>ML787063.1:251481-262642 GCA_009831015.1 Picea engelmannii
ACTCAAATAGCCCACTCCCTGACTCAATCCGGAGTCCAAGGGAGTTCCACCGATGCCTCTGCATCCTCAAGGTCCGAAACCCTGCACACTCAATGAAACTTAGTCAATAGCATCTGTATATAGCAATAGTAAAACATCATGTCATCAATCATGATGCATCATCATCAAGGTTAAGTGGTTCATCATCATAAAAATCCAGATCACTTGCGAGCAAGCGTCCTCAAAGAATAAGTTTTGTCAGTGTGCCAGAGCGGGATGTTACACTGAAATCCAAAGTAAGTTTCACAAAAGCTGCAGAGCAGAAGAGACCTACTGGAGATTGAAATCGAGAGCGTTATGGCTCCAGGAAGGCGACAAAAACAAAACCTTCTTCCATAAGCACACTCAATCTAGAATAAACTATAATTCCATTGATGAGATTTATTGGCAGGACCAAATCCACAGGGACGCCCATAGTATCAAGGAGGTCGCTCACTACTACTTCAAAAATTTGTATTCAGCCCCGGCAATGGAGGAAATGGACTTGGGCTCTTATCTGATTTCAGAGATTCCAGTTCTGGTTACCGATGAAGAGAATGGGTCACTGAGCAGGCCGATCAGTGAAAAGGAAATCAAAAAAGTTGTTTTCAGCATGCAGCCAGATAAGGCTCCTGGGCCAGACGGCTTCACAACTCATTTTTACATTCAATGCTGGGACATCATCAAAAAATATTTATGCAACATGGTCATGAAATCTCAGAATTGCAACAAATTGGGCGGCAGCACAAATTCTTCATTCTTAGCTCTAATTCCAAAAGAGAAGGGGGCAAAAAATTTTAATAGGTTCAGACCGATTTCCCTCTGCAACACTGGGTACAAAATCATCACCAAGATAATAGCAAACAGGCTCAAGAAAATTCTTCCAAAACTGAGCCCGAAAAATCAGGGAGGGTTTGTTAGAGGAAGACATATTATCGATAATATAATTTTAGTTCAAGAAGCCATACACACTAGCTGTAAAAAAAAAGACAAAGGAATGGTAGTTAAATTGGATCTAACCACCGCCTTTGACAGGGTCATACATGACTTCTTGTTTGCAGTAATGAGGAAATTTGGGTTTACTCAGAAATTTATGGGGTGGATTAAGGCTTGCATTTCTAGTCCGTGGATCGCCCCCTTAATTAATGGGCGCCCTGCCAAGTTTTTCCAGGCCTCTCGGGGGCTCAGGCAAGGTTGTCTTCTCTCCCCCTTGCTCTATGTTTTACAAGCCTCTGTGCTCAGCTTCCAGCTGCAGAGCTGCCTCCTAAATAGAACGCTTCCTGGAATCAGAATTACCCCTTCAACCAATGAGGTCAGTCACGCTCAGTTTGCAGATGATACCCTTCTTTTGGGTGCAGCCAGCATTAAAACAGCTCGAAACTTCAAGTCTGAACTCGACCTCTACAAAATCTACTCTGGCAGTGAAATTAATTACCACAAGAGCAAGATTTTTAGCTGGAATTGCACCCCTTGGGAACTTCAACAACTCGGTCGCATCCTTGACATGGAAGGAATATCAGTTTGGAATATTTTCACTTATCTTGGGATTCCAATTTTCAAAGGTCGGGCTATGGTGGTCCACTGGCTGCCCCTGGTGGATAAGCTTAAACTCAAGATACAAGCATGGGGAGAAAATTGGCTAACCAGAGAAGGCAAAGTGGTGCTGATGAATTCTGTCATTTCCAGCCTTCCTATCTATCAGTGCTCGGTCCTGCTCGCCCCCAAAACAATTTCAAACAAAATAGATGTAATGCTGCATAGATTCCTGTGGGAGGGAGGCAAGAATTGTGTGAGAAAACTCCATCTAATTAACTGGGAAAAGGTCAAGAAACCAAAATTGGAAGGGGGCCTGAACATAAGAGACGTGGTTGTTCATAACCTTGCTATGGGAGGCAAATTTCTTTGGCGAATGATCACAGGAAAAAGAGCCTGGAGCAAGCAAATCTTCAGAAAGAAATATTTTTGAGGAGATAGAGACCATTGTCTAGAGAGACCTCCCAAAGAAACGAAGGGCTCCCCAATCTTCTATCTGTGCCAGCGATCCCTGCCTTTCTTTCAGCCAAATCTCACCTGGATCCCCGGAAATGGAGCAAAAATTCAGATCAGGGAGGACTCCATTCTCGGAGACCATCCCCTTTTAGGAGTTCGAGAAATAAAGAACATTGGTGATTGACTTTCAGCCAACAATCGCAAAACTCTTTGGGACATCTCCCTCTAGAATAGTGATGATCATCAATCCTGGCAAGGCTAGAATTTGGGGTGCTTCCTGGAGGAGATCCAGGGAGAAGCAATGATCCTCCTAGAGTTCCTCCATGGAAAGGCTCTGATCAGTTCCCGGACCAAAGACAAACGAGGATGGGGCTCTCCCACTATGAATTACACAGCTTCTGCAAGCTATAAGGCAACCCTTAACATCCCTTGGGTTCCTCCAAACCCAGGGCCGTGGAAAGCAATCTGGATCTTCCCCTCAATTCCCAAAGTTGACCACTTCACTTGGACCCTGACTCACAAAAGCATTCTAACCTTCGATAATCTTAAGAAGAGAGGCTGGGAGGGCCCCTCTCGCTGCCCTCTTTGCAAGCATAAAGAAGAAACCTCTGATCATCTCCTCTTAGAGTGTGAGTTCTCAAAATAAGTTTGGGGCCTTCTTACAGGCATAGCCTGCCCAATCCTCCCCTCCTTGGCTTCGGATTTACTAAGCAATTGGCAGGCTTTATCCCCGTTTGAACTGAGCAAAAAGAACCTCCTTAAAACAGTGTGGATGTGGATTCCCAAATTCATTTGCTGGAAGATCTGGTTGGAAAGGAACAACAGAATTTTCAATGAAGTAGGAAGGTTGCCCTCCTAGGTAGCAATCAGAGCCAAGACGATGATAGTAGAAGTCTTAAAAGGTAAGGTCAATATCAGGAACTCGGCCCCCCTCTCGGAGGAGGAAAGCAGGTGGCTTAAGGAATTTAGCCAAGACCACTCTGGCATCAAGCAAATAAAACCTCAGCAAATTCGAAAATGGGAGATAAGGATGGAGGAGCAGGAATTTCTAAACTGGAGATCGTCGCTCAAAGAATGGTGCCTCTTCTTTGACGGGGCCTCCAAAGGCAACCCGGGTCAGGCAGGAGGAGGGGGCGTAATTCTGAACCCATCTGGAAAAATTCATAAAGCGTATGCTTGGGGTTTAGGTTATGCCTCTAATAACCAAGTGGAATTCCTTGCGCTTTGGCAAGGTCTCAACCTGGCGACAAGTTTGGGCATCCAGACAATTGTGATCTTTGGAGACTCTAAGCAGGTAGTGGAAGCATTCAACACTAAAAAGACTCCTAAGGATAGTACTCTGGCTCAGCTGTATAGGAAATCTTCTCTTCTCCTATTGAAGTTCAATGAATATCATTTGAGCCATGTCCTAAGATCTTTGAATGGGCAAGCTGACAAGGAAGCAAATAAAGGTTCACTTCTGAGCAAAGGGCTCCTAAAGGTGAATGAGGAGACGTCCCTTCAATCCATCCCTTAATCATTTCGGATCTCGTGCCCTGAAACTACTCGTGAATATTATGAATGGCCGGTCGATCTCCAAACCCAATAATGCTACGGGGGACGGGCGATATCTAGAGCATGGATTTGTATCAGAGTCGGATCGTGAGGAATCTCGAGGAGGAGGCTCCACTCTGCAATTAAAAGGGAAGCCTCTGCTAGTTATTTTCATAACTAAATGAAATCGTGCCCCTTCCAGTACAAGAAACTATTCAGAGCGTCAGAAAAGAATGGAGTCTGTTAAGCCAGGTCTTACCCCGAAGGAGAGAATCGAGCTGATCAGGGCGGAGCTGGAGAGAATTAAGGCGTCCATGACCCAGAGAAAGTGGGAGATTCTCAGCATATAAATGCAGGACATAAAGGATGACCTCTTAGATGAAATCCATACTGGTCTGAAAGATGCGGCTAACTTGATGGGGGACCTGGGAAAGAGACTCAGTAAGATGGAACTTCAAGTGGAAGAGCTCACCAAGGCTCTAGGCAAGATTTCTGAAGCAACTGTTGAGGCTTCTTCAAATATTGGATAAGGAAGTCGCCCAGTGGAGGTCTCGTCAGGTCGCTCCAGTCGTTATGAGGATCTCTAGCAGTCAAGTTGGTAGTTTCAGTTCTAAGTAGTTGGTAGCTCTTGGTTTAAGGTAGGATAGCCTTCTGGTAAGGAGTTTGTAAACATAGCAACAACTCTGATTTTGAATATGTAAGGGTTGGCAGCCCCCTCTGTCGATTATTAAATAAAGCCTCATAACCGATTTTGTAAAAAAAAAAAAACAAGGCTTATTACAGTCCCGATCCAAACCCTTGACCACAAAGGCATCCCCCTGAAGCCAATAAAGATCTGATACCAAATGTAAATTCTAACCTTGTACAATATCTACTGCAAACAGATATTTAGAAAATAACAAAAAAGATACAATGACAAATACAAACATTACACATAGATTTTTCCCCTGGAAAACCAGCATATTCTATATTCATTCATTATGTTACAATGTTTACAATACAAAATACATATAGGAGCCGGCGGCATCCAAAACCCTAACCCAATGACCTGGATTAGTAAAAAAAACCCTAATTCCTTAATCGGAAATAGAAAAACCATCGACAAAGAAACCATGTGCCGAAAAACCACCTAAATATAATGCGATCCTGAAAAATGTTGTCCCAGTGCAAAAAAATGTCGTCCCAGTGCGAAATTTTTTTTTGGGGGCGCTGCTCCCAAACCTCCACGTGGGGGGCTCCACCCCCCTGCACCCCCCGAGGAGGGGGCCTACCTCCCCCCCCTCTAACCCCCCTGCACGCCCGACGCAGACTCTCAAACACTACTACTCATGCAAAGAATATAACACATACCCAACATTTTCCAAGATCATATATAACTTGTTTGATGTTGTTTTCAATGTAGAAAAAAATGAATCGTTATTTGTTTGGACCAAAGTAGAAAAAAAAATAAAAAATTAAAAGATGTATAAGGCCAATATATATAAATATGTATACCAAAATTATTACCTTAATGAAGGTATGCCAATCATGTATTTTTACCCCACCTAATTCGCCTTTCTTCGTTAAGATATTATTTATGTTTGAAGCAAAACCCGTGGAAAATTTAATTCTTTGAATGACCTCTTTTACATCATTGCTTTGTTGCACTGTTAATAACCCTGGAAGGTTATTTTGGTCTAGTCCATCTGATATATTTGATCAGACAACACTTTGCATTGCATGATTGGCTTCCTGAATGCCAGTGCAAATTTTGACAATTTTTTCTTTGTCCCTCCTAACATCTATGATTCACCATAACGTTTATGTCACATTCTTCTTGATATGAATTGTATCAAACAAATGAGCTATTTTTAGCTCCTCATAGTAGGGAAACCTCGTGAATTGAGTGGGATAACATTTCATTCCTAGTGGAAGCCCATTATTAATACCCTCATGTTGGCGGCCTTCATGAAGCATAAAAGAAATCACAAAAATAATTATCAAATATGGTAAAATAATTTCAATGATTAAAATAAACATTCAAACATTACATGATCTACGATACATAAATAAATTGAGTACCTTGACGATTTGTATTATATTCCAACCTCCATAGGTGAGGTGTCATTTTTCGTGGTTTTAAACCAGTCTCTTCTTTCCCATTGAAAATATGTTTTTCAGTAGTATGATACCTATGGTTATTAGGGAGGAGGTTCCTATACTCATCAAACACCACCTTTCCTAAACTTTTTGAATGACGATACTTCATCTTAGGACCACAAACTCGACATGCAAATTTACTCTTTATTTGAAGACCTGCAACAAATGGATTAATGTAAATTATACAATGAGATTATTTAAAAATTAAATATGCAACATGATATCATTAAAAAATTATATCGTATTAAAGAACAATATTAGAATCCTACATACCACAAAAATGTGTTAGTCCTGGGGCATCATGAATTTTCCATAAAAGTATTCCACGAAATTTAAATTTCTTCTCCCTGATTGGTTTATAGATGTCATATATTGTGATGCCAGTCCATAACTTTAGTATCTCGTCGATAAGAGGCTCGATATATACACTCATATATTCAACCTGGTACTTACCTAATTGTTTGAAATTACACATAATTACTATGACCATGATATCATGTATCTATAAGTAAACAAATAAACAAAAGATATTATGCAAAAAATGAAACAAATGAAAATGTTACATTCAAAAAATTAATGTAAACAAATACTTGGAACAATCATTGTCAACATTATGTGCTCCCTCTTTATTTACAGCCAAGGAGGAATGTTATTGTTGATAACAAAAATAGGCCACACTGAGTAAATAGACCTAATCTCTTCGAATGGATTAACACCATCAGTTGTCAATGAAAGCCTAACATTACAAGGTTCATCTTTGAAATCTACCCATTTTTTCTCAATTTTCCTAAATGTAGAACCATCGACAGACATTCGAAGAACACCATCTCCACTTTTGTTACGTGCATGTTAATCCATAAATTGTGCTATGCTTTCATACCTAAACAATTGTTGCAAACTTGGAATTATGGGAATATGACGAAGAACCCTTAGAGGCACCCTTTTTCTACTTGATCGGTTCGATAACTACTGATAAGACATTGCGGATATTATGTTTTCGAAGGATGTTGTCCATAATATATAATATGATCATTAGGACATGCATCTATAGTTTGATAATCCATTCCAATGTCTTTCATAATGGCATGCAAACCTTGATATGTGCGAGGTAAAATATTTGACGATGGTAACACAAATTCACCTAACAATCTACAACATAACAAATAACTAGTTAATGTAAAGAATATTAATCGTAAAAGTTGCATTCTTATTTTACACATTAATTAACACTAAAAAAATAGAAAAAAATCAACATTTATGTATAATATGAGATGAAACATATTACATACCTTAGGATCTCTGTCATACAAGTGTTCGAGAAATTATTCATAACCTTTAAGTTCACTAGCAACAATGTAGTAGAGAGAATATTTGCTCTTGATCCTTCATAAAGTCGTTTATTTTCCTTTTCAAATAGAGGTTCATCATAAATACTATCACTGTCCCCATCATCATCCAGCTGTGAAAAAAAATCTTGGATCATTTGATTTGTCCCATCATCTTCTTCCATGGGATCATTAACTTGATTTGGCCCATCATCTTCTTCCATGAGATCCTCATTTGCTTGATCGTGTTCCTCAGCTTGTACAACATCATTTCTACTACTACTTGGTGCAATATTCTGCAACAAGTTAGAGGGCAACTCTAACTTTATAATTACAAACAATCATGCAAAATTAGTGTGTACTATAACAAACATTCAAACAATATATATACATATATACAAGTTTATATAAAATTGACAATATAAAAAAAGATAATGAATATATAGCTAATTACCATGGGACGATATTCATTCGATCTGCCATCAATGTGCCCATATTTCCTACAATGTTTTGTAGATGTTTCTATTAAAATTCTTACGGGACATATGAGACAATATTTTTTGAAAGGGAAATAACATCTAAAATCACCCTTTTCACCCTCTTTACTTTTTTCCCCACCTCTAATTATATATTGCGAAAATCTTCCGCACAAAAATACCCTTTCAGAACCATCATTGTTATAGCAATATTGCCACAACATCTTTAAATCGTAAACTATTTATAGGTCACTGTCGTCGCAATTGCGACGAACATTGACCAAATAACTGTTGACTTTGTCAAAGAGTATAACGTTCATATCATCGCTCTTGCGAAAAAAGTTGACCAAATCAATTTAGACTTTGCAAATAGTATAATGGTCAATATGGACTGTATCAAAGAGTGTAATGATCAATAGTTAGTGTCGCTCTTGCGACAAATTCACACATTCGTCGAAATAGCGACGATCATCCACTATCTTCATGATCGTCGCAAAACAGACGAAAGTTTGATTTTGTCGAGAGAGCGACGAATACGGGCTGGATTTATAACAAAATTGAAAAATTGAACTTTTTCTCTTGAATTTTGCGACGAAAGGGTACTTTCGTCGCAAGTAGTCGTTGCAATTTTTTCAATATGTAATATGATACCCAGACTCATTACCTCATGGAGAAAGACCCATTGCTACTTCAGAACCAGATCGATGGGATGAATGTTGTTGTTGCTGATAGATGAGAGGTGCTGAAGAAAGGATGGGACCTCCAGGGCCAAGCTCAAGTCAATATGGCTCTCGGTACCCCATGTCTAGGACCTGTGGGCCTGGAGACATAATCTCCTTAGTTATCCCTAGGATAGAGGATAACATTGACCACCCATCCTCTCCCATATGGAAGAAAGATAAAAAAGTCACCAATTTTAAAGAAGAATATAATCAAAGAGTAGATGAAATTTCTAAGACAAGTCATTTTGCTCCAGAGGAAGATGAAAATTTTAAATTACAAGAAGAAAATTTAAGCCTCCTGTATACTCCATATGAAGATATTTCAAGCAACAAATTTGAAAATGAAATTGAGGAGCCTCCACCAAATACACAAGAAGATTTCATCCTTTTTATAGATTATGAAACATCACAAGAGAACTTGCAGCAAGAAAAATTGATGGAAGAAATGAATCTTGAGAAGAATGATGAGCACAATCACCTTTACAAGAAAGAAGAGTCTTTTCAAGATATTTTTGATGAATCAAGAACCTTGGAAGTGGAAGTAAATAAGGAAAAGGAAGAATGTATTATTATGTTGAAAAATACTCTGCCAATCAAAGACAATAGTATTCTTGAGAAACCAAGAATTGATTTCATTGAATTATGGTTCCAGAGCATTATTGGCCAAACAACATAATCAAATCTTCACCATACTTGGTATAATTTTTCTCCAGTACATATTGAAAGTGCCCCTGACTCATTGGTACAAGTCCCAACATATCTCATAATTTTGGAGTTCATTCAACAAATCAGATAAATGATTGAATGGCTCCATTGAAAATCTTCCTATACCTAAGGTGCCCCTTTTTTTCAAGTAAGTTAGGGTAGGTAGATCATGTATGTACATATTTTGTTTCTTCAATTCAGTTTTGCATAATAAGAAAATATTTGTATTGAAGTTTGAAGATAACTCCATAAAATAAGAAAAATTATAAGACTTCATTTTGAAGATGACTTCATATCCCAATGGATAAGGCAGTTGGTGTTGGCTCTCGACCAAGTTTTGGGGAAACTTTGGTCAGTTTTGGCCCACTTTTGGACTTTGACACGTTGGTCAAAGTAGGAGCACCCAGGAAGAGCTGAGATCACGGATCTAACCTATTTTGAGGATTAGGTGAACCCAGTAAGAGGTCCTTTAAGATTTTGTAACGAGTTTATGGGATGTTGGCCCATGGGTTTTCCCCATGTTTACGCCTTATTGTAAGGGTTTGTAAATTATAAATAAAAATGAATGTAGTGTAGAAGAGTTAGTTATGTGTGAAACAATAACTTTGTGCAAATAAATGTATGTGGTCGAAGCTTTCTGCCCAAATTTGATTTTGTAGAAGGTGCTAAGTGTCGTGATAAGATATTTTGGCTCTATGCATTTGATCTATTTTTGGAAGGTAAAGAAGGAGGATCTAGGGCTCATTGCACATATATCATGTATTGTACAAAGTTCGACTCTGTGTCTTAGTGCATATGAGTGAATGATGTAATATTTTGGTGAATAATAAAGAGGCGAAGCGGTTTGTGGTCATAGCCCCACCCTGGGGTGAACTACGTATATCTGGTGTCTCATGGTTTTCTTTGTGATGTGTCATTTCTGCTATGAATTTGTTGTTAGAAAAATAGGACCGCGGAGCAATAAAATAAAACAAATGTAGAAACAAAACACAGAAGACACACAATACAAGAGAGACACAGATTTACGTGGTTCACCCAGTGTGGGCTACGTCCACCAGAGAAATTGCCAGGTCCTTCCTTTATTATTATCCAACAAATGAAGGGATACAACCTATAGCAAAACCCGTTGTAACTTCCTCTTCTTTCTCTCACATCCTCTTCTCTCAGAATACAATATTCACCATCAACCATAGTCACAATACATTTCCCTCATAAAAGAGGGTTTCCTTCTAGGGAAAAAAACCCTAACATAATCTCTACCGTTAGATCTGCGACCTTATAATGAACAGTCCAGATTTACAATGAAATTGCAATATACTTTTATCAGGAAAGTTTTGCTTTGGGGGCTTCGCCCCCGAACCCCCATCGAGGGACACTGCCCTAGAACCCTTGCTTGCTCCCAGACCCCCCAACAGGGGGGATAGGCCCCCCGAACCCCACAAAGGGGGTACCCCCCCTCTGCACTTCCCCACGTGGAAGAGTGTACATACTTCTGGGGTGTAAATACTTCATGGGGTATAAACACGGCTAAAAGTAAAAGACCTATAAATCAGGAAGATAATCAGGCTCCACAACCAACAATCTCCCACTTAGAGACGGATCTCAACAACTCCACCGTTGTTGTATATGCTGGAATCTGAACCTTCTTGGACCTGGAAAATTTCTCATCTTCATCTTCATTATTGAAGACCAACTGAAACTGAGCAAGAAATCAGTTTCTCCCTGGTTACTCCCTTTGTTAACATGTCTGCAGGATTCTGGCTAGTGTGTATCTTTTCCATATTCAATTGTCCATCTTCCAAGGTGGATCGTATGAAGTGGTACCTCAATTGTATATGCTTAGTATTTGAATGGAAGGCTGAGATCTTTGCAAGGTGAATGACACTCTGACTGTCACAGTACAACCTGCTGTTCTCATGCTTCTTTCCCAATTCCTCCATAAAACTTTGTAACCAAATCATCTCTTTACTAGCCTCTGTAGCAGCAACATACTCTGCCTCTATTGTTGAAAGTGAAACAACCTTTTGCAGTTTTGAAATCCAACTTAATGTTGTTGCACCTATAGTAAAAACATACCCTTTGGTGCTCCTCCTGTTGTCTTTATCACCTGTCATATCTAAATCAACATATCCCTGTAGAAAAGTGTCTAAACCTCCAAAACATAATGCATGTGTAGTAGTACCTCTCAAATACCTGAGAATCCACTTTACTGCCTCCCAATGTTCTTTACCTGGATTGTTCATATACCTGCTCA
>ML787063.1:264997-275381 GCA_009831015.1 Picea engelmannii
ACTTACAGCCATGACCAAGCCATTCCAACTTTCTGGCAATGAGCACAAGATTAGAAGAGCCCTAACCTCATCATCAAAGTCCACTTTTACAGAACTTAGTTGATTAGTAACCGTATTAAATTCATTTAAATGATCTACAACAGCCCCACCTTCTGACATCTTCATATTAAATAATCTCTTCATTATAAATACCTTATTCGACGTCGAGGGTTTTTCATACAATTTGGCCAACGCGTCCATCAAACCCTTCATTGTCTTTTCTTTCGAAATATTGAAGGCCACCGATGCTGCCAGGCTCAACCGTATCGTTTCTAGAGCCTTTTTGTCAAGAATATCCCATTCTTCGTCATTCATGGCTGCCGACTTCTTTGCTACTCCGCTCAATGGTAGGAATAGATCCTTCTGATATAAATAGTATTCCATCTGCATCTTCCATAACTCGTAGTTTTGGCCGTTAAATTTCACGACCCTAAACTTTCCATCTTTCGAGATTTCTCCCACTTGAATCAGGAACCCTCTTTTCCTGCGAGTTACCTTATGCTCTGATACTAGTTGTTAGAAAAAGAGGACCACGGAGCAATAAAATAAAACAAATGCAGAAACAAAACACATAAGACACACAATACATGAGAGACACAGATTTACGTGGTTCACCCAGTGTGGGCTACGTCCACCAGATAAATTGCCAGGTCCTTCCTTTATAATTATCCAGCAAATGAAGGGGTACAACCTACAACAAAACCTGTTGTAACTTCCTCTTCTTTCTCTCACAGTCTCCTCTCTCAGAATACAATATTCACCATCAACCATAGTTGCAATACATTTCCCTCATAAAAGAGGGTTGTCTTCTAGGGAAAAAAACCCTAACATAATCTCTACCATTAGATCTGTGACCTTATAATGAACGGTCCAGATTTACAATGAAATTACAATATACTTTTATAAGGCAATTTTTGCTTCAGGACCTTCGCCCCTGAACCCCTGCTGGGGGCCCGCTTGCCCCCAAACCCCCCAGTCGGGGGGATAGGCCCCCCGAACCCCGCAGAGGGGGTACCCGCCCTCTGCACTTCCCCTTGTGGTAGAGTGTACATACTTTTGGGGTGTAAATACTTCATGGGGTATAAACACGGCTGAAAGTAAAAGACCTATAAATCAGGAAGATAATCAGGCTCCACAATCAACATTTGTTTAGTGCTTTGATTATAATGTGTAATGGATAGATATTATGTTGCTTAAGTACTTTACTTATGTTAAGGGTAAATGAATGCTAGACTTAATTCACTGTGCTAAGTGCTCAGGGTGCATAATCACTTGTGGTTACTATGCAAGATCTGTCTTTGATTATGCTCTGTGATGTTAATGAGATTAATAAACTAATGAATGTTCACTTCTTAAGATTTAACAGAATATTCAATGAAGTACTATTATCACATATTCGTGTCCCACACTGGTTACAGACACCTATGTCCTGTAACCCCCCCTGCCTCTACCTCAGGTGAGACTTCGTCTGCTTCGCATGTGTTGCTGTAAAGGCCGGTAGTAGGGGTTTTTTTGGTGCGTTGTTAAGCGTTGAACCCTAGGTCTGCCCTTGTGCCAACAAATGGTTTTGTTTCCAAGACCTGAAACTATGACTGTTGGGAATTGAAGTAAAGAAAAAGAAAAGATCTGTGCATAGGTCTGTTGTTGAAGTGTGTAGTACTCTACTTAACTTGCGAGTATTTGTGCCAAGAAAGTAAGTTATTATGAAGAAAAGAGGTAATCTTTGTTCTTTGGTAAGTGAAAGATAAGTGAATTTTTTTTTGAATGCATGAATTTAAGTATGTGTAATAGATTATGTCCTAGTCTGAAGGCTAAGGCACAGTTGAAAGAAAGAGTTGATTTGAGTAAATTTAATGAAAATGAAGAAAGATATGTTATCCCTATGCATAGAAATATTTTTTGGACTGATAAGTGGATGCAGGAACCTAGAAATATTTTTTTCAGATTGCAGGTCCAACACTATGATCCTAGGGGAAGTGCGTAGTACAGAAAAGATTGGGGAACATTTAAGAGAAAAAGAGGATTGACTTTGTGTTATAATTGCAGGAGGTCGGGACATCTTGCTAAGGAATTCCCTGGGGTAGGCTCTATTTGTCTTTGTTGTAAGATTGTTGGTCATAAGGTTGAGAATTGTCCAAGGATTATTGCTAAAGTTGAGGGGAGGGAGGTAGGCCCTATTTGTCTTTGTTGTAAAGTTGTTGGTCATGAGGTTGAGGATTGTCCAAGGATTATTACTAAAGTTGAAGGGAGGGACATAAGACAAGAAAATTATGAAAAGAGTCAAGAGACTAAGGACATGTTAGAAATTCATAAAGAGAAAATATCAGAAGAAGTTCAGACTATGTTATTACAGTTGAAAGAAACAATGGATGTTCATAAAGATGTTAGTTTACTAGAAAGAAACCTCGCCTCATCTCGCAACCATGGATCAAGGGGTTGGCGCAGTCAACTGTATTGAACGTAATGAAGATTCCCCATTTTGGCTGCCACCAGGAGGTTAACTCTTACGTTAAACTCCTTCTGTCATGCTATCATGGAAGATATCTATGGCTTGACAGAAGAATTACTGGGAATATGGTGTTGATCTACCATATCACATGTTTAATATTGAAGGGTCCTGACCCACAACAGTTCTATCCAGGGAAGACCTTAGACCACTCTTTAGCACAACGCATCAAAGAAGCCTATGGAGAGGTAGAAAAGGGGAAGTGAGGTTACAAAGTAGCCTTCATACAGGATGGCGCCATGCGCCTTGCTTGTCAACTCTTAGTTGGAAATCTAGTGAGGAAGAACTGGCCCACATAGGTCATCAAGTTCATGGTGGACCTCACAGGAAACTCTGTGGAGGGCATGCAGATGAACTGGGCAAACTACCTCGTCAACGAGCTAGAAAAATATTACTGTGAAGCCCAAGACTTGGGATATGAGTTTCACTATAGTTGGTTGATCATCTTGATCACATTTTTGGTTTGGCAGATGCCTGAAGGAGCTTCTTCCCTAGATATTGAATCTACGGAGCCCTTAGCCACTCAGTTTTCCACCCTATGGTATACCAATGACATGATGAAGCAGTGGCAGTCTAATGTTGTGTTTCACAGATATTATCAGTAGTTGAAAGTCTCCATTGAATCATTCTCGCGTATGACACCATGTACCCTACATCAGTACCGACGCATAATGAAGTTACACACTAATCCCCGCTTCATTTACATCACCGCGCGAAAATATGAGCACTAGGAAAGCTTGCAGTCATACTATAAACTCACAGATGAAGATATGGAACAAATTACAAAGGAATGGCCAAAAGAATTTCTTGTACTTGTCGTCGATGCAGAATTATCTGACACTGACACTATAGGAAGCCCGATAGTTACACGAGTTGAACATGTCGGACAGTCCAGTGGGATGAAAAAGCAGAAAAAGAAGGGTGAATTCCAGGACATAGAGAGTGACGAAGAGGACCCAGAGAAAAATTCTGGAGATAACGAGTATGGCTCACAAGGAGGAGGAGAAGACGAAACATAAGGACAGGGAGGAGGAGAAGATGAAGAAGAAGGACAGGGAGGAGAAGATGAAGGAGAAGAAGATAAAAGAGGAGGTGAATATACACCACCTGAAGATCCCCCTATTGGGACAGTGACACCACAAAAGAGGCAAGTTACTCTGAAGAAATTTTCATTAAGGAATAAAACGTGCGTCAATAAGCCACAGTTGGAAGCCACTCTCACTGATGACGACATTAGTCTGGTCTGCAGAGCTATGGAGGATGCCTCTGAAGACATGTTGCAGAGATACAAAGAGAAACACGTGGATTTATATGGAAGGATTGAGAAAGATTTGAAGGAAGTGAAGTAGGTTGTTCGCTTGGTCCGTGTAGTGCCTACTGTGTTGTCAATGCCTTCCTCATCACATACCATAGACTTGGAGGATGAACCAACTCCATAGGGTGAACTGGGGATTTGGATCACCCTCCCCCAGTATAGCATCAAGTTTCCCACCCTCGCAGAATTACAGGCTAGCCCCAAATTGGATGTTGAGGTTAACCTTAAAGGAGTACCTCTAGAACAGGTCGAAGTAGTGGAGGCAAGTTTGAAGGCATACAAAAGGGAACAGAGAGAAACGATCCTTGAAAGAGCAACCCAGCTAAGAAGGCTTGCTGATGAAACATAAGCTCAGTTCTAGAGAGCTCAGGAAGAGAAGGAGAAGGATATAGAAGCCTTGCAAAAGGACAAAGACGAAGTCCTAGTACAGTTATGAGTAGCGCAGGATAGTGTAGTTTCCTATGAAAGAGAGAAAGTAGATTTTCAAGTGAAGCTTTAGGAGGAAAAGAGAGCTAGTGAAGCCCAGCTACAGAAGGAAAAAGAGAAGTTGCTCGCAGAGAAGGCCATGGTCAAAGAATCAGTAAGAAAATAATGTTGCTATGTGCCAGTCTTAGTATAGGAGGAGAAAGAGCCAACAATTTTAGGCTAGGATAACTAAATCGGAGGCCTAAATAGTGTCGAGCAACCCACAGGAGGTGCGTAACCAGAGGGAGGAGTCCACCAAAAAAATAGTAGCAAGTATAAAATCCCTCGCCTCATCATATAAACAGTTGAGTGACAGGAGTTCCCAGACGTATGAACACCTCACCAAGGATCCAGAGTTAA
Source organism: Picea engelmannii (assembly GCA_009831015.1). Classification (NCBI taxonomy): domain Eukaryota; kingdom Viridiplantae; phylum Streptophyta; class Pinopsida; order Pinales; family Pinaceae; genus Picea; species Picea engelmannii. Next base: position 269,683 of record ML787063.1, read on the forward strand.
AGAAGCTAGAGGCTCAATTACAAGAGGTGCAATAGCAAGAATTTTCATTGCAGGCACAAATGAAGCTACTCACAGTAGTGGAAAGGATGAAGAGATCCCAGGAGTAGCGCATAATAGAACAACATATCACTTCCCTTCAAGGTAAGGTGATGGAAGTAACACGAAATTTACAACCTGTGCAGGACGAAGCTTGCAAGGTGTTCAAGGAGATCGATGGCCAGGGTTCACAATTATATCAAGTAGTTGCAACAGTAGAACAATGCCTAGAAGGTCCTGTTACAGAGAATACAGTCCAGGAGCTCGCTAAGCAGGAGGCTCAGGCGAGGCTGCAAGTTGAGGTAGCTTGAGTTATGCTCAAGGATTTTGAAGCAACATTGTAAAGACCTGGGTGACTCGGGACAAGTTATAGGTGAGTGTTGGGGGCCTGTTGGCCCTCGACCAAGTTTTGAGGAAACTTTGGTTAGTTTTGGCCCACATTTGGACTTAGACACATTGGTCGAAGTAGGAGTGGTCGGGAGGAGCTGAGATCGTGGATCTCACCTATTTTGAGGGTTAGGTTGACCCAGTAAGGGGTCCTCTATGGTTTTGTATCGGGTTTATGGGATGTTGGCTCATGGGTTTTCCTCATGTTTAGGCCTTATTGAAAGGGTTTGTAAAGTATAAATAAAAAGGAATATAGTGTAGAAGAGTTAGTTATGTGTGAAACAGTATATGTGTGCAAAGGAATGTATGTGGTCGAGGCTTTGTGCTCGACTTTGATTTTGTAGAAGGTGCTAAGTGTCGTGATAAAATATTTTGGCTCTATGCATTTGGTCTATTTTTGGAAGGTAAAGAAGGATAATCTAGAGCTCAGTGTGCAGATCTCCTGTCTTGTGCGAAGTTCGAATGTGTGGCTTAGTGCAAAGGAGTGACTGGATGTAAGATTTTTGCGAATAATAAAGAGGCGAAGCGGTTTGTGGATGTATCCCCACCCTGGGGTGAACCACATATATCTAGTGTCTCATGGTTTTCTTTGTCCTGTGTCATTTTTGTTATGAATTTTCTTAGTGATTTGATTATGATGTGTAATGGATATATATTTTGTTGCTTAAGTACTTTACTTATGTTAAGGGTAAATGAATGCTAGACTTAACTCACCGTGCTAAGTGCTCAGGGTGCATAATCACTTGTTGTTACTTCACTAGATCTTTCTTTGATTATGCTCTGTGATGTTAATGAGATTAATAAACTAATGAATGTTCACTTCCTAAGCGTTAACATAATATTCTGCAAAGTACTATTATCACATATTCGTGTCTCAGCCTGGTTATAGACACATGTGTCATGTACCCCCCTGCTTCTACCTCGGGTGAGACTTTGTTTGCTTCGCAGGTGTTTCCAAAAGAGCCAATAGTCAGGGTTTTGTTGGTGTGATGTTAAGCGTTGAACCCTGGGTCTGCCCCTATGCCAACAGCTAGTCTTGAGATTATGGTGTTCTCAGTAACCCACAGGGAGTCATTGTCCCGCAGTTGGAGCCAATTGTTGACCAAAATTTGGTCATCTATATTTTTTCACTCTTGGATTCATAAAATCCTTGATATAAAAAGAATAATTTTTTGAAATTTTATAAGTTCATTCTGCAGTCCTCAATCTCAGCTTTGCCACACATTTTTCAGAGAAGAAATCCATTTATGTATGCCTAAGTTATTCAATATCTGGTCCAGAGATCCAATTTTGAAGAATCTTTCTAAATATCATGTTCTTCTATCCTTTTTCGATTTTTTTCTAAGTATTATCATCACTTATTTCTCTCACCTTTCACCTATATCCATCTCAACACTTAACCTTTTTTCTCCTTATCTCTCCACCCTCTCTACTCCCTTATTTCTTATCCTCCCATACTTATCCATATTTCAATCCATACTTCAATATATGGCAGAGGGGGGGGGGGAGACACCCATCACACTCCTTAACCCTTTGCCCTCACCTTCCTAACCCCCACTTCCACTTTATACATTTCTCCTCCCTCCCTTCCATTGTCTACATTTATCCCCGCTCCCTCTAACTACTCATATTCTCATCGGGTTCGTGGGTTGGCAAACTCATCTCCTCACTTCCCTCATCTCCCCATCTCCGCAAACCCGCCATCGTCCTAACTTCGCTGCCTACAATTTAAATTCCCCCTTACATCACCCTTATCCCTCCGCAACCTAAAAATTACCCCCGATCCCTCTCATCTCCTTACCCTCTCCCTACTTAATTTTTTTTAAGTACTATAGCTCGTGGGTGGGTGGACACCAGTCATCCCTCACTTCCTTACTCACCTCACTTCCCAACCCACCAACTCATGCCCGCAGTCATGATATTGCAGAGGCCATAAATTTATACTGTTGGAAAGGTACTTCAATGTAGAATATGGTGGTATAGGTTTCAAGTGCTAAAAGTTGATATATTTGTCTCAAAAATTACAATATCAGTCAACTGCATTTTTAATGGTCTGCATGACAACTCAACTTCACGAGCCAATATCTTGAGATCCGAGCAACATATTTTCCCAAACTTTATATCGTTGGAAATATAAGACGATGAGGGTAACATCAAAAGTGATTTCCATGGATAAAAATTTGATTATAATTCCCAAAAAATTAAAACACAGTCCTCCTATTTTAAGTGGGAAATTAATTAAATTGTGAAAATAAAAGTTTAATTAAAACTTTTACTAAAAATGGAGAGTGAACAATTTTCAATATACTTATATTAATGATGTGAGTTCATTAATGATGAATTAAGTAGCCATTAATTAAAGAGAATTTTCTAAGAAGAAACTTGTACGGGAATTTCAAGAGAGGAAGAAAACCCTAACTACTCAAGTACTTAGAAAATCTCTTCTTAAAAAGAGAAGAAAGGATTCATCAAAGGTTCTAAGAATAAGTATTATCACAGGGGCAAGGCATAAGATTAGATGAAGAAGAAGTTACAACCATGGATACATAATCAAGCTTTTAATCAAAAGAAATAAATCTTCATTTTCTTCATTCTTTCTATTCTTGTACAACACTTCTCATAGCTATATGCTTGAATCTTAGAGTTGGGCACAAGGCTGAGTTGTTGAGTGTTTTTCTTGTATTATTCTACATAATTTTCTTGTATGATCATGGATTATTTGCAGCCACATACATGGCTATCAAATTTTTGGTAATGAAGAACATTTCTCATGAATAAACTCCACAAAGAATTTCTTCGAGATTGATCTTAATTGTATCTTGTAACTTTGAGTTTTAAGTATAAGATATTTGAGGTTGACCTATCAATATTTCTTTTATTACTAATTGCAGTACTCTATTAAAATTATTTGAGATGATCAAATCATTCTCTCATATTTCTCATGAAGAATATATGTATGCGTTTATATATTATTGAGAAGATTGTGTGTGATGTTGATCACAATTTAATTATGATGTTGAATCCCTCCTTCAATCTTTTCTTATTGTAAAAAGACTTTTGATGCACATAACGATCATATTGGGTTATTGAAGAACCATTTTAATATAAATCCAAGCAATAAAGATTTGGGGTTTGTTTCCTAGCACTCTCCCTAATCCAAGATATTCAAAGATATATATTTTATCCAAAAAGGAAAACCACCTCTCTAAAAACGAAGGGGGACTAATGTTCTCATGAGGTTTTCGTTTCGGTCCTGACAGATTCAAGCGTCAACATTTTTTATGACCATAATGGGGACCGATTTATTTTCAAGATATTTGAGGAACTAGAAATCTCCATGGCTCAAAGTTTTGAAAAGAAGATTCAAGAAAATTGTTTCTTATTTTAAGCATGTCTCATCTTTTTTGTAATTTCAAAAAGAAATGAGAAGCACCAAAGATTCGGGAGAATGAACTCCCTGGCAGCTCCATTGAAACAATTTAAAATGAAGGGTTTCATGCATGTCATAATGCTTCATTATATTCTTCATAAAGCTCATCAATGGCTTTACAAGACTCAACAAAAGGGAGAAATACTCAAAGAAGGAAGCGATTTCATAATACCCCTTTAAATCTACCAGAAATAGCCTTTCAAATGCCCAATATTCCTATTGAAATTTTTTCTACATTCTTTGGGGATGCTTTAGAAGATGCAAAACAACACTTGATTAATTTTGAAGGTACATGTTATGATTTTGACCTCAATGAAGACAATGTTACATGTAAATTGTTCTTACAAACTCTATGAGGGAATTCTCTTGAATGGTATAGTTCATTAATGCCTAATTGAATTACCAGCTGGGATGTGTTAGAAGATTCATTTGCAAAAAAATTCATCCCAAAAGTGCATTCATATGTTTTTGATGATGTTTTAAATGTTGTTTCCCACCCATCCCATTCCATCCCATCCCATATGGAAGCAATATAATGAAGCCCCCAATTTTAAAGAAGGATGTAATCAAAGAGTGGATAAAATTTCTAAGACAAGTCATGTTGCTAAAAAGGAAAATGAAAATTCTAAATTAAAAGAAGAAAATTCCAGTCTCTTATATACTCCATATGAAGATATTTCAAGCAAAAAATTTGAAAATGAAATTGAGGAGCCTCCACCAAATACACAAGAAGATTTCAACCTTGTTGTAGATGATGAAATATCACAGGAGAACTTGCAGCAAGAATAATTGATGGAAGAAATGAATCTTGAGAAGAATGATAGTAATATCACCTTTACAAGAAATAAGAGTCTTTTCAAGTGATTTTTGATGAATCAAGAACCTTGGAAGTGGAAGTAAATAAGGAAAATGAAGAATGTATTTTTATGTTGAAAACTCCTCTTCCAATAAAAGACAATAGTATTCTTGAGAAGCCAAGAATTGATTTAATTGAATTATGGTTCCAAAGCATTGTTGGCCAAACAATGCAATCAAATATTCTCCATACTTGGTATATTCTTTCTCTAATACATATTGAGAGTGCCCTTGACTCATTGGTACAAGTACCAACATATCTCATAATTTTGGAGTTCATTCCACAAATCAGATCAATGCTTGAATGACTCCATATGCATAAGAACAAGTTAAACAACATGGAAAACAATAGGCTTTCTAAAATTTCTTCAAAATAATAACCATCGGCATAAAGATGCTCAGTCTTAGCTAAACTATTGGAGAATCATGGAAGACACCATTTTACATAATAAAGATACTATTAAAAATATCATCAAATCAAAATTTAAGGAGAAAATGTGGTGTAATAAAGAGTTCGAGGAAAAAAGAAAGTTAAGGTATTATAAGTATGTAATCAACCCTAATCTAGAAGATCGAAATTATTTATGCAGATTAGATCCCATTTCCAAAATAGCTGCGAGACTACCAATTTTCCTAACCTCTTAACTCAACAAAACTATGATGATCTTGAAAAGCTTCTCTTAAGAATCACAAGTAATCACTTACCCTCTTAAGATCGGATAGAGCAATTCGATCTTAGTGGAAGTTAATCATCATCATCATCATACTAAAATAAAATAATGATCATATAATAAATTTTATAATTATAAATTAAAATTTAATATAATTTTTAATCAATTTAATTTTTTTATTTTTTATTTTTAATATAATATTTAAATTTATAATTAACAAAATTAATAAAAAAACATTATATATTTGAATTTTTTACCTAATTTATAATTCTTTCCATTTTATTAAAATATATATATATATATATATATTCCTTTTCCTT
>ML787063.1:303262-318450 GCA_009831015.1 Picea engelmannii
ATTAAAAAAAAAAAAAAAAACTTAAAATTGATACATGTGTTATTGCATTAACTCCATACTCCTCCATCATTGGTCCATCTTCGTCTCTACATATTTTTGACAGAGAGTTGCTCGAGTTCCATGCCATTCCATTATTTATTTACAAAATTTGTATATGTATCTTTTGTTGATGGAACTAGACTTCTATTGGATGAATGAATCCATGAAGAGTGGGAGGATATGATAAGGAAGTTGTGCCATGTTTTCACATCCCTGTGGTAGCCTTTAGTGGGAGGGAGAGGAACAATGAGAAGTTGAATACGAAGGCCCTCTTATGAAACTCTCTACAAAAGAGGATCAAGAGGGATTTATTTCAAGGAGTTGTGAGGACCATTACAGAGAGGCAATGAGAGGCGAGGGTGTGGATGAGTTCGAACATGGAAATCATATTGATCTGGATTATTTTAGGCACGAAATGAGAGCGGAGATATAATAAAGAAATGCATAGAGATATCGTGGATATCCAATAATATAACATAAATGTATCAGAGATGCAACCATAAACACAAAGATACAGTAATACATGATTTCTATTAATGAAAGAAATGTACAGAGACTGTAAAAATACATAGTAAAAGACTCGCTAGAATGGTGGCATCTTGTCTTTGAGAAAAGATGTGATGGCTACTTGCATTCGCAAGAAGATGATTTTACAATGAGGCTCCAAAGGCCTTTTTATCATAACTTAGAAAATCCAAAACCCTAACCCTAGAAGATGAAAAGCCAATAGTTTTTTGGACCTCGTTGTGGGTAGTTTTTTGTATCAACTTCCCTGGGGCATAACTTTGGCATACGATCTTCGTTTCGGATGCACAATAACTCGTTGGAAAGGTGTCATTGAGGATATTCATTTAGAGGGCTCATTGAGAAGCTAGATCCAAAAAAACCTTCATTTAGGCCCTCAAAATGGCCCAAGAAGTTCAAAACTGCTAAAAATAGTAAATTACCAAAATTGTCAGAAAACTGTTTTGAGCCAGTTGGAAAAGGTGGGTGGCCACTGATATTCACCTGGATCAATCCTCCCTCCTTAGGAAGAAATGGTATCCATTGTGTTGATTTCTCGAGGGAGAGGGAAAAGCGTTTGTTGAATCTGCATCTTGATGAGTTGCTTGCCTTGTTGGAGAAGTTGCCCTACTTAGCTTGTTGAAGGTTGTCACGAACATGTGGCTGGAAGGGTTGGACCTTTTTAATCAGTCTGGCTACATGAGATGCATATGTGCAGAATGAATATTTATACTTTGTTGCAATCTTGTTGACCTGCTTCTGTTGGATAGAAGGTGCTTGGGCCAAGGTTGTAGTGGTTGCAGTATCCTTATGTTCACCTTTTGAACAAATTGTGAAGAAGCTGAATTTTGTAGTATGAAATACTACCTTGTGGCACTGTTTAGATGGAACAATAGTCAGAACTACCTCTGGTATTCTGTAGATATGAACCCCCAGAGAAACAATGACACTACGAGGTCGAGACTCATAAACATCATGCCGCTTCCACATATATAGTTGGCCCAAGAGAACATAACATACATCCAGTGGGGGAACATCACATAATACCTCATCCTTGAAGGGTTGGATGTCATATGACAATAAACATTGTTGGATGACATGGAGATCTCGTCCCTGGCGAAGCCACCCGATGTTGTATGGTTGTGGGTGTGGTGTTGTCGACAATCCCAACTGTTTGAAAACCTCTGCTAAGATGAGGTTATTCTCGGTTCTGATATCAACAATAAAATGCAGTGGGGTCCCCTTCACCCACATATGTGAATTAAAAAGGAGCTCCCCCTCTTTAGGATCTGTTGGTTCTTCTGGTTTAATTGTTGTGGTTGTGATAATAGTAGTGGGGTCTGCGTCGATGATCTATCTTTTACCAGTATTTTCAGAATCAGTTTTTGAATCATGGTTCGGCTCCTTGTCTTTGATCTCGACCACCAATTACTTTTTTGAGCGACATTCCTCGGTGTTGTGCCAGGGGATTTTGTGGAAATCACACCATTTTCTGGTGTCCTTCTATATCTTCCTGTGACCCTTATTTTCCTGTGGCTTGGATTGGCTTCTAGCTGGAGACTGTTTGTTAGGGACGTCTTTATCATACTTTGGTTGTTGTAGATTTGTAGACCAAAACTCCCATTTGTTATGGTGCTTAAATTTCTTGTCAATTTTAACAACATATCAATAAGCAACACCAAGTGATGAGATGTCCAAAAAATTCATTTCAATTTGGATGTATCTATGTAGAGCCCCACGATATTTTAGAACCAAATGTCATTCGAAGTCTTTGATACCTAGCTTGGTGTGCAAGGTATGGAAGGTATTGGTGAAATCCGGAACTGCTTGGCCCCTCTCTTGTCGCAGTGTGGTACATCTCATGTATCGGCCTCATAGTTTCCAATAAGGTAATACTGTACCTTTACCGCATTCACACAAAAATCCCAAGTGGGCTCAAACCCATATATTCCAGACTCCTTTGTGGAACTTTGCTCCCAGTAAGTTTCCCACCATTGTTTTACATGGGGGGGAGATTTAAGGAGTGTGAAGGTGATCTTTTCCCTATCGAAAAAATTATAAATAGAGAAATAACCTTTTAACAGATTTAACCATTTGTCTAGGGAATCCGCATCTATTTGACCTTCAAATACGGCAATATCAAAATTAACCTATACATTGAAAGGAGAGGTGATTCCAAAGTGATTGTTTGATGAAGATGCACCTGTTGCTATCGTCAGGCATCGAAGGATGTGGGAAAAATTCTCCATCATTTCGTCCCTCTGTCATGTGAGAGCTTGCTCAAGCAACAGATTGATAGAATCTTCTACTCCATCGTTTTTATTTTCTTCCACCATGGAGGGTTTCTTGGGCATGCAAGAGCGATTGTCTTCAAGAGATACAAGCTTGAGACCCAACTTGCTATACTCGGACCTCGTCAGGGACATGCACTAAAAAAAACAATCAAGAGCAGCCTGCTCTGATACCACTGATCTGGATTATTTTCAGCACGAAATGAGAGTGGCGATATAATAAATAAATGCACAGAGATATCGTGGATATCCAATAATATAACAGAAATGTATCATAGATGCAACCATAAAAGCAAAGATATAGTAATACATCATTTCTATTAATGAAATAAATGTACAGAGACTGTAAAAATACAGAGTGAAAGACTCGCTAGAAAGGTGGCAACTTATCTTTAAGAAGAGATGTGATGACTACTCACATTCACAAGAAGATTATTTTACAATGAGGCTCCAAAGGCCTTTTTATCATAAAGAAAATCCAAAACCATAACCCTAGAAGATGAAAAGCCAACAATTTTGTGGACCCCGTTTTGGGTAGTTTGGTGTATCAACTTCCTGGGGGGCGTAACTTTGGCATGTGATCTTCTTTTGGGGTGCACGATAGCTTGTTGAAAAGGTATCATTGAGGAGATTCATTTAGGGGGCTCAATTAGAGCCTTTGACTATCATTGAGAAGCCCCTTTGACTATCATTGAGAAGATCGATCCCAAAAAACCTTCATTTAGGCCCTCAAAATGGCCCTGAAAGTTAAAAACTGCTAAAAATAGTAAATTACCAAAATTGTCAGAAACTTGTTTTGAGTCAGTTGGAAAAGGTGGGTGGCCACCAATATCCACCCGGATCACATATGGCCTTGTGTTGGGGAATGGGAATACAATAATGTGAGATCTTTTCTCCATGTTCATTTTCATTATAGTCCATTCAGGTTCAGTTTTAATATTTGAGCTCCATGTTGTGTTTTTGGGCCAGATGGGCATCCCATGGAGCAGGGCGCACCATGATTTTAGCTTCGTCAATCCTAGTTTATTCCAGTTTCATTTTTTTTCATAGAGTTAGCGTCATTTTTGTAATGGTATTTTATGTTTCTAAAGACAAAGTATTAATTAATAAATTTTATAAAATAGTAGCTATATTGGGGTTGGGCGCCTCCTTTTTATGGGCTACGTAAAATTTTGTTTTCTTCTTTCAGAAACATTCTATGTGGAGTTGTGTCTCCATTTTGAAAATATTTCCTGCTTTTTGTTTCATCTCTATCGTAAAAGAAATTTATTGAATCGAATGTGAGGATTGATGTTGTTTGTTCCAACTTCTATTGTGTATCTTATATGAGTATTTTACAGAGATCTAAGTTCTCTTGTTGATTCTCTGTCTTTATGGTGGATCAGTTGGTATCAGAGCTTGGTCGATGCCCTCAGAGCTTCGAAAGACACCATCTGGTTCAAATTTTTTTTATGCGATTCCACACCATAGTTCTTGAGATAGGTGTGCTCTTGCAGCAAGAGCGCCCTCAATAGTATTTAGATCTTTGTCAAGAACCCTCCTCAGGGACATTTTTAGTTCAAGATTCATACTCAGTGGATGAACATTATGCCTCTACGACAATAGCCAGAGACAGAATCCTCAGCAAACAACATGTCCTCCGTAACACAAGATTTGGCGAATGTGCTCCATGAGCTTGTTCGCATGTAGCTGTGACAAAGTCTCGCACCAATGCAATTGGATACTTGTATCCAATTTCCAAATTATTTTGGTCATATGAGTGGAGAATTTGTGGATTCCTGGATCTATTGTCTCTCCGCGTATTTCCGCACTCACCCATATCTAGACGAAGAGTGAAAGTTGCATATTGTGAGTCTTCAACTTGAAGGAATGGCATAGACTTGGTGGGACAGGTAATTAGAGACCTAGTGTTTCTTCCTAGCGCTGAGCAAAAACGTCGATCCACAATCGCAAATGATCACAACCTGGGTGGAATTTTTTCCCCAGGTTTTCGTCAAGCTTTGCTCGCTCAAGGTTACAACTTATACAATTACCTAATCAAGCAGTTCAAACCTACATAGAAGTATTTTTCAAGATCTGCCTCCAGTTGTACGTATCCAAGCTTGAGGAGGTATTTGTTATTAAATTTAATTTTGGTCTTTTATTTCTGCTATGACGTGACCTTGGATAAGGTGTTCCTCAGAGCCTTGGTGGTTGAGGGAAAGTTGAATACACATCCTCAATCTAGGAATCTCTTTCCCCATCCTAATCCCAATAAACCTGACGCATCCTCATCTTCTCTCCCTCCCATTGTGACCCAGGGATCACCCACCAACCCCTATGTTAATTCACCTCAACCCCGTAGTTCTAATCTTTGGTGCAATTTCCATAAAACTAGTCCATACTCCACCATAGATTGTCGCACCATAAAGAATCAAAATACCTAAAAGACATTGTTAACAGAGGTGGAACCTAAATTTGGAGAAGAATCCGTTGACATGATATACCTTGAGAATCCTACTGAACCAGATCCTTCACTGGTGCTAATGAACATGAATAATCCAACCTCTTTGTCGCCTCCTCTCTTCACTCACAATTACCAAATCAAAAATACCATCGCTACTCTCATCCTTGATAATGATAATCAAAAGAATATGGTATCTCGTGAACTCGTCCAATGTATGCAACTACCTACTAATCTGCATCCCAACCCCTATCATCTCGGTTGGGTTCAACAAGGAGGTCCATGCATCCAAGCCTCTACACAATGCGTGATCACCTTTTCCATAGGACCATTTGATGATGTGGTTCCCTACAATGTTTCCCCTTTAGATTGTGAAGACTTTTTACTAGGCATCTCGTATCAACAAGACTGCCACAATGTCTATCATGCAAAGACTCATCAATATCATCTCCGCCATCAAGGACGCACATACATGCTCACCTCATCTAATCACCTGTATTCACAAAATACTTTGAGTTCCCTTAACAAATGTGTCTCTCTCTGTCTGGTGCATCCTATCAAAACTCATAATCTGACTAATCCGGCCCCTCTGGAAATGGGACCCCTTCTCAAAGAACTTTTTTATGTCGTTACCAAACCCACATGATCTCCCCCCTCCAGATCTATTGAACACTCTATCAAAGTACTTTCGGGTGCTTCCTTACCCAATGCTTCGGACTATATCCAACTGTCCTCTTCGCCTTGTGCTTCACTCACTTTTATAATCCCCAAGAAGGATGATCATGAATCACGACTAGTCACTGATTACCGAGCCTTAAATAAGATCATGGTTAAAAACCGTTACCCCCTCCCGAGGATTGAGGACCTCATGGATCATCTGCATGACATTGTTTACTTCATAAAGATTGTTACACGTCAAAATTACTCACTTTGACAATGTCTCATTATCATTGTCACAAGTGTCGCACTTTTGTCACAAGTGTCACAAGTGTCGCAAAAGTAGTATGTTCCTCTCACATGTGTGGTATCGCAGACGATGTCATAAGAACACTTGGGACAACCTATAAGACCAGTAAGAAGAAGAAAATATATCATTTGGCGAAGTTTACAAGATTTTACCTTGAGGAATTACCATCCTAAAAGTATTTTTGGAGATCAATGCTCCCGTTCCCACTTGAAAAGAGCGCTAACACTCCTTTCCCTCGTAGAAAGGAGCACTGCAACACACTGTGGCCAACTTTGATGGAGCGTCGATCTGTTGAGAAAATTTTAGGGACAAATCCCCCTTATCTCTAAGGACAACTAAGAAACATACGAGTCTATTCGGCTCAAATCCAATTCCAAGGCTGGATCTAAGGGAAGTTCCACAACTGATGGAGTCATATCCTCAACTTATCCCAAGAACATATAAGGTGGTTGAGCCTCTCAAAGCCTATATAAGGAGGCATTCTCATGGGGAAAGGGGCAATAATTAGTGAAAAGTATGACAATTCTGATCGTGGATCTTTTAAGCAAGGGGTTGGACAAGGAGGACTTGGTGAGGCTGCTACATTTGCATCTACATTTGTAATAACCTTGTTTTGTTCTCCTTAATATATATGTGCTTGGCATGTTTCCTTCAAGTTTGTGTACATTTACATGGGCTTGTCTCTTTTGATGAATCTAGTTTTAAACTAATCTTGGTAGAATAGGAAGTATGATTTGTCTTTGTTGTCTATTGGATTGCAGAATTCATTGCAAGACTTGAAGATCAAGTTCAACCCGGATCGAGTGAGGAAAAACTTCATAAAAAGGTACTCATGCTTTCTTATTCTTCTTCCTTGACTAGTTTAACTTTGTTTAAAGGAATGTCAGTGTTCAAAGTTAGCACCTTTCTGTCTTGGTCATAGGGGTCTAATATCCAAGAGGACATTCACCTGTTTGCAGGAGAATTTTATTACAACAGAAATTGGCGACTCCACTGGGGAACGAAGCTTTCAGTTTTGGTTTCCTTCCTTGGTCTTGTTTTAGTCTTTACCCGTCTTCAGATCCTACCCATTGTGTTTCTTCCTCTTTTTCACATGTTTTTTTAGTCTTGAAGTCATCTTACATAGGCCAATAATCAAGCCTTCATGAGTTTTTTTTTCTGGGTTGAAACTTTTTCATTCTCAGGAAACAATGCGCCCCTTCCCTTATATCCAAAGTGTTGATTTAAAATTGTCACTCCCCTGCAGTTCTCACGGGAGCGTTGTAGCGCTCTCGTGTTGATATAACATGAGCATCAATTTTTCCTTCTGTGAAAATTGAGGGATATCTTTATTGGGTGTGATTTTTTTGGTTTTCTCTCCTGCTCGGGAATTTTTCTATTAGTGTGTGTCTTCTATAAAACTTGCAACCATTTTCTTTCTAAGAGTTTTTAATTTTATTTTTTTTAAGATATTTCCTTGTTTTGCAATCACTCTTCCTCTATTGAGTTATTGAATTGGTTTGATACTTTCTCATTCATCTAATTGCTTGAAAGTTGTCCCAAGGAAGTCCAGAGATCTGTGTATTGTTCCATTTGATCTTTGATTTATATCTTTCCAAGCAATTTTTCTTGTTTGAGTTTTGGTTTTCTTTTTGAAAGTTTGGATTTGTTTTTCTTCTTGTTTGATTACTGTGAGAGTGTGATTTTTGTTTATATGTTATTTTCTTCACATATTCTAATAGTGAAATCTAATTGGCATAAGAAGCTTCGAATCAAATCATTTAAAGTTCATATTTAAACAAAGAGATATACTTTCATGATTGGATTTTGGATATTAGAATGATTTTCTGAGTGGTTTAACATTGAATTGGATTCTTTTTTAGAGCAATTGCATGAAGTCTCTGCATTTTTTTATTTGATAGTGAAAAGAAAAATCTCTTCTCCTTCCCATAAATAAAATTTCATTGAAATGAAACAATTTTTTATCATTTTTCTTATGCATTTTGGGGAATCGAGTCATAATATCATCAGTTTCACTCTCATTCACATCTGAGTAAAGAACAACCACAAAAATCAATGCTAATTAAAATTTATCTAGAAACTTTTTCTTTTTATATTCCTTCACCAACATTAGACTAGGATTAGCGCTTTGGATTAAGCTATGAGTACAACTCTCCAAAGCATTCAAAACAAACATTAGCGTCTTGCAATAGGGAGAGAAAATCCAATTTTCGTATAACCTTATATGAGATCCCCCTCTCACATAGGGGTTACGCACGAGGTCGCGTTCGAAAGAGCCATGGATATTATCCCTCAGTGGTTTAAGCATTGGTAGTAGTAAAATTGTATATTGGGGGTTCTTCTTGAGGTCCAACTGTCTTCATTTGGTCTCGGTGCTTCGTGAATTTCGAATGATTCGTTCGAGGTCCTCTAGACTTCTACTGGTCCACTTGTCCTCAGTTCTCTCGAAGTATTTGGAACTTATTATCCTACCCATAAGTTCAGACTGGACTGTCAACTGTACCCGCCCAAGGGATGACTGCAAGTTGGTGTCTTTAGTAGCCATAATCTTTAGGGTATTTACACAAGGTGATGGTGAAGGGAATTCTTCACTGTACTGGAATAGACAGTGGTCAAAATCACTCAGGCTCCTTGGAGGGCATATCCACGATTACTGTGTAGAAGCTTGCACCAAGGCGTAAGTCCGTTAAGAAGGTCGTCATCGTAATTGTTCCACCTGCTCATATCCTATCCCTTTCTCGAGTTGATCATGCAATGTTGGATTTCATCACCAACTAGTACAGTTTTTGAGAGAAGTTATGTTTGCTTGTTCGTATTTCTATATTTTTCAGCGTGTGTTGTTGTTTTAAATAGTTTTCCAAAATTGATCCTATAGACGATAAAGGTCTTCGTCGATCACGTAGGATGCAAGGGCTTCCTTCAAAATAAGGCTACCAAACCTTACCTCCTAACTCACTAGAAGACATCTACCATGAAGAGGTAGAAAATTGCTCTGATACTGGGAGTGTTGTTGCTCCTTTGTTAGAAAATTCGTAAAGAGCCTTGGTTACCATTGAGGATACCAATCCTCATATTACACCTATGTTAGAAGCTCCTGTTGAACCACTCTTGGTTCAATTATACTCACTCGATAACGTTATAGAAGAAGAAGTCCCAGGTTTTCCATTGAGACCAATTACCGAGACATATATGGGATCCATAGAACCACTTTTTAGTGATGACTATAGGACTCCCATTCGTCCTACTAACGCAACATATCCACATCAGACACCTTCTCATTCTAAATGGATAAATCTATCGATATGTGATCTTTATGATCATTTTGAATATATTAAACAACCTCTCAATCCTCATGACCCTCCTGCTACTGAGGCAGGACCATCCGGTCAATATATTGTTTAGCCCATCGAACAGGTCATTGATCTTGTTGTTGTGTCAGCACAAGTCCATCTTAATGTTGGATTCATCACTTCTACTCATACACAAGGCACTTCAACCGCTAATCCCACCTTTACACTTTTCCACACTACAAATCCTCTTGTTCCACAAAATCCTATTAGAATGCCTTTACAATAGAGAATGCAGACCCTTGCTAGACACACACAACTAACTGCGAGACATATCTAGACTGGGGGGAAACCACCATCTAGTGGACCCATCCCTCTCAGGGGACAATCATCCTTTAGCACGCCTACCCCTCCTGGGGGAAAACCACCTTTGCATGTTCCTTCCGGAGGACAACCTCCCTTTACTGGACAAACCCCAGTTGTAAGTCAACCTATGGAAAGGGAAAACCTTATTTTTCCGAAACCCCTTCACAATACTAGGGATTACTTTCAGGAGGTATGTTTAATCAACCCTACCCTGGGGGCCAATCATACCATAACCCACAAGGAGGAGTATCAAATCCTATTCCTTTCGGACTATCTTTTGGACAACCTTATCTAGGTGTCCCAAATCCCACCTGGGGTCCTCAAGCACAAAAAACTTATCCTCACCAAGGGTCTAATGTGTATCCTCCCCAAGGAGCTAATGTTTACCCTTCTCAGGGACAAACTGTTTATCCCCCACGACTAAATCAACCGACATATACTCCTTCGAATCCATCGGGTTTTCCCCCACTCATGAATGTTCCTTAACAACCATCGAATTCTACCTATCCTGGTCAACAAAAAACATATATGCGAGGGCCTGCTGGATACAATTATCCACCTCAACCAGTTTATGGCCCCACTAGTGTCCCCATTCCACACCAGTATCACCCTTAGGTTAACTAACAATTACCCTTCCTTATCATGCTAGATCTCCCAGACTTGTCTCGGTTGACAAATGATCCCATATTGCATTTTCCTTTTTGGCCAGTGATTCCTGATAATTTATCTTTTGACATCCCCAATTTTGATGGTAAACCTGGAGAAGACCCAAACAACCATGTGATGGAATTCCTTTTATGGTGTTCATCAAACTCATATTAATGGATGATTCTATATGTTTATGTCTCTTCCAACACACTCTTATGGGCCTTGCAGGCAAGTGGTACATTGAACTTCAACGTGGTTCTTTTCAAGATTTCAACTCCCTTGCTATGGCATTTCTCGCACATTATCAATTACCCATCCGTTACAAGACAGGTACATAATTTTTAAACTCTCTTATTCAAACGAACTATGTGCATATATCTGATCACATTCATGAGTGGAGACGATGACAAAGGTTGATTAAAGCGACCATTCCTAACTAGTTAATGGTAGAATGGTTTACTAAATATCTTTTACCCCCAATTTATCATGATGTATCCATGGGTGGTGTAGTCACTGAGGAAGAATCCATTGCCCAGGATCAGTACTTAGAATTGGTTTATTCACAATCTGTTACTTTGTACGAGTTAATTCAAAATGTTGATCGTACTCCTACTGATCCATCCAAACCTTCGTCCACAACACATGCAGATGGAGTTATTAGTACCATCAAAACCCAATCCACATCACAGTCAACTGGAACAATAAATTGCTCTGTTTCCACATGTTGTCATAGGGGCAGACCCAGGGTTCAATTCTACAACAATGCACCAACAAAACCCTACTACCGGCCCTTTCGGCAACACCTACAAAGCAGATGAAGTCTCACCTGAGGTAGAGGCAGGGGTGGTTGTAGGACTCTAGTGTCTACAACCTTAGATGGGACATAGATCTGTGATTCTAATACTTAACAGAGAACCTGGCAACTACAGTTCATCAACATTCAACTTAGTATCTACTTCGGAGATAAAAAGAACATCACATCATTCATTCAAATCTAATGTATCCAAGCACTTAGCATAAAGAGATAGATTAGATCTAACATATTTAAGCACTAAGCAAGATCACATAGTTTAGATCTAACATACATATACATCATTAGCACAAAGCATAAACAGATATATCCATCTATATCAAAGCACTTGGAAAATAAAGGCATCAACACATGGCACAAATCATAGAAACACAACATGTACATGGTTCACCCCCACCCTGGGGCTATGTCCACCAACTCTTCTTCTTTATTATATTCAATCAAGCTCCTTACAGGCACATAGCATCAAAATCCTACTCTGCAGAAGATAGGATATTTGTGCACACTCCGCCAGATCCTCCTTCTTCGAGCTAGGGTAAAGCACCAAGCCTTCTTACAATTACTTGTACGTAGCTCTACAAGTCTCACACAGTATGCAAAAATCATCTACAATCCATACTTATCACTTAGCCCAATATCACATAGATATATACATACATCCCCTGTCCTTACATTTCCTAGACATCTATTTATACTTTACAAAATAGGCCTAAACATGGGTAAACCCGTGGACCGACATACCATACCTGTTACATAATCCCAAATCCAATAAAAGGACCCAAAAAGGGGTCGATATCCCATGATATCTGATTCATATTGTGCTCCTCCTTCGACAGGTTGTCGAAGTTCCAAAATAGGTCAAACTTGACCAAGGATTTCCCAAAACTTGGTCAAGGGCCAACAGGCCCCCAACACTCACCCGTGACTCGTACCAAGTCACTCTGATTTAGGTAGTTCTACTTTGAAATCCTCGATCTTGTCTTGAGCTACTTCGACCTGCTGTTGTTCTACGACCTCTTGTTCAGTGAACTCTTGGATGACAACCTCGTTCACAGGTCTCGCCAGGCATTGTTCAACTATGGCGACAACCTGCTCCAGTTCTGCTCCTTGACCTTCGACCTCTATGAACAATTGGTAAGCCTTATCTTGTACAGGTTGGAACCTCTGAGTTACTTCCATAAATATGCTTTGGATAGTGTGGATTTTCTATTGGGCGGTGCGTTTCTCTTGGGAGCACTTCATTCTTTCTATAGCTAACAGGGGCTTCAGTTGCGCCTGTATCTTTTTGGCTTGATACTTCGCCTCTTGGAGTTGTGACTCCAGTGCCTTCAGTTATGGATTCTCAGTGAGTTGTTCATAGGTCTGGGAACTACGCTCAGTGATTTTCTTACATTCCATGGTAAGGGTTTTTAGTCTCTCAACTTCTCTTTGAGCAGTCACTTCTCTTTGATCCCTTACATCTTGTGGAGTCTTGGGCACTGCGCGGAGCTCTAAGTTTTCTATGCGTTGTTGTAGCTGTTGGATATATTTTGCGAGATTCTCTACTTGCTGCATGAATCAATCCTCTGTCTTTATTTCTATGACTGTCACAAAGCAAAGTGCTCTGCTGACCGCTTCTTTCACTTCAAATTGCTCCATGAGCAACTGTTATTTTCCTTACTGTATCTGTGCTTTTTCTTCATTGAACTTTTCTTGGAGAGCAATCTTTTCCTCTTCTACAGTTTGACGCTATTCTACAAGTAATCCTTGCACTTAAGTCAAAGCCTGGGTGGTTTGTTCTGTTTCTTCTTATGCTCATTGAATGCGAGCTTCAACTATATCAGCTAGTCAGTGGAGTTGGGCTGGCTCATCTCCCAACTTTGGTTCTCCCGATGGTAAGGGCGCAATAGAGAATGTGCAGCTGGACTGAAGGGCCTGCAGTACCCCTTGGAGTTCGGCTTCAATTCTATCATACATTTCTTCCTTCTTAGCTTCTTGTTTATCTTCTATTTCCACTGAAGCGTCGTTCAGGGTTGCTATGATGAAGTCAAAATCATCGAAGGTGAGGACAGTCTACATCTTGGTCATGGTGGATTTTGATTTCTTTCGGGAAGAAGGTTTCAGAGGGGAAGCCTTCCTCTTCTTCAAGGGTTCAAGCTCGTCTCTGGGTGGTCTTACTTCGCTGGGATTTTGTTCAGCTTATACTTTGTCATCACCCCCTTGGTCAAGTGACACTTAAGGATTCTTTCCTGAGGTGCTGCTTAAATTTTGGACCTCCTCAGTCTTCTTGGGTGTATTTTGTTCTTTATGAGTTTCCTCTAAGTTGTCAAGATCAGATACTCTATAGGGTTGGCAGGGATAAGGAGGTCAGTGGACCATTCCTTAGTGATCTCCTCAAGGTCTTCTTCTGAAATTTTATAATATGACTGGAGCTACTCTTTATGTTCATCTGTGTGCGGTGTAATGTAGATGAAGTGTCGATATGCGTTGAACTTCATCAAGGGTTGAGACCTTTGTAATGTGTTCAGAGTCATGTGAGGCTCGAATTCGATGGCTCACTTTAGTTGGAAGTAGTATGTATGAAACACAACATTTGACTGTCATTGTTTGTTCATATCAGTTGAATACCATAGGGTAACAAACTTTGCGACAAGCGGTTCAAATGGTTCGATGTCTGGGAAGGTCGCTCCTTCCGGCATCTCCCAGGAAACAAATACAATGAGGACCAAGAGCCAGCTGAAATGAAATTAATAAACCTAATCCTGTGCTTCTTGAAAATCTAGTTCCAACTGGTTAACTAGGTACTTCACCCAGTTCATCTGTAGGCCTTCCGCGCACTTCCCTGTGAGGTAAATGACAAAGCGGGTGACCTGTGTAGGTCAGTTCTTCCTTACTATCTTTATATCTATCAGTTGACATGCTAGGTGCACTGCGCCACTCTGGATGGAAGATACCTTGTAGCATATTGTTCCCTTCTCAACATCACCATATGTATCATTGATCTTCTGTGCCATCACGCGATCTGTGGCTTTTCTTGGATAAAAGTCCTACGGGTCAGGTCCTTGCACGCTCAGTCCTATGATCCTGTAGATCAAAGTTAGGTCAACTAGAATCCAGTGGTATAGACATAAGTAGCCACCATGGTAACATCATAGTAACATCTTGACACATGCATTCACTTCCTGGTGTCTTCCGAAGTGTGTGATCTTCATGACATTCAACAAGGTGGACTGTGCGAGGTTCATCGTCCATGACTGGGGGGTTATCTTTGAATTCTTCCCCTTAGTTCTGGTTAGGTACTTGTTGTTAAAATATTGTAACTGCAAAGAGTATTCTTATTATTATTGATATATTATTCATAGGATCAATCCCCATTGTGGATTGATCATGTCGGTTATTGTAATAGGACCAAATCCCCTTTTGCGGATTGGTAAAAAGACAATTATAATAGGAAGAATAAGAAGTTGGCCCCAACAGTTAATAAAGAGACCTAGAAATATAATAAAGGTGGGTTTACCCACCCAGTTTGAGAAGTCGGCCCTGCCAGTGAAGAGACACTTCACACGTGCCAGACTTATATAAATAAAGGAGGCTAAGACCTCACTTAGATACAACTCACTTGCTCTATTTGAGAGACAAGTTCTGATCTGTTACCGGCAAAGGAGAGAGAGAGTGATGCATATCTTGGAGAGGACTTTCTGTTTTAGCATAGAGATCTCTTGGCATTGTATTGGCTATCTATATTAAGGAAGTTTTGCTGGGTTTTTTTCCCCTAGAGGGTTTCCCAGGATAAATGTTGTGTCTCTTGTGATTGTGTATTTCTCAGTGATCTTGGATTATGCTATTGTTATCT
>ML787063.1:318500-351193 GCA_009831015.1 Picea engelmannii
CCCTAGAGGGTTTCCCAGGATAAATGTTGTGTCTCTTGTGATTGTGTATTTCTCAGTGATCTTGGATTATGCTATTGTTATCTAATGAAATGAAAACATCTATAATAATGGCTTAAACATTAACATGGTATCAGAGCCAAGCTAAAGGAAGCATCTTTCACAAGAGAAAAACGTCACTATTGTTGTACTTGCAAATTAGGGTTTTTCAAAAGTGAATATTTTCTGCCCTAAAACTATATAGAAAGTTGTGCCCTCCCCCAAGGATCAATTTGTCATCATCATTGCACCTTTTCAGTGGCTAGATCTCCCGGAAAGTGAAACCCTAGTTTCACAAAGTACCAGAAAACCAGAGTACCAGAACTACCAAAAGTACCAGAGTACCAAAAGTACCAAAAAACCAGAAGCACCAGTCCAAAAATACGTAGATCAAATTTGAAGGAGAAAAAGTTGGATTTTCAGAAATCTGACTGCACCAGCTAACTCGCCTCAGCTCAGCGCATCTATCCCTTGGATCAGAATTTCAAAATTCAAAGTTTGAAAAATTAGGGTTTCCTCATAAAACCCTAAGTGGCAGTTGCAGTTGCAGTCTCAGAACTAGTTACAGTTGTAGTACCAGTTTCAGTTGCAGCCGTAGAACCAGTTGCAGTCACCCTTGAAGTTTTCTTAAGAGTTGGCAATGATTACCGTTGCTACTAGATGGAGCCACTACCTGCAAATGCTATTAGAGGTATGTACTTACATATGTTTAATGGTCAAATCCTAAAGAGTATTTGCAGGAGAAGGGATCTCTTGCCATAGATCTAGAAGGATCTCAAGATCCAACACATTCAAAAGAATGATGCAACCCAAGTGTGATTATTTTGATATGCATCTATTTTTCATAACATTATCTTGATCAGTGTTGCATGTTGAAGCTATGATCAAATTATTAGAAGGATTAAAATTTGATCATAGAGTTTATCCTCTAACCTAACCTTCTGTCAAGATGGTGTATTGTCTTAGTACAAAAGATAGGTTGAAGAAAGCACTCGTCACTTGAGTGAAGAAGGCTTGGAAGAAAAGAAAGAACTCATTCTTGAGGAAAAGGCTCTAGGTTTGATTAATCAAGATTAATAAGATTCAAAGGTACACATGACAAGTTGATGATTATAGTTGAGATAACAGTCGTTGTAAAGTATTATACTTGATAGCATGTGAGCATATAGAGGTAAATACTTTGCCTGATACAACTAACACCTCCTCTAGGAGAAACCTCGTGTGTTAGTTCCAGGTCTCCATGGAAGAATCCTTGGTCAAAACACTATGAGAGTGTTGACCTCACTTCATATTATATTCCTTACCTTTAATATTTGCTTCAGATAAATTATAAATGATAGCTCTAAAGGAGCTACTGTGATGATTGTTCGTGCTATTGCTTTATATTATCAGAAGGATATTATTCTTTCTTTTTGTTTGGTTGACCTTGCTCCAGGTCACATTAGGAAGCTATAGCGAAGGTTGCAGAAGGCAACGTGCTAAAAGAGAGACCGTAAATGAAGCAATCATCATTGAAAAAGAAGAAGGTGGCTCGTATAAGATAAAGGGTCACTCAGAAGCTGCCATGACCCACACCATTGAAGAATCTTGGCATAGAATATTAGCTCACTTCAACTACAAGGTGCTACCATACATATGCAAAGAAGTCACATGTTTACTAGAACTCAAAGGTGGCCATGAAGGCATATGAAATGGCTGTGCACAAGGGAAGAACATCAAGAACCCATTTCCGAAGAAAGACAGCAAGGCAGAAGGAGTCCTAGAACTCATTCATTCAAATGTGTGTGGCTCAATGCCATCATCCTCCATTAGTGGGTATGTATACTATGTATCATTCATTGATGATTACACTCATAAGACCTGAATATATTTGAAGTGTTCAGCAAGTTCAAGGAGTTCAAAGCCTTGATAGAGAACCTTTCTGAAAAGAAGATTAAGATACTCAGGTCAGATAATGGAGGAGAATATACCTCAAAAGAGTTTGTGAACTTCTGCAAAGATGATGGGATCAAGAGGGAACTCACTACTCCCTATAATCCTCAACAAAACGGTGTAGCTGAAAGGAAGAATAGAAGCATACTTGAAGATGTGAAAACTATGATCCATGATCAAGGTCTTCCTATGTGCTTATGGGTAGAAGCAGCAATGCCAGCTGTTTATGTGCAGAACCGATTATCCCATAGTGCACTTGGGATCAAGACACCAGAAGAGATGTTCACCGAAAAGAAGCCAGAGGTAAGCCATCTCAAAATATTTGGTTGTCCAGTGTTTATTCATATACCTAAAGAAAAGAGAAACAAGTTGGACCCTTCAGGAAAGAAGGGAATATTTGTGGGATACTGTGAGGTCTCCAAGGCCTTCAGGATCTATATACCAGGTCAACATCACATTGAAATCAGCAGGAATGTGACCTTTGATGAAGATGCAACGCTCAAGAAATATAAAATATGGCATCTTGAAGAGGTATGTGAAGAGGAACCCGTAATCCCCAGTACTGCAATGAGGGAGGTCCCCAAAGATGCAGAACCAGTGAGGGAAGTCGAAACTTCCCTTGATGAGGAACTTCTAGAAGACCATGATATAGTATAAGTGAAAGAACCTCCTCAGATGACGATCCTCCATAAAAGAAATCTAGCTTGGGCTAGAGATCTTATTCAAAATGGAGAGAAGTATGATGTTCCCCAAGGAACTACGAGACAGGTGAAAATACCAAAGCCATTCTCTAGTTATACGGCTTTGATGTGTGATCTCCTAGAAGAGGAGCCTACCTATTTTGAAGAAGCCATTCAGAGGAAAGAATGGGCAGATGCCATGACAGAAGAATACCAATCCATAATGAAGAATGAAGTATGGGAAATAGTTCCTAGACCAAAGGATAAAGATATGGTATCCTCCAGATGGCTCTTCAAAATAAAACATGCTGCTGATGGAAGTATTGAGAAGTATAAAGCAATATTTGTCGCTCGTGGCTTTTCCTAAAAGGAAGGCATTGACTATGAAGAGACATTCGCTCCTATGGCCAGATACACTTCGATCAGGACCATCATATCTCTTGCAGCTAAGATGAAGTGGAAGCTGCACCAGATGGATGTGAAGACAACTTTCCTAAATGGTGTCATCGAAGAGGAAGTGTATATAGAGAAAGCTCAAGGATTTGAGGTTGAAGACAAGAGGTCTTATGTTTGCAGATTGAAGAAAACCTTATACGGATTAAAGAAAGCTCCTAGAGCTTGGTATGGCCATATAGACAGTTCCTTGATGATCTTAGGCTTTACCAAGAGTAAAGCAGACTCAAATCTCTACTTCAAAATTATGAATAATGAACCAGTAATATTACTACTATATGTGGATGACTTATTCTTAACTGGAGAAGAAAAGCTCATTGTTGAATGTAAAAAGAGACTTGCCACATAATTTGAAATGAACGACCTTGGCCTAATGCATTATTTATTAGGTCTTGAGGTATGGCAGAGTCCTGAGAAGATCTTCCTTAACCAAGGGAAGTACACGGTCGAAATCTTAAAGAGATTCGACATGCTAGAATGTAAGCCCATGAATACACCCATGGAAGCTAAGTTGAAGCTACTGATCAATACGTCATCAGAATTGATTCATGCCACACTGTATAGACAGATTATTGGATCGCTGACGTACCTGACGAACACTAGACCAAACATTTGTTTTTCCTTGAACACCTTTAGTCAGTTCCTGGTAGAACCTAAACGTGTTCACCTAGTGGCTGCAAAACATGTGATGAGGTACCTTAAAGGTACAATAGATTATGGTCTCAGCTATGATGGAGATCATAATTTCACATTGAGTGGATATACTGATGCAGATTGGGCAGGAAGTGTTTCTGACAGGAAAATCACTTCAGGATGTTGTTTCAGTTTTGGATCAGCTATGATCTCGTGGCATAGTAGGAAGCAATCTAGTATTTCTCTCAGCACAGCGGAAGCATAATACATTGTTGCATGTTCTTCCAGCTGTGAATCTATATGGCTTCAGAAGTTGCTGACTGACCTATTTGACTTGGAGATGAGAGCAACCATGATTCTATGCGACAACCAGAGCTGCATAAAAATGACAGAGAATCCTGTATTCCATGACAGGTCGAAGCACATAGATATCCGCTATCATTACATCCACGACATGGTATAGAGAGGAGCCTTGAAGCTCTAGTACATTAGCACGGATGAATAGGTTGTTGATGTCTTGACCAAGTCTCTATCTTGTGTAAAGTTTGAGTACTTCTGAGATAAGCTTGGCATAGTCCGAAAGGACCTTCCTTGAAAGGGGGAGTATATGTGATGTTCCTTGCTTTTGATCTAACTGTCAGACGTAAAGCAAGATGTGATGTTCCTTGCTTCTGACCTAGCTATTAGACGTAAAGCAAGATGTGATATTCCTTTCTTCTGACCTAGCTATCAGACATAAAGCAAGATGTGATGTTCCTTTCTTCTGACCTAGTTGTCAAATATAAAGCAAGATGAGATGTTCCTTGCTTCTGACCCAATTGTCAGACGTAAATCAAGATGATATGTTCCTTGCTTCTGACCTAGTTGTCAGATGTAAATCAAGATGAGATGTTCCTTGCTTCTGACCCAGTTGTCAGATGTAAAGCAAGATGAGATGTTCCTTACTTCTGACCCAGTTGTCAAACGTAAAGCAAGATGAGATGTTCCTTGATTCTGACCCAGTTGTCAGACGTAAAGAAAGATGAGATGTTCCTTGCTTCTGACCCAGTTGTCAGACATAAAGAAAGATGAGATGTTCCTTGCTTCTGATCGAGTTTTCAGACGTAAAGCAAGATGAGATGTGTTCCTTGCTTTTGACTGAGTTGTCAAATGTAAATCAAGATGAGACGTGTTTCTTGCTTCTGACCTAGTTGTCAGACGTAAAGCAAGATGAGATGTGTTCCTTTCTTATGACTGAGTTGTCAGACATAAATAAAGATGAGATGAGTACCTTGCTTCTGACCCAACTGTCAGACATAAAGCAAGATGATGTGATGAGACTAGCACTGAGCTTCCGGCTGGATAGCTATGATGTAAATCCAGTCTAGTATCCTGCTTTTGACCAGATGGTTGTGTTGTAAAGTAGAACGAGTATCTTGCTTCCAGCTTGAGTGCTATGGCGTAAAGCAAGACAATGAGATGAGACTAGTACTGTCCTTCCAGCCTGATAGCTGTGACGTAAAGCCAGTCTAGTATCTTGCTTCCATCTCGAGTGTTGTGACGTAAAGCAAGACATTGAGATAAGAAAAGTACTGAGCTTCCAGCTTGACAGTTGTGACGTAAATCCAGTCTTGTATTATGATGAGACAGCCTTGTGTTGTGATGATAATGATGTATCAGTTTTTATACTAATACATATTGATGCAGATGATGATGGCATTCCTTTGAGAATGATGATGCTACCGATGAAGAAAACTTCCGATGATATATATATACGCTAGCCAAGATGTTATTGATGATTTTGTCCTCCCACTTGATGTTGTTGATGATGCTGTCCTCTCTCTCTCTCGCATGATGCTGCTGAAGAATGCCCTTTTTGTTAAGGAGGAGTGTTGAAATATTGTAACTGCAAAGAGTATTCTTATTATTATTGATATATTATTCATAGGATCAATCCCCATTGTGGATTGATCGTGTCGGTTATTGTAATAGGACCAAATCCCCTTTTGCGGATTGGTCAAAATACAATTATAATAGGCAGAATAAGAAGTCGGCCCCAATAGTTAATAAAGAGACCCAAAAATATAATAAAGGTGGGTTTACCCACCCAGTTTGAGAAGTCGGCCCTGCTAGTGAAGAGACACTTCACACATGCCAAACTTATATAAATAAAGGAGTCTAGCGCCTCACTTAGATACAACTCACTTGCTCTGATTGAGAGACAAGTTCTGATCTGTTACCGAAAAAGGAGAAAGAGAGTGGCACATATCTTGGAGAGGACTTTATGTTTTAGCATAGAGATCTCTTGGCATTGTATTGGCTATCTATATTAAGGAAGTTTTGTTGGGTTTTCTTCCCCTAGAGGGTTTCCCAAGATAAATGTTGTGTCTCTTGTGATTGTGTATTTCTCAGTGATCTTGGATTATGCTATTGTTATCTAATGAGATGCAAACATCTATAATAATGGCTTAAACATTAACACTTGTATGGGCCGAGCATACCATAGATCTTGCGATCTCTGAGGTTGAAGTCGCTAAGCTTCAACATTGTGATCTTATCCTGCTCCGTCTGAACTGTGTGTATCCCCTTTGGGAGGTACACAGTGACCATGGTGTACTCAAAATATTGTGGTACACTATCAAGATTCACTGCGCTAGCCAGAGGCGAGATGTAATTGGGCAATATGGTTGGAATCAGTTTTTCATTTCTGAGGTCGTCTTTATGTTTGGTTCTCGTTTTTTCTGATGGTTGGGATGGTTCGGCTCTGCAAGTAGTCGACGAAGAGTCTTTCACTGTTCTCGTCGATGAGGCTTGTATACCTACAGACATCGACATGACTCTTTAAGTCATGAGGTCAATCAGAACTTCTTTGACAACTTTCTCTATAGCATTGAACTCGTCCAACATACACGCTCGGGGTTGAAAATCTTGGGTTCGTGGAATAACTTAGACACCACAATGGAATAGAGGGAAATAGCACAATTATCAATGTGTAAAATTGACAAGTCCACGGGCTCATATTCACGGTTAGAAAAATTGTTCTCGGTGCATGGTGCGATGGGATAAATAGATAACTTGGCAACAAATCTCTTGTAATGGGCGAGGAGCCTTCATTAACTTTTTTCTGTCCGTTATGGCACGGTCCAATGGTCTAGTGGAAAACCATAAATGGATTTCTACCCATTCGGAGGGTCAGCTGAATGGTTATATTGTTCCCAACGACTATATTTGTTTGTCATGGCGAAGTGCCATGTGACACTGTTATGATATTCCAGCGAAGCTCCAATTTTTCAAATTTTCTGTTTGTGAAGTTCCCTCTGGAACCTTCTGTAACTTCTCAATTTTAGCTCTCTTCTTACTTAGCTTTCTGGCCTTCTTTCCAGTGAGCTTTTTCTTGGTATTCCATTTTCCATTCTTATTCTTATCTTCTTTTGGCATAGTTACTTCGCGTTGTTGAGATTCTTTCCTAAGATTCGAGGGTGATACTTCTTCTTTATCTGGAATAGATACTTCAATCTTTTGTGGGTATTCTAATGTTTTTGCAACTTAGACATATGAGTATTTGGTGCTATATAGCTTCAATCCGTTCTTCTTTTCTTCAATTAAGTGTGCGATCCTTCTAGTCATGAAATCTTTTAACTCTTGCTTCTTCTGCACTAAAACTTCTTCGTCTTATTTCCTTCTGGCATGATTTCTTTCAATCCAAGGTTTTCCTAGTAACATGGTAAATGGGGCATTGTTCTCGATGAATTTAACAATATCAAAATCCTCCTCTGTCGAAGTTCCATTGGCATGCATAGGTATCTGGGTGAGTTTTCCACATAGGTTTATCAACTTTCCTTTAAATAGACCTATTCCTCCCAATGAAGGAGTCATAGTAGGCTTCCCTAAAAGTTCCCAAGTTCGTTCTATCATGATATTTACCTATGTTTCATCATCTAAAACATAGTCGATGTCGAAGTATCCTATTCTTGCTTTTATGCATGATTTTTCTTTGAAGATATTTGATAAGCTGACATGCCTGTGGTCATTTAGGGTTTCTTTTATCTATATCAATACTTTATTTTATTCTTTCTGGGGTTCTGCCATAATCATAGTTTCTGGATCTGTCTTAGTGTTTTCTTGTTTCATGTTCATTTCTTCAAGCTTAGCAATCATTCTAGGGAAATCCAATACTTCATGGTCCATAGCTTTGCAACAAAGACAACTAGATCTTATCCCAGGGAATTCCTTAGCAAGATGTCCCAGTTTTTTGTAACTGTAACGTAGGGTTAATCCTCTCTTTCTTTTAAATGATCCCCATCCTTTCCTGTACGACGCACTAGGATCATGGTAGCTAACCTGCAAACATTTCTTTCTAGGATCATGCATCCAATTGTTAGGCCAAACATTCTCTCTATGCATAGGTATAACATATCTTTCACTATTCTTATAACATCTACTCATATCAAACCTTCTTTCATCTATTAGTTCCCTAGTTTTCAAGCTAGGACAAAATCTATCAAACATACCTAGATCCATACTTTTAGAAACAAAAATTTCCACTTATCTTGCTTTTCCAGAGCACAAAGCTTTCATATCAATAACTTTTCACTATTCTTACCTTTATCAGAGCATAGAGCTTGCAGATCTTACCTCTTTTAATAAAAAATTCTCACTTTTACCTTTCTCAGAGCACAAAGCTTTCAGATCTTACCTCTTTTCTTTCGATCATAATTTTTTTCTTTAGCAAAGAGATTCACAAACTATGTAGAATATTGTGCACTAGGGCGACAAATCTATGCACGGAGATTTCACAATTTCAGGTTGGATCTTCACACAAAGCTTCTTCTTCCTCAGTTCCCAACAATCCTAGTTTCAGGTCCCGACAATGGAACCATTTGTTGGCACAGGGGTAGACCCAGGGTTCAACGCTACAACAACACACCAACAAAACCCTAACTACCAGCCCTTTCGGCAAGACCTGCAAAGCAGATGAAGTCTCACCCGAGGTAGAGGCAGAGGTGGTTGCATGACTCCAGTGTCTACAACCTTACCTAGGACACAGATCTCTGATTCTAATACTTAACAGAGCACTTAGCAACTACAGTTCATCAGCATTCAACTTAGTATCTACTTTGCAAATAAAACAAAGCATCACAACATTCATTCAGATATAACGTATCCAAGCACTTAGCATAACGAGATAGATTAGATCTAATAGATTTAAGCACTAAGCAAGTTCACATAGTTCAGATCTAACATACATATACATCATTATCACAAAGCATAAGCAGATCTGTCCATCTATATCAAAGCACTTAGCAAATAAAGGCCTCAACACATCAACACATGGCACAAAGCATAGCCACCCAGCATGTACATGGTTCACCCCCACCCTGGGGCTACGTCCACCAACTCTTCTTCTTTATTATCTCCAGTCAAGCTTCTTATAAGCACATATAATCAAAATCCTACTCCATAGAAGACACGAGATCTACGCACACTCTGCCAAATCCTCCTTCTTTGAGCTAGGGTAAAGCACCAAGCCTTCTTACAATTACTTGCACGTAGCTCTACAAGTCTCACACAGTATGCACAAAGAATCTACAATCCATACTTATCACTTAGCCTAATATCACATAGATATATACATACATCCTCTATCCTTTTCTGAGGACCACCTCCAGATCAGTTTCAGGTGTAGCTAGAGGCAGTTGTGGATGGGACCGCGTGTGTCTGCCTCTGAAAGCCACAATTAACACGACAGGTTCGCCAAATTGGAGTCATTACAATGGAGTCGCCAGGTGCATAGTAGAAATATTCAAAGGCTCTGATACCTGATGCACCTTCAGAATGAGAGGCTCAATGTCGTTCAATCTCGGGGAAAATTTTCAACTTCGTCCCCGGCAACGGCACAAGAAAATGTTGGCATTGGAAGTTACTCCTATATTACAGCAAGAGAAGAGCCCGACGCCCATAAGTTATGCCATGATTTGTTTATGAAAGGGGTGATCAAATGGAAGTTAACTCAAAACAATATTGTTCTAACTCCGAAACTAGGCCAGGTATGCATGGGCAAGTGAGGTCTTAGTCAAACTTCATACAATGAGTTGTAGTAAGGGTGAATAGGAGGAAGACTTGTATGAGAGAAATGCAAAGGTCTATCGTAAACATTAGGTTTCAAACAGACTGTAGGAGAAAACATCTAAATGCAAGATCTTCTTACATTCAAACGCAGAAAACCGGAGAATACAACAATGAAACAATAAATCCTTTATCATAACATAATTGCAATAATTCATGTGAATCAGTCAACCATGAGCTCCCTCAGTATGAGATGAAAACTAGATGGGGTAAGGAAACTGTCTTTCATTAAACAAGAAATCTTACATACAGATGCGTAACTAGAGAACTAGAGATGTCTACTAAAACTTTACAATCGGGAGCTTCGCTCTACCATTGATGCTTCAAAAATGTCAAAACTAAGTACATATACTCCCAAACATTTGCCCAACAGAGGCATCCTAGACTTTCAGGATGGGGTGTCTCTTCAATCAAATCTGACCTACACTCCTTTGTCATATTCCATCTTAACTCTGCATGGATCACGCTAAGGGGTAGCTGAGACCTTAAATGTTGAATTAGCGTGCGCAGGCTTCCCTAGTGAGTCGAAGACTTGGCATTGATTCTGTGGAAAAAACTAGTACAAAGGACCATCTCGGGCAGGATTCCTGCCGAGACATCCATACCTTGCAATTAATGAGTGAGGCGAGGTTTCAACCACCCTCTCTCTTCTTCATTTACTTTGAGCAGGTATCAGGGTTGAGATCAAGTTGAACTGGAACCTGGAGAACACGGTGATCCCTTCTGCAGCTAAACCCTGCGCTTCGGTGCTTTGTGTAGCTCTTTCCATAGCCCCCAAGCGACTATGGGCTGTGACCCTGTGCCTATCTTCAAAGGCACTTTCGGTGTTTCGGGGTTTGTGGATAGGAAGGAGTTGATCCTTGCTCTTCAAAGTTGCGATGGGAGAAAAGGAAAAGAGCCTAATCACACACCACGTTTCCCTCCAGGATGAATGACCGAGATCACTTTCGGTGCTTCGGGACCCGCCTTGCCAAATGATAAACATTAGCACCCCTTCTCCAGGCCCGCTCCTTTGTGACCAGGTGCAAAAACCGTGGGCTCGACTCTGGGCGCTTTAGACGCTTTGAGGTTCAGGGTTTCGAGATGTGAGATGATGAGAAACCTTTACCCTTTGAACTCTCGAATGCCGATATGCTAACGTGACTAGATCTTGTGCCACGCGTCGCCAGATCAGACGACCCAGATTTTGTCTTGAAATATAGGTTCTATCTCTGGCGCTATATCTCAGGTAACTTGGTAGCCCCGAAATCGCGATGAACGTCGATCAGCTCTATAGATGGATCTAGACCGCTGACAACAAAACTTCTCCTTCTCGCTTGACTTGTAACCTGAAATGAGATTTTTCCATGCTGCGCTTGAGGGCTTCTCGTGCAACCTGCAGACTTGGGTACTTTTGTGCCCAAGACAAAAATTGTTGCTAACACGTAGATTTGAGTGATTATTTATGTATAATCCAAGTGCTCCACGGATTTTTTAGCACGCTGAATCCATTTCTGCATTCAGAAATGGATTTTGAACAACAAAAAATAGTGATTTGTGTAAATTGATATCGCCATATTCCATCGAAAAAATCCATTTCGTAGAAAAGATAGACAATGCCAAATAGAAAAGTAATAGTAACCAACTAGACATCCATAAACTCAAAGTAACAAAACAAGAGAGTGCATTAGAGTTAGTTGTCAAACAAGCCACCGAAAGACGCTTTCTTGGAGGATTCGGGACATATTGGAATCATGATAGATTTGAGAAGATTCTCCTGGTCATGCCTCTAGTCCAGATGAGCAGAGCAGGAATCCAACAACCAATCCATTTTTTTTCGATCATCTCCTTTCTGTATTTTAGCTCTGCATTGTCTCTCCTTAGTTCAAGATGAGTTGAAGTTGTTCATCATAAATCTTTCTGGGAGGAGAAAGTTCTCCTATGAATGTGAGTTGTTACCTTCCATTAAGCCATATGGTGCTGGTGCAGAGATCAAAGGAGGAGGAGAATACCTTTGCTTTTTGTACCTGTTAGCACTATGTAAATTGGTTCAGCTGATAAGCAGATGACAGAGGTAACATTTTCAACCAAATTTGAGGGCCGAAACTAGCCTTTAGGACCTGGAGAGGGCTATCTCAGGAGACTTTGTCTCTACACGGGATATGGCTTTAAAGCTATGGCTAGATTTAACACCTTGAGATAATGGGTTCTGGTTTTATTGGCGCAAGAAAGTAAGACTTGTGCTATGGAGTCAATTCGAGGAAGGCAACATAAACAAATGACTCGGTGAATGAACTTGAGAGGATAAGGCTAAGCGAGTAACAGTCTTTAGTGAAAAATCGTAATGTATGGCGGGGAGAAAACACAAGAAGTAACTCGGAAAACCGTTGTGAATGAATTTGGAGTTAACTTTTAGAAGAAAACGTTTTGTTTAAGTGGCGCGAACAAGGGGCGCTGCACAGCGAATCCACAGGTTCAAAAATTCATTATGAAATAGACAGAAAGGATATGAATAAAGATTACAGGAAGTAGGTATGCAAAGAAAGAGGCACAATATGTATGACTTCTACAATTAGATTATTTTCATCAAAGCTACAAGAATTTTGCATTAAGTTTTGGTCGAACTCAAATCACATACAATAGCTATTGTCTATATTAATTTTGCCAACCAACCTGGCTTACATCAAAAAGATCAAATATATAAATGAGGGCGTTGCTTGGGCTACCCAACTCTTCTAACTGTTATCTCTGCAGGCTAGGGAGCTAATTGTTCTCCATCACAAAAATATTCGTATGAAGTTTTCCAAAAACAGACAAAAGATACATCTCTCTACATCATGGTCTTTGTAATCTGCCACGAGAATTCGGTTTTGTCGATCGGGTATCTGGGTGGACAAGCGTTTGTCAGAGTCCCGCTGTCTGCTGTAACGACTTTCATTTTCTATCGCACGCTCATTTGTTGGGGGGAAATGTTCACAACAAGTGGATGTAGATAGACATGGTCATTATCAAAATGGTAGAATGTCTTGGGCGATGTTTCCTTCAAAATGGTCAATATTTTCCTTCTGTTTGCGAATACAGGAAAGAACTCGAATAATATTTTTTCTTTTGTTCGCGGCGAGAGCTGCGCGGGCCATCTCTTTGGTTGCTTCACATTATCTAGAGTGTCTGGAATTCCTCTCTTCTGATATCCATTGTGATTCATGTAACTGTACAATCGTATCTTACACCTCCCGAAGCCGTCCTTTTAGCCATGTCATGTTATCTTCGTGACCTTGTGCTGCTAATGCTTCCGTGATCTTTGTCACCGACTGTTGTCTCTACTCCCTGTTTTCTTGGTATAGTTCGGCGATGGCTAGCTTTTCTTGCTTCAACTGTTGAGCTGTCTCTTGATCATTTGAACCCTAGGCATCCATCCTCCTCATCCTACTCCCTCTTTATCGGTTCGCACCTTCCAAAGGCTCCAAGCAGACAATGCGCATAAGTAATTTTTCAGCGATTAACCGTGCACGTGACTCATCTGATATTCAAGTTTCCACCTCTTCCTTGTTCTTCCTTGGTCTTCCTCTTCTCTGAGGTATCCACTGCTGAGAAGAAAAGGTTTCCACCATCCTTCCTTCCTATGCAGTTTCTTACTTTCCAAGTCTTGCGCGGTGTGATGTCGTTGTTTCCATAGGTGAAGAAAAAATCTCCCTTTTATCTTTGGGGATGCCTGTTGTGAGTGAAAATGAATCCCAATCATTCTGGGGCTCGGGTCTAGTGATCCTGCCACTGCATGTACCATTCTTCATGTTCTGAGGGGTCGACATGGCGTGACTAGTATCTGTCTTTCATGCAGTGTATCGAGCGGATGCCCAAGATGGAGAATTCGATCGACCTTGGCCTGTGAGAAAACTTGAAAACAGAGCCTGAATCTGAATTCGTGAACATCCTAGGTGAATAACCGAGAAACAAATCATGCCAAATAATATTGAATTCATTGCGACTTGATGTTTCGAGTAGAGATGCAAATTTTCCATAACACATCCCTGCATGTAAAGTACATGCGATAAGGGATGCAGAATATATATGATATGAATGCCGCGATTTTTCATTCCTTCGTCTCTCATGATGGACTGATAATATTTATAGAACTTACCGACATGACTTCCATTAACTACTTGACTTGACCTAGGGCACGTAGAGACTGATTTTGACGGTACTTGACCTTCTGGAAATGACATACCCATACTGTTTACGCATGTTTTTTACTCTGACATCCCTTCCCATTTCCTAGGTCCAACCAGACACTTGCTAACTTCGACCCTTTCATTTATATGTACCTGACTTCACATGTTTGGACACATGGTCCATAACTCGATTGAAAACGACTCTAAACTAAAAGAAAAATGGCGACTCTAACAATTGGCTCCAATGGGGATGCTATCCTCCCTGCGAGGTAGCAAAGAACAATAGACCAGGTTCGTAACCATTGGGATCTATTTTGACTCTTGGACACTACAATATAATAAAAAAAAACACAAGCTAAACCTATCGACGTAGCTTAGAAAGACTCAGCATAAACTTAGGGCCTTTGCTTTGGGCTTCAATTTTCTACTGACCTACTGACTCAACGCAAAAACTAAAACGAATATTTACAATGACAAATGACTTAAACGGATTTTATTTCGTCAGATAATGTTTGAGGAGCATGTCGTTTACAGGCCCCCAAGCAAACCATTCCCCATTCAATCCTTCTAGGAAATAAGCATTTCCCCCACAATAATCGTTGATTTTGAATGGACCTGTCCACAGGTTATCGAACTTTTCATGCTTTCCTTTGAACTCATTTCTCACATCCCATCTCAACACTATATCACCCAACCAGAAATCCTTTGGCTTGGAACGATTTTCAAAGTCTTTCTTCATATTTTCCTGGTGGAGCTGTGATCGATTGTACACTTGTTCCCTAATTTGTTGTGTGTGCACCAGCTGGTTTATTCTTCTTTGCACGTCATTTGGCTCAGCCTCCTCCTCTTGCAACATTTTTCTGATGGGCATCCCTAGTGTAGTAGGGAAAATTGTGTCTACACCGTATACAATTTGGAAAGGCGATGTTAAAATGGAATTCTGGGTGGTAACTCGATTTTCCCACAACGCGTAGATGAACTTTTTATGCCAAGATTTCTTATTATCCTGCAATATCCTTTTGATGATCTTGGTTAGGATTTTATTTGAGGATTCTACTAACCCATTTCCTTGTGGGTAGTACATCGTAGAATGCCCCAGGGTTATATTGTAATCCTGAAAAAAAATGTCCATCCTCTTAGACTTGAATGCGGCCACATTATCTGTTATGATCTTGACGGGACACCTGAATCGTGACAAGATGTTTGTCTCCGGGAATTAGATGAGGAATGTGTCGGTAGTGTGTTTCGTGGGGATCACTTCTATCCATTTTTTGAAGTAGTCAGTGGCCATGAGTATCCATTTGTGTTGCACCGAGGATGGCAAATTTATTTCCCCTATGAAATCCAAACCCCACTGCATGAACAGTGCCTCGACTGAGATCAACTTTAGTGGCAGGGATTGCAACTTTCTTCTCCCATCGAAAATCTGGCATTCGTGGTAGATGGAGAATTCTTTGTACACGTCTGCGAAGACCGTAGGCCAATAGTAACCCTCCCTTAGGATTTTATACGTGGTGATTTTCTAGTAATGGTGTCCCCCGCAGTCGGGCTTGTGAAATTCTTCTGTTGCTTGCTTCGCATCATCTTCCAACAAACAACTTAGCAACATTCTCGAGGATCTTTCCAGTAGACTGAGTTGTCCAGGATGCAAAAATTAACCATTTTAAGATTGAGAAATTTGGCCTTAGTCTTACTTACGCCTAGAGGGGCCTGGAGAATCAGTGGAGATTCTTCAACATGTAGATGATGTCAGCATACCACGGTGAATTAACAAACTCTTGGGACACCTGCGCAATCGTTTCTTCTTGAGGACTCTTTGATAGGTCGGCGATGACATTTATTTCCACAACGTTGCAGTATGAATGCGCCATTAGCTTCGGGAGGCCCTGACCCTTAATTAGTTTTGTAGGATTGATCTCCAGGTCATATTCCAGGATGGTCGCTATCCACTTGCCTCTCCTCCCATCGGGGTCAGGCTGAGTCAGAATATCATTTACTGAGTTTCTAGGGACATAAGCAATGACGTGGAAATGCAATATGTATGTCTTGAATTCTTTCAAGGCCTTCACTAAAGCATATGCTTGTTTTTCCATGATGTCATACCTTAGTGGGGCATCCCACAATGTCTTGCTGAAATAAGCTATAGGCTTCTCGAAGTTTTGTTCATCTTTTTGTAACAACACGCTGACAATTGTAAGCTCTGAGGTAGACGAGGAAAGGATGAAATCCTTCATGAAATCTGGATTGGATAGTACAAGTGCTCTAGTTAATGCCACCTTGATATCCTCAAATGATTTCTTGGCCTCTGGGTTCCACTTGATTTCATTTCCCTTTCAGAGCATGCAGGTGATATGCTTTATAATCTCTGCCAGATTTGGGATGAATCTCCTCAAAAAGTTTACTCTCCTAGGAAGGATTACACTTCTTTTTTACTGCGTGGAGTGCCAATCTTCAGGATTCCTTCAACCCAGATGGGGTCTATATTAATGCCTAACCTCAAGATAATATGTCCCAACAACTTCCCTTCTTCCACTCCGAAATGTGACTTCTTTGGATTTAGTGATATGTCGAACTTCCTTCACTTTTGGAAAACTTTTTTCCAATGCTTGAGTTGTTGTTAGTCGAAGGAAAAGTACACTGTGATGCCATCTAGATATATCACAATGAACCTATCCCTTTCGTCAGCAAACATGATGTCCATTTCCCTTTGGAAAGTGGCTCTAGCGTTCATCAGACCGAAAGGCATCTTGGCATACATGAACATCCCCCATGGAGTTGTGAAAGTTGTTTTTTCTATGTCGTCTGGGTGGACCATGATCTGATTATACCCTGAAAAACCGTCTAGCATGGACATCTTCTGGGACCCCACCACCTTTTGCAGGTTATAGTCCACTTTGGGAAGAGGGTAGTGATCCTTAAGGGACACTTTGTTTAGATTTCGAAAGTCTACACACAGTCTTATCTCGTCGCTCTTCTTTCTTATGGGTACCAAATTATCTACCCATTTAGAGAATCACAAAGAAACAATAATCTTAGCATCGAAAAGTTTCTTTCCCTCTTTCTCGATCAACGACAGTAACATGGGTTTTATCTGTCTCAGCTTCTATTTGAAAGGTTTCTGATCTTCCTTAAGAGGGATAACATGTTGGATCACCTTAGTTTCATACACTTTCAAATCATCGTAGCTCCATGCGAAAATGTCGGGGAACTCCTTCATGAGATTGACGTAGTCTTGCTTGACCTTTGGGCTAAGCATTTTTTATAACTTAAACATTTTTGGGCTCTCCTCAGTCTTGATGTTGCAGTCTTCCACGTCCACTTTGTTTGCAGTGATCTTGTGGTTTTTAGCCACGTCATTTTTGTCGAACAAATTTTCTAGTGGCACTAACCCCTTTGGAATGATGTTATTATTCAGTTGTATTATGTCCCTTCCCACGATTTAGTTTTGGAAAGGGTCGTCATTACTGCTCGCATCCACGCTCCCATCTTCATCGCAATAGTTTTTGTTATAGATGTTTATGTTATCGAACTCGTCACTCGTCTGAAGAAATATTTCTACCTTCTTGTCGTCCTCAAACACCTGCCAGTATTTGATATTATCAGGCACTGTCATCCTGTGTTTGAATTCAATATCATATTTTTTGTTTAGGAAGATGTGTATTTCTAAAATTGACACCGAAGTGGCCAATGCATCAACGATCTTATCTTTCTTCCTTGGGATAGTAGATATGTCATACTCCGAAAAATCCTCGAGAAGGTCAAGCACCAAGTTCCTGTACGCTCTCAGCTTGGGGTTCTTTGTCTGATATATGCCTTTGACCTGGTTTATGACTAGTTTGGAGTCTCCATGCACTTCTATCCTTTTTTCACTTAATTGTTTCAACACCTTGAGGCCCAGAAAGAGTGCCTCATACTCGGCCATGTTGTTGGTGCGTTTGAACACGAGCTTGTATGAGAAAAAATGTGTGCCCACTTCAGGGGGGGTTACCCATACATCGTCCCCAGCCCCTTATTTATTGATCGCATCATCGAAACTCATGTTCCATGTCCCATTTTCCGCGTGGTCCCTTGAGTCAACACACTCTGCTTCTTTCCGCGTGGTTTCCTCATTGGTTGTCATGATGGTTGTCGGTTCTTCTTCTCCAAAACTCAATTCATTGTAGAATATAGAAGAACCAACCTTAATGTTGATGGAGTATATGGGGTGGTTGTTTGACTGCATCTTTCTTCTTACCATATACTTCAGTAACACTTCTCTATACAATCGCCTATCATGGCCAAACATAGGGACGATGGCGTATGACATGTCCATTTGCAGGGTCTCTTTTAACTTTGCAGCCTACGATATGGAGAACAACATGTCAAACTTAGGAGGTATGTCCACCATGACTACATCCATAACCATGGTCTTCGAAGGAATTTGGGCCAATGATATGACCAAGTCCTTGATGAGACCCAAGCACTTGACTTTCCTCGAATCAAAGGAGAAAAGTTCCTTGTAGGGCCTGGTGATATCCAAACCCAATTCATCCATGATCACCTTTGGCATGAGGTTGTGTGACGCACTAGAATCCAACATGGAGTTATGAAGGGTCATGTCATGAACCTTTAGTCTGACATAAAATGGAAGTACGTCCTCAACATCACTAATCTCCTCAATGCGTAGACCGAAAAAAATAGTTGGGTGATCTTCTTAAACATTTAGAGTATCGGTAGCCCCTCCCATTTTCAAAATTTTTATAATTTGCTCTCGATACCCACCCTTTCTAATAAGTTCATTGAATGGAACAAATATTTTGATTTTATCCATTTCATGCTCAAAATTAAAAGGGGGATTGACTTTTTCTACCTCTTTTCTTCCTGCTTCTTGGCTTGCTTTCGGAGCTTTCTTCAGGGCCTCCTCCTTTGACTTTGTCTTCTCCGTTGCGTACTTGGATGCATTGTCCAGCCTTGGTTGGATCATGGAAAGGGGGTTCACTGAATCTTTTCTTATGGGATTTGTCTATTGAGGCTTAGCAGATGCCTCCTTGATCCTGAGGTTATATTTCTTCTAAAACTGCATGATGGCGTTCTGATAACCTTTTTTGAATTCTTCAGTTTCCCAGGACGACACATTAACAGTTTCCTAAATCCATGCATTGTTTGTCTCCAGCAAAAAATCGTTGTTTCTGCTCATGTACCAATCATGTCCTCTCTTTGTAAAAAACACACACAGATTATTGTCATCGCAAAAATGCATTTCATACTCGAAAGTCTTCATCTGCGTAGTTGTTTTGGAATGGAGGCCTTATATGTTGGTCTCCTTGATCTCTCAGCTCCCTTTGTTCTATTTTCCTGATCTGAGGGACTTGACCCCTTTTGAGGTTCTTATTTTGGGGTTGGGGGTCCTACTGCTCCCGGGCGTCGGGTCTATTTCCCATAGACATTTTCTCCATTAGTTTCTCCATGGTTCTCATCATTAAATCAAATTTTTTGTCTATGGATCTCTATGTTGATGGTTGCACGTATCCTTGGGGCCTATTATCGCCTCTGTTGAATATTTGTTAGATCTTCCCTGAGGCTATCATATTTACCTCGACTTCAATCGCATTGCTCATTATCGCATCTAGACTTACTGATCTTCTTTCTCTCAACAAAAGGGTGAAATCATTGTCGAAGGAGTCGGTGTATCGCAACTGCACAGCCCCGGGAGGTGGCTGGACTTCTGTGGGAATAGATTTATAGACCTTCATGAAACAGGCTGAGAATTATTGCACTGTCTCTTCTGTTGCCTTCTTCATATTATTGTACTGCGTTAACAATCGCAAGGGGTTCTTTTTGTCTCCCCATATGTTAATGAAGGTTTTTTCGAATGCGGAAAATTCCTTAATAGTTTTTGGTTGCAGGGATTTAAACCACTTTCTCACCTCCCCCACAAAACTCTGCGCAAACAACCTCATTTCCACGTCTGAATAGTATACCTCCTCCAGGTCGACGAAATCGTTGAAGTGATCTAGATGCTTCTGGGCTGAAACATTCCCTTCAAAATCATAGAGCTTAATCCTCTGGCTATAATTTTGAGGCAAGCCATGCAGTTGGGCTAGAAGAATGAGAGGGGAAACTCTGGCAGCCATGGCTCTAGGAAGATTTGGGGCTTGAGGGATATTATTAGATATCAGGGCTTGGAATCTCTTCTGGTCGAAAACTATCTCGTCCATGCTGGTTTCCGACTTAGACCTGAACATGGTTTTCTCAAAAAACATGTCAAACTCAAGGTCGTCGATGCTTTGTTCATTTTCTTTTGGTAAGGGTTGACTTCTGTCCAGGTAATAGAATGGCTCCAACGCTTGCTCTCTAGTCCTGCGTAGAATTTTCTTGAGGTCGTACACAGGCTCTGTAGGGTTTGGGTCAGGATTTTCTCTGGTATATATTGTCTTTAGAGCTAGGGTTCTTGAACTGTGCTACTTGCAGCTACTGGTATTTTTGACTAGACTAGTCAGGGTAAAGGTTTCAGCTAGTACAGATGTTTGTGCCCTTGTTACCCTCAGGGGTCAAACTGCAATGTTAGTCATTCTCCCAGGGAAAATCTATTCAATTTCATTCCCCAAAAACAACGCAAAAATGTTAGCACTCTGTAAATTGGTTCGGCTGATAAACATATGACAAAGGTAAATTTTTAAACCAACTTTGATGCCTGAAACTAGCTTTTCTGACCTAGAGAGGGATCTCTCGGGAGACTTTGTCTCTATGCGGGATATGGATTTAAAGTTGTGGCTAGATTTAACACCTTGAGATAATGGGTTCTAGTTTTATTGGCGTAAGAAAGTAAGACTTGGGCTATGGATTCAATTCGAGGAAGGCGACAAAAACAAATGACTCGGTGACTGAACTTGAGAGGATAAGGCTAAGTGAGAAATAGTCTTAAGTGAAAAATTGTAATTTGTGGTGAGGAAAAAACCACGAGAAGTAACTCGGAGCACCACTATGGCTGAATTCAGAGTTAACTTTTAGAAAAAAACATTTTTTCTAAGTGGCACGAACAAGGGGCGTTGCACAATGAATCCACAGGTTCGAAAATTCGTTCCGAAATAGACAGAAAGGATATGAATAAAGATGATAGGAAGCACATACGCAAAGAAAGAGGCACAATACCTCTGACTTCTACAATTAGAATATTTTCATCAAAGCTAAAGGAATTTTTCATTAAGTTTCGATCGAACTCAAATTACATACAATATCTCTTGTCTATACTAATTTTTCCAACCAAAATGTCTTACATTGAAAAGATAAAATATATAAACGAGGGCACCGCTTGGGCTAGCCTACTCTTATAACTGCTATCTCTACAGGCTAGGGAACTGTCTGTTCTATGTTACAAAACTCTTTGTGTGACATTTTCCAAAAATAGACAAAAGATACATATGGCTACATCATGGTCGTTGTAATCCACCACGGGGATTCAATTTTGTCAATCGGGTATCTGGGTGGACAAGCGTTTGTCAGAGTCCCATTGTCTGCTGTAACGACTTTTATTTTCTACTGCACCCTCATTTGCTGGGGGGAAATGTGCATGGAAAATGGATGTAGATAGTCACGACCATTATCAAAATGGTAGAATGTCTTGGGCAATGTTTCCTTCAAAATGGTCAAGATTTTGCCTCTATTTGCGAATACATGAAAGAACTTGAATAATCTTGTTTCTTTTTCTCATTGGCGAGAGATACGTGGGCCATCTCTTTGGATGCTTCACATTCTATGGATTGTCTAGAATTCCTCTCTTCTAACAGCCGCTATGATTCACACAGTTGTACAATCGTATTCTGCACCTCCCAGAGCCGTCTTTTTAGCCACGTCACGTTCCCTTCGCGACCTTGTGCTGTTGATGCTTCTGTGATCTTTGTCGCTAGTTGTTGTATCAGCTACCTATTTTCTTGGTATAGTTGGGTGATGGATAGTTTTGCTTGCTTTAGCTACTGAGCTGTCTCTTGATCATTTGAACCCGAGGCATCCATCCTCCTCATCCTTCTCTCACTTTCTCACCTGGCACCTTCCAAAGACTCCAATCGGATGAAGCACATAAGTAATTTTTCAGTGATTGACAGTGCGTGCGACTCATCTGAGATTCAATTTTCCACCACTTCCTTTTTATTCCTTGGTCTCCCTCTTCTATGAGGTATCTGCTGCTGAGGAGACAAGGCTTCCACCATTCTTACTTCATGAAAAATTTATTACTTTCCAAGTCCTGTGCAGTGTGATGTCGTCTTTTCCACAGGTGAAGGAAAAATCTCCCTTTTATCTTTGGGGATGCCGGTTTTGAGTGAAAATGAATCCCAATCACTATGTGGTGCAGTTATGGTGATCCTTCCACTATGTGTACCCTTCTTCATGTTCTGAGGGGTCACCATGGCGCGACCAGTATCTTTCTTGCACACAGTGTATCGAGTGAATGCCCAAGATGGAGAATTCGATAGACCTTGACCTATGTAAAAACTTACAGATAGAGCCTGAATATGAATTCATGAACATCCTGGATGAAGAACCTCTGGGATTTATAACTGATCGGGAGGAGAAAAGAATCGTACCAAAGAATATTGAATTCATGGCGACTAGATGTTTCGAGTAGAGATGCAGATTTTCCATAACACATCCCCACATGTAAAGTACAGGCAATAAGGGATACAAAACATATATGATACGAACGCCTCGATTTTTCATTCCTTCGACTCTCATGATGGAAAAATAATAGTTACAACACTTACCGATGCGACTTCCATTAACTACTTGACTTGACTTGGGGCACGTAGAGACTAATTTTGACGGTACCCAACCTTATGGAAACGACATACTCGTACCAATTACACATGTTTTTTACTGTAACATCCCTTCCCATTTCCAAGGGCCAACCAACCACTTGTTAACTTCGACCCTTTCATTTATACATACCTGACTTCACATGTTTGGACACATGGTCCATAACTCGACTGAAAACGACTCTAAACGAAATAAAAATGGTGGTGCTAACAGTAGAAAAGACCACACTAGTTTCATTTTCCGCTAATTAACCAATGTCTTCTGGAATTTATTCCAATTCCACTCGGCAACCCCAGGATTCTTCCACAGGAGGCGGGGCAGACAGACCAACCAAAGAGGCAGGAGGCGGGTAAAATAGAAGAGGTGCCACAATGGAGGAGTTTAGGCATTGCGAGTCACTTCCAACATGACTTCACAAAGGTGAAATGTTTTGTCGATGACCTCTAAGACCATACAAGACCCCAATTGTTCACTTGGCATTCCCATGCTCATGAGGAATGCTTACAACGTATTTGAGATGGATTACAAGCCAAGGGAGAAGAAAATGATGCCACAAAGGAGAATTTTGGAGCACGTCAAGAGAGCAAAGAGTAGTGTTTGGATCGGTAAGGGCTTGGCTATATATACCGTAACCAAAAATATGAGTCCCCAGGTGGCTTTCCCTCTCCTTAAATGAAGGCATCAATACGCCATACATACCAACCTTGAATACATATTACACCCACATAGGCCTAGAATTTGATGGACATTTTTTTTAGATGTATTTTACATGTGGATAAAAAATCAACACCTCAACACTTACTCGCATAAAAAATTTAAACCTGTCAAATTTACTTTCCACTTCATATGGTACCCCTCATAAATTTTATGTACTTAGTTTACTAGCAATATAAAATTAGAACCCCTCAAATTTTCTTTCCACTTCATAGGGTACTCGTCATAAATTTTAGGTACTTAGTTTACAAGAGATATAGTGTAATCTAACTAGGCAACATAAATTTTAGGTACTTGGTTTACTAGAGATATAGTGTAAACTACCTAGAAAGCGTAAGTATAACAGTAAAAGAGATTTGATTAGTCTTAAACTCCTAGTCCATATAGAGTGTTAATGGTAAATTGAATTTCGATCTCGATCTCATTTGACCAATATATTGGAGAAAAATATGATTCCTTCCTTCCCGTAGAGAAAAACA
Organism: Picea engelmannii; assembly: GCA_009831015.1. NCBI lineage: Eukaryota > Viridiplantae > Streptophyta > Pinopsida > Pinales > Pinaceae > Picea > Picea engelmannii. The sequence goes on from ML787063.1 coordinate 342,471, forward strand.
ATGTTATTTCTCCATGACTAGTGAATCTGTATAAAACGTGAAATGACGGGCATGAAAAACAAATAACTATCATCAAACTTTCACTTGACAAAATAAATAAATTTGAAATTCCAGACTTGTACCCACTCAGTATAACATCCATGGTATCTTGCAGAAGACAAATTTGAATGGACGACTCAAGCGCTAGTAAATGAGATATGCCAACCCACGGCCTCGAAAAAACCAACTAGCACCGACGGATGACACACTTCCTCAGGCTAGTCATTCGATGGATATGCCAACCCACATCCTCGATAAAACCAACAAGCACCAATGAATGACACACTGCCTCAAGCTAGTCATTCGACGGATTGTCACAGTGATACCCCATCATGCATTAGCATTTTTTCCTTTAACTATCATCTAATTACATAATTACATGTATATGAACAATGCATACGACAATTATTTAAATGAAGGCTTCTGAGACAGTAAATATAAGAATATGAAAATGCTTCTTCCAATAAATATATATGAGAAACATGGATATTTTCCATACCACAAATGTGGAGCACAATCAATATTTTAAAGGCGATTTCTATCAAAATGTGTGCATTATGTCTACAGAGGTTAGGATGATAAATATAAGAATATGAACAATGCTTATTCCAATAAATATATATGAGAAATAGGGAGATTTTCCATACCGCAAATGTGGAGCACAGTCAAAATTTCAAGGGTGATTTCTATCAAAATGTGTGAATTATGTCTACACAGGTTAGGATGATAGAGGTATAGATTCACTCATTATTTAAATGTATAATGAACTAAGGAAATTTCATTTCTTATTTTGGAAAAAAAAAAACAAGGATGGATGATTGAGAGAAGAGAGAACACGTGATAGTCAAGTTGGTGAGAATGAAATTTAGAGGAAACCCAAAACTGTTACAGACATTGATTTTACTTACTCATTTATATAAAGTGTGTTATATTTTAGGTCTGCAAATAGAATTCATGAACATAGATAAAAATAGAGAAATAAATCAGCACACATAGGAGAGGCGAGCAATGGTATTCTTTATTGCTTGGTCAATGGATAAAATGGATTACAATTCTCATGGAGCACCTCATGAGATTCCATATTTAAATAGGAGATTCTCAAGCATTCTACATATATGAAAAACCAAATGCAGTTTGCACCAGTTTGGACCACTCCACCTACACTGAATCAACATAACCATGAACTAAATCACTAAATAGTTGCAACCACTGTAGGTGATACTCATGCTTCTCAGATACAGAAGCACCCATTTCCATACTATTTACATGATTTTTCCATGCTTTGAACCCGATTGCAGAATTCATACCTAACAAAACATTCAACACAAAAAGTCAAAGAAATTGAAATACTAAAGCATCATGAGGAATGGACAGATATTGGGCAGATACTAAGAACCATGTAGAATTTGCTTGTGCCCGGATATTAAGATCCATCTCTATCAATATTTATCATGTTGTTAGATACAAGGGCTCTATGTTGTAAACAATAGAGAAGGAAGAATAAAAGAAAATATTGTAGAATGAATTCTACCATAGATATCTTATTGCATGTATTAAATAATATACATTGGACAGTTTACGGTTAGTAACTGAAGTAACAAAAATATGGTTTCAAAAACTAACTACAAGTAAACATCGAGATTACTGAAAATTACAACTCCTAACACTCCCTCTTAATCTCAAGAATTACATTATTTAAATTAATAATGCCTAAATTTTGACGTTGAAATTGAAAAACATCTCTTCCCAAAGGCTTAATGAAGATATCAAATAGATAGTCTTTAGAACCACAAAACTTGAGAGAAATGTCACCATCTTTGACAAGTTCACTAATGAAGTGAAATCAAGAATCAATGTGCTTTATTTTCTGATGAAACACATTATTCTTAGACAAGGAAGTGGCAGATTTATTGTCACAAAAAATCAAAATAGGTTATTTTTTCGTATATCCAAAATCCATCAAAAGTATTTTAAGACAAACTGCAGTAACACAAACTACTCGAGGAAGAAAGGTACGATGAAGCTACAGGGTTTTCGGCAGGTTAGGGTTTGTATTCTTTGTTACAGGTTCGTAGGTATCACGAGATATGATGCTAACGTAGTAATTAGGGCCCCAGCATCGTAGCTTGGAAGATTACAACCATTGTATCACCTTCGGAGAAGGGCAACTCCAAATTAACCGGAGATTCGGGGCACACTTTTCCTTGCCTGACGAACTCGGATGGAGGCAGTTTTTTGGGAGACTGGCCGAAGATAGGTGGTTCATGGGAACTGACTGGGATTGGGTTCCCAAGGTGAACGGTCAGCGAACATAGTATACATCGAAGTGTGGAGGTTGGGGGTTCGGGGGTTTCAATGGCATATTTGACAGGCTCGGCTCTCCCATTGGAGAAGCAGTTGCCTTTCATAGGTTGACTGAGTTACACCAAGGGATGGGGTGAGGAACAATCTTATTACCTTGTGACGGATGGAGTCTTTGATGGGGTTTTGGGGTTTGATTTGGGGGAGATTTCAACCAGGTTTAGTGTCACTTTTTCGGACTTGTTATAGGTATCTACTATAGAAATACCAATTGTGCTCACTAAAGGCTTCAACTCTCCACCGGTTTATTTGCCATCAGATTTTCTGGTGGATGCAGAGTAGGGTGGTGGTAGGGGACCTGGGATATCCTCCAGTGGGGATGTTTCTTCTTTACCTATTGAATCTATACACGAAAAGAAGGGGTTCTTGCCTGCCAAAACTTCTCAAAGGGGGGAGCGAATGACTAAGGATCCGATTAGCATAGAAGGTTGACACTCAAAAGTAGTTCAGTGTGCTCGAGACAGGGCTGGTACTGAGTGTCTATTCTTTGGAGAGGACATCTCCATGGATAGAGTTTTTTATTTCACAGAAAGGGCAGTGGTGGGAAGAGTTAGGGGCAAGAAATTGGGCATGGATTTTCTTAAGGACTAGGTAACCGAAACCTGGCTACTAGATATCTCCAAGATGCCTCACATCCGACTACTCACCAGAGGATGGTTTTCTTTCCTCTCTTCCACACCGAAGGATGTGGATTGGGTCTTAAACAAGGCATGTATCTTAGCGGACACCCCCACTTTACTCAAATGCTAGACCCCAACTTTTGATGCAAAGAGAGAACATATTGATGAGGAACCCATCTAGGTCAGGCTCTCTGGACTTCCGATGCAATTCTAGAACACACACTATTTTGCGGCCATTGGAAATCTGTTGGGAAGCTATCTAGAAGTTGATATATCCTATGAAGACACAGGATACATGACAGTGGCCTGCATCTTGGTCAAGATAAATTTGAGGAAGGGTCTACTACAAGAGATTACTATAGACTCGGTGGTTAGGACTTTCGTACAAACATTAGACAATTAAGGAATTCCTTTCAGATACCACAGATGCCACATTTACAGCCATGGAGTTGCAAATTTCCCTCTTCCCTTCAAAGGAATCTATTGGAAAGAAATAGGAAAAAGTTCCTCCTCCTCTCCTCCGAGAAATAAATTGGAACATCAGTTGGACTCCAAAAATACAAAGGGAAACGAGTTGTCACTTCCAGAGGTCTTGTGTACAAAAGGAATGAGCATGGGTTGCTAGAGTAACCAGGGAGATGGAACCGTTTTGCACACTATAGCTGGTCAGATTTTTGCGCCTTCTTTGGGGAACTTCCTTTGACGCGAACAAGAAATAATGAGTATGTAAACACCAGATGTATCTAATTTTACTTCCTCTCCTTTTTCATATATGGAGTTTAATTATCTGGATTCGAAAATTGTGGCTCCTTCTTTATATCTAAGTGGGAACTGTCAATCTCTAGTCAATTTTCCCTCTCTCTTTTGCCCCCTTTCCTCCTTTTTGATGGTTTTTTCTCCTTCCCTGATTACACCATATTTTACCTTAGGGAGGAAGGAGGCTCCAAAGTGGAATGTGGATTTTTTATTTACAAGTCAGTATTCCTCTCTAGTAGGAGAAGTTTCGACCCCAGACCTACCTTTCGACTCTAACTCTCCACTTTCCTCGGTAGTAACCCTCCCTTCCACCCTCACATCCTCACAAGCCACACCCTCCACCTCAACTGACTCTTCTTTGGAAGAGAACAGGGTTCACTAACATATTGGGAGTGGATTATTGGTCAAGGAGGACCTCTCGGAGAGCGGTTATCAGTCGTCAGAAGGCCGAGGCTTGGGGCAATTACCCTGAACTTTCTCTGTGGGTAAAGGGAGTGGACGCAAATCACACTTATATCTAGAACATGATCGAGCCAGAATTGACCTAGCTTCAGGAAGAAAATCCTCTATTCAATGGGCACTTAGAGAAAAACCTCCACAGGAAGGAGTTACCCCATGACGACCCTTTCATTCAGCTACATGGGGTTGGTGAACCCGTCAAAAAAATCATCTTTCTGAAGGTTGGTCAAACAAATCTCGCCAGAGGTCTTACTTCTACAAGAAACATTAGGGGATAGTGTATCAGTGGTAAAGGCCCTGGAAAATTTATTACTGGGTTGGATGTTTGCAGCAATGGATGCCAAAGGTCACTCAGGGGGACTGGCCATAGGGTGGAAGAAAAGAAATTACAAATTGGAAAGTGTCCAGGGTTTTGTCTCATGGACCAGGCTAAATCTCTTTTCTACTGACCTAGGCCGCAACTTAACTGTTATAAACATTTATGGACCTCATCAGGATCGACATAACTACTTGAACTCTTTAGTTGAGTGTGAGTGGTTTAAGGACAACGATTTTATACTAGGTGGAGATCTTACTTTCTCTCTAGGAGTCTCAGAGGTGTGGGGTCCTCGAGCTACACATGATCCCTTAAACAACTTCTTTCTAAATTTTTGGGACCAGGTGGGGCTGGTGGACGTAGAACCTCAAAAACTAATTCTGACCTAGTACAACAGATGGGTTGGCTCTGGCCGAGTGGGTAAATGACTGGACAGATCTTTACTTGTTGGCATGTTTTACAGGCAACGTATGCTTGTCATTGATGGCAAGTACAATAGCGATGATGGCTTGAGTACAGGAGCATGATCAACAATGCAGTGTTAATGGGGAGGAGCAACAACAGTGATCATTGGATCAACAATTCAGAATTCTCGATGGCTATCAGATCTCAATGTAGACAAGAGGAGGACACAGATATGGAGGATAGATCTCTGGCGTTAGATCCGAGTGTAGGGTCTGACCACCGTTACATCGAGGAGAGCCTGCACATTCTTTAAAGTGCTAGGAGAAGCGGGCTTACAAAACCCCGAAAGTAGGAGGATCGTCCATCTTTGGGTAGGACACGTGGCGAAATATTGTCGATTCGCTGACTGGAAAGTCAAAGGAACGGGGTTCCCTAACCTGCCGAAATCGCGAAATATGAAACGCCAAAATCCCATCAACCATCCATCTCAGGGGGTTATGTGGACCGTTGATCCGACTCCCTTTCGGAGTTTCACGGATCGAGAGTTGGAGATGTCAAAGAATAATAACCACAAGAATCCTGAAATCGTGATATGTGAAATCACGACTTAATATGAGCCGTCGGATCAAGGTTTGATTGGGACCATTGATCCCAGTTCATTTCAGAGTTTCGCGGATCGAGAGTTGGAGATGCCAAAGAATAATAACCACAAGAATCCAAAAATTGCGATATGCGGAATCACGACTTAATCTGAGCCGTCAGATCAAGGCTTGATCTGGACCGTTGATCCCAGTCCATTTCGAAGTTTGGTGGAATGAGAGTTGGAGATGACAAGTAATATCATCCCAGAAATCTCGATTTTGCGACATGAAAAATCGTGGCTTAATCGCATTCGTTGAATCGAGAGAAAATCTGGACCGTTGATTCCAGTCCATGTCGGAGTTTTGGGGATCAAGAGTTGGAGATGTCAAGTAATATCATCCACAGGAATTATGATTTCGTGATATGCGAAATCGTGACTTAATCGTAGCCGTCAAATCAAGATCAGATCTGGACCGTTGATCTAACTCCATATCAGAGTTTCGCGAATCACGACATAGAGAACAATGCAACAAGAATGTCAAAATAGCGATATGTGAAATCGCGATTCAATCGCAATCATTGAATCAAGATCAGATCTGGACCATCGAGTCATAAGACATGTGGCAAGCAATTGATATTTGGCTAACTTGGGGTCAATGGAGCATAGTGTTGAAATTCACGAAATACGAAATCGCGAAAGTTCTTTATGCATAAGGTTGTGGTCACAACCCTGGGTCACATCAGCAAGAGATGGAGTAAAGAGCTAGAGAAACCAAGCTCCTTTTCGGGGATCGTGACTAGGAATGTCGAGACACATGGTCACATGAATGTCAAACTGCCAAAACCTGAAATGCCGAAATGAATGCAAGATTCCTTGGAATCAATCCAACAGTGCAGGTGAATTTGAACAATATCGGAGGGCTACAATAGCACGTCACAGTATAACTGCTAGAAACCATTGATGGTCTCTACCAGAGAATTCAGAGAGACCTCTATGTGATTGACAGAGGAGGTGAAGAGTCTATGAGAATCTTCAAGAGGGACAAAGATGTTTGTGGAGGCGATTGACAGCTGGATGAGGATTGAGGCCTGTAACTGGAACAGAGAAGGTGAGCTCGACTACCACAGAAAAGACGAAGAGTCTCGAACTACCAGAGAGGTTGAGGAATATCAATATAATGTACAATGATGTTGAACGAGTTGAAAACGACCAGAGAAGATGAAGAGTCACGATGATGATCAGACAGAGCACTCGAGTTATGGAGGTTTTTGTCGTAGAGTGAGCATGCAAAGGCATCGCGAATATTGCATGCACAAAGACAACCGAGTATATAGAAGGTGAAGCGCAGAAGAGATAGGGGTTGTTGTTGTGTAGCAAAATTGAGGGGTGTACAAGGAGGCAGAGAACAGGAGCAGAAAGGCACAGTCGAGGAATGGTGCATTGAAGGGATATGGCGCATAGGGCACAAAAGGTCGAAGAACAGAAAGTGCTAGACGTGGGCAGAAGACACTGATGCAGACAGGGAAGAGCTGTGTAACAGAACAATGACAAGGCTGGTAAGCCACTGAATAATTTTATGTCACTGTAATAAGGTTTAGTAACAAAGAATTTATAATTCAAGGTGGTTGGGAGGTGCTAGGGAGGACTGATGTCCTCAAAGGTTCAAGTGGGTGCTTGAACACGGGGAGTTGGTGCTTCCTTCTAGTTGGTGCTAGAGAAACTAGGGAGTTGGTGCTTCCTTCTAGTTGGTGCTAGAGAAACCAAGGGGTTGGTGCTTCCTTCTAGTAGGTGCTAGAGAAAATAGAGAGTTGGTGCTCTCATCAAGTTGTAGCTTGCAAAACCAGAGGTTGTAGCCTCACAATGAGTTGGTGCTCATATGTATGATAATGTAAAGAATGTAGATAATACTTATCATATAAAGAAAAAGAGGCTTTTACCCTGTATGGGTTTCCTCGGGAATTATCTGTCTCTGTCTTTCTCATATATGTGACTGATTCTGAAGGCACCTTTGTTTATTTCTCTGCATTATTGTGATTGTCTTTGAGTGCCTTGTAAACATCTTAAAAGAAGCATAATTGTTTAAGCACAGTAACAACTGATTCACCCCCCCCTCTCAGGTGTGCAACAATTGGTATCAGAGACGACCCCTTTTATCTAAGGGTAGATCCTAGAGCTTAAACATGTCAAGCCATGAAGGAAATTCAACCAATAAGGCCCCTCTATTCAATGGAACATAATCTTCCTTCTAGAAAGTTAGAATGAGAACCTACATAATGGATTTAGGTGCAGATGTCTGGGATGTGGTAGATACTGGTTATGTAAAGCCAATTGTGCTAGCTAATAAGGATGAAAAACTAGAATTTATCTTCAATGCTAAGGCTATGAATTCTATCTTGAGTGGGCTTGCAGAAGCAGAATTTGTAAAAGTTATGCACCTAGGAACTGCCAAAGAAATGTGGGACAAACTCATTAGCAGTTATGAGGGTAATGAGAAGGTAAAGGATGCAAAGATTGAAACCTACAGAATACAGTTTGAACAACTGAAGATGAAGGAAGAGGAAATTGTTGGAAAATACTTTCTGAGAGTAGAAGAAATGGTAAATGCAATGAAGGCACTTGGTGAAACAATTGGGGAATCTTCTTTAGTTCAAAAAATCTTGAGATCTCTTCCAGATAGGTTCAACCCGAAGGTATCTACTATAGAAGAACTTAATGATCTAAAAACTTTGCAGTTTGACCAACTTCTAGGAACATTGACTACATATGAAATGAGAATAGTTAAAGATAAACCCACCTCCAGAGAAGCATCATTTAAAGTAGACAAGAATGAGGATTTTGAGCCCAATGAAATTGAAGCAAAATTTGTGAAGAGACTGAAGAAGGGATCAGGAAAATACAAAGGTAAACTGCCTTTCAAATGATTTAATTGTGGAAGGATAGGTCATTTTGCAAATAAATGCCCCCACAAAGGAAAGGATCAGACTTGTGATGATGAGGAGAAATACAAACACACAAATTTCTTTAAAGAGAATAACTTTAAAAAGAAAAGTCTTTGTGCAAACAATGATGATGATCCTTCAGATGATGAAGACAATGATTCATCTATTGAAGATAAACTAAATGACTTCATACTTATGGCCAAAGAGGACTATGACAATAATAACACAGGGAGTGATGTGAATGA
>ML787063.1:360752-395252 GCA_009831015.1 Picea engelmannii
GAGTTGGTGCTTCCTTCTAGTTGGTGCTAGAGAAACCAGGGGGTTGGTGCTTCCTTCTAGTAGGTGCTAGAGAAAATAGAGAGTTGGTGCTCTCAGCAAGTTGCAGCTTGTAAAACCAGAGGTTGTAGCCTCACAATGAGTTGGTGCTCATATGTATGATAATGTAAAGAATGTAGATAATACTTATCATTTAAAGAAAAAAAGGTTTTTACCTTGTATGGGTTTCCTCGGGAATTAGCTATCTCTTTCTTTCTCATATATGTGACTGATTCCGAAGGCGCCTTTGTTTATTTCTCTGCATTATTGTGATCATCTTTGAATTCCTTGTAAAGATCTTAAAAGAAGCATAATTGTTTAAGCATGGTAACAACTGATTCACCCGCCCCCCCTCTCAATTGTGCAACATTACTGACTAACGATCTCCTAGAATCATTAGATTTGGTTCGATAATGGGTTGCATTTGGGGGAGAATCAGATCATTTTAGGATTCTGATTGAATTCTGGAAAAAAAATAGCAGAGTGTCAAGTCCCTTCAAGTTATTTGAGGGCTATCTCTTGGATCCAAACTTCCTTGAATTCATAAGGTATTTGTGGGTAACTATACCAGAACAAACCCAGGTCCTTGCGGCAGTACTTTTTGTCGAGAACCTCAAAAGACTGAAACAAGCAACTAAAGGATGGGCCAGAGAGAAAAAGATTAAAGACTATCGAGAGTTGAGTGAAATTGATTCTACACTAGCAGAGCTTCAAGATGGGGCAGGCCAGGGTTTCTATAGTTAGGAAGCAAAAGATATTTTACATGGACTGGAGAAAAGGCGCAGGGATATTCTGGAAGAAAGAGAAGCACAATGGAGGTTAAAGAGCTGGGCACTATGGCTAGCCTGTGGAGATGAAAACACAAAAAAATGTCAAGCATATGCCAAAGGGCGGAAGATGGCCAACACCATCTGGAGTCTGAGGGATCAGAGGGGGGAAGAAGTTAAAAATTACAAAGAACTAGCTGATCTGAGCACCAATCATTTTAAGGAACTTTATAAAGCTCAGGAGGAGACATCCATTACTAAAATTATGAAGGTGGCTCAGCTATTCCCTCGCTTTTTTGAAGAGGATGAAGTCGGGTCCTTATCGACCCCTGTCATAGATAAATAGCTGATAGAAGTATTACACTCCTTTCAAAATGGGAAGAGCCCTGGTCCTGATGGATGGCCTATTGAATTCTACCTATGATGCTTTGATATTCTTGGATCTAATTTACTAAAGGTGATTGAGGAAACAAGGGTGTGAGGCCATATACACAATCCAATCAATGCTACTTTCATAGTGCTCATCCCAAAGACAGACAATCCCTCCTCCTTTAAATACTTCTTGTAATATCCCCAAGGACGATCCCTGTTGTAATCATGTTATGGGTTGTAATCATGTTTATGGATTGTAAATCATGTTCTGTAGGCTAGTGAGCCAAGTATGGATAAGTTGGTAGGATTATGTGTTTATTAGGCTAGAGAGCCTAAGTGTTAAGGCTCAGAATCCTATTTTTGTATATGTAATATGCAGAACATTAATAAAAATATAAACATCACTGCATGTAGATCGACCATGAAGAAAAAGTGATGCGGGACTAAGCTTCCATAGAGTGGGTAAGGGAAAGGGGGTTAAAAGGATTGAAAGAGGGGATAAGCTTAGGGGCTTAAGTCCTTGGGAATAATATTTTATTATTATTCTAAAGTTGTGGGACAAAACATGTTTTTATCTTAAGTTCCTGGAAAGGGGGAACGTGTGCAAAAGGGAACGCATGCAGCTCCAGGAAGATAAGTGTCGACCTGGACACATGAGGTTAAATGTTGAAGCGTTAGCTGAGTCGGGGGTTCTTCCTCCATTAGGTCATGGGCTATATAAAACCATGTTTTCCATCTGGTCTCTGCTTTCATACTCCACCCTGTCGGCCACTGTGTCATGCAGCTATGGAACCCGAAGCCTATGATGTTTCTTGAGAAGTTGATACACCCTCCATAGGAACCGCTTGAGTCTGTGTTTGACCTCTGCATTGATGGAGCCATGTCACCTGTGTATCTTTTTAGCCAAGCCCATCCTCTCTTGTAGAGTCGAGTATGTACCCAAACTGTCTTTGGGTTGCTGCCTTCAGTGTTTCCTGAGTGGAATTGATCAGTTGTTGTTTTTCTTATCCTAAACTTGTGGGAATTGAGTTGGGAACTGGTTGAAGAACTGGGTTGTCAGGCCCATGGTAGAATATGCAGGTTTTCAGGCCTGTGAGAAACTCTCTCCAGGTGAAAGAGTCTGCTGGAAAGTGGTTTTCTCCCAAAGAGAGTCCAGCACCAGCTACAGAGCTCTGAGAATTCTTGATCCGGCCTGTTGTCGATAACTAGAGAGGGAGGTGTAGCACCGATGGAATGTGCTTGTGAAGGTGTATACTCCCGGGTGGAATAGGCATGTGGGGAATGAGCGTTTGTGAGTAGTGGGTGTAAGAAGGCTTCTCAAAAGAATCATTTTGTTTGCTTTGTCCAGTTTTTTTGTAACCTCGGCCTAGTCTAGGATTCCCTACTCGGGGGTGGAGCTTAGTCCCAGCTCAGGGGTGACCCACTGTTGAGCATGATGAGCAGTGAGGTCTAAGGCTAGGAGGTTCGTGGAAGGTCTGCACGTGGTTGGTGGAGCTACTACAGTTTCAAGATAAGTATCTGTATGTGTTTAATTTTATTTAAAATTCATGTCTGTGATGCTTATAATATTATCACAAATTCCGTTGCAATGATATTTACTGTTAATTCTATTAATTTTGTATGTTAGCAGTCATTATATGTTTACTCTATGTTAATTCATTTAACTTCATTTAAATGCATATTATATAATTTTGAGAATGTTTTCGCGTAGTAGCTTTGCTGACAGTGGGAGTGATGACCGGGGATGTTACATTATGGTTATTAGAGCTTAAAAGGCTAAGTTAAGGATTGTGTCTGGTAGCATTGCCTTGCCTATTGGAAGGTGGTTGAGGATGTTACAATATGGCATCAAAGCCCAAGGTTTCAACATTAAGCATGGATGCGCCAGATAAGTGGTCTTTGGACCCAAGGTATTGAGTGGAAATTGTGTTAAAGAAACCAATTTCGAACCTTAGAGCATTCCTGAGTGCCAAGGAGTTACTTGGTTTTGTTACAAAGCTTAGGAGGAGTAGCGGTAGAATAAAAACTGTAGCCATAGATCAGCTGTAAAGGAGAGGATATGGACCATCAAATCCACATCCAGACATTTAGGAGAGTTCGCAAAAGAGATCATATTTGGGCCATCCGATCTGAGGATGTGAACCAATAGCCGTTGGATCCAGGGAATGTGCACAAGGTTTAAAACCCTTTGGAGTTGCAAAGAAGTGTGGATATCACGATACATGAAGTCCTGAGATCATTGGAACTATCCATCAGGGGGGACGCGTGGACAACCATCAGCCTTTCACTGACTCGTGACTTGAAAAGGTCAAATGACAAGTTTGTGAGAATTCACAAAATGAGAATTCACGATTAGATCACAACCATTGATCAAGAAGAGATCTAGACCGTTAATTGTCCAAGAAGAATTTCGGCATTTCGAGAGATCGAATGTCGAGACAAAGGGATGTGCATACACAAAAACTCATGAAGCCCAAAATCACGAAATCCAGATGAGAAAAAGTATTGGGTCGGGCTGACATCCCTAGGATGGATGAGGACACATGGGATGTGTTCCATGTGCTAGTGGGTCCTGAAGGAAAAAGTAGACACAGTAAGGCCAGATGCCATTACTTGGGGTAACGTGGACCTTCTTAAGTATACCACATTTCACCACTGTGGTTGGTGACAGTTGTGTTGTGGGCCCGATGGCTAGAAATATCAGAAGTTCGAAAGTCGGGAGTTGGAGAGGGAAGCGAGTGTGGGAGCCTCCAAGACCGAAACTCCGAAACCCTGAAACCCAAAACTTTGATGTTTCATTTAGATAACCTAGGGGTCTAGCACCTGGTCACGAACCTTGGTCATGTGAGTTGGAGAACTGAGAAAAGGGATAATGCCCGAGTTTCCTACAGAGCTGAGCAGAGCTCGAAAAATTCATGAAAACTAAACGTTTTCTTGAATCAAGTTGTTTATGAATGTTGTGGGATTTGTTGAGGATTAAGGACTTGAAAAATTATGATTGTCTGCACATTGTGTTTGGAGAAGTTTAACGAGTGCCATAACTGATTAGAGTTGTCACTGAGTGTAAAAGAAATGGAAGAGACACAAAATGATTCCAATTTCGAGAATGAAGCTAAAGGGATGGATGTTCATTTGGGAGTTGAAGGGTCGAACCCCAATGGGCATAGAGAACAGATAGATAAGGAAGGAGACATGATGAAGATCATTGAAAAATTGCAAAAAGATGCCCAAAATCACCGAACAGATAGAAAAAATCTCAGAAAAGATCAGGATAAACAAGGTGAATTCAACTTAAAGATGTTAAAGACTTTGGAGAGAATAGAAAATAAGTTATAAAAGGAGAGTGACTCAAGCAAAACAGGGAGTCGCAGGACCCTTGAGAGGAAAATAAGATTAAGGAATGTTAGCAGACATCGTCGCCGCTCCCCAATGCATTTCGTTAAGGAAGCACACAGTAGTTCAAGCCCATCTCCTACTAGAAAGCACAGGAGATCTGGGGTGAATGAATTGAAGGGAGAGATGAACAAGATTAAGCCTCCTACGTTTGATGGAGAACATAATAAGGAGGAAGATGTCGAAACATGGTTGCTTGGCATGAGGAAATATTTCCAACTGCATAATTATTCCTCCCATGCATAAAGAAGAATTGTGATGTATCAATTGAAAGGAAAAACATTCATATGGTGGGATCAGCTTGTGGAGGTACAACACATTAGAGAGAAAGATATCACTTGGAAATAATTCGAGGTATTTCGGGAAGAAGTATTTGACTAAGAGATATTATGACAGAAAGATGAAAGAATTCTTTGAACTCAAGCTAGGCAACATGACCATTGATGAGTATGAACGAAGGTTTCTAGAATTGCTAAAGTATGTTTCGTTCATCAAAGATGAGACTGTCAAGATTCAGAGATATATATCTACATGGATTGCCACCTTCCATTGGTGAAAAGATCTAGTATGATGACCCTAAGACTATGGAATAAACAATAGGAAGAGGGAAATGCTTATATGAATAGCAAAGAGAAAATCCTACCTTTCAGAAGGCTTTGGATGACCAGAGGTAGTTCAAGAAAGAATAGAGGAAGAAGGGAAACAAACCTCCCTTTATAAAAAATAGTCCTCAAGGACAACCATCATTTAGAGAAATGAGAATGGCTTACATAGGGGAACAAAGGCCAAGATAGATGCCCATTCAGTGTTGGGGTTGTCAAGGAAACCACAAGTACAAAGATTGCCCCCACAAAAATGAAAAATTGAGAGTTGTCCATAATATTCAGAAAGATGAAACAATGGAGGACATGGGTAGTAGAATGCCAAGGATTTACACAACCCTGAACAACAAGAAAGTTGAATTCCAATCGCACATGATTGAAGTAGAAGGTATGATTACCAACCATGCCTTTACTATTTTAATTGATTCAGGGGCTAGCCATAGTTATATAGATCCTATAGTGGTGGAAAGTTTTCATTTGTCGAGAAGAAAACATGAAAAGTCTTGGTTAGTGCAGCTAGCTATAGGAACCAAGAGAAGAGTTACAGAGTTGTTTAAGTCATGTCCAGTGGAAATGAATGGACTGAGCATGAAGGTTGAATTGAACATTCTGCCTTTAGGCTCTTATGACTATTTAATTGGGATGAACTGGTTGGACCAACACCATGCCATCATAGACTGTCGTAACAAGACATTCACTTTCCTAGATGAGGAAGGGAATCTGAAAATAGTCCAAGGAATTCCTAGAGTTGTTACTATCAGAGAAATCTTAGCAATGTAGCTAAAGAACTGCTACAGAAAAGGCTGTCAATTATTTGCATCCCATGTGGAGGAAACACCTAAGGATAAGGTGTCAAGCATTGGAGATCATGCAGTACTAAAGGAGTTTGAGGATGTATTCCAGGAGGTACCAGGATTACCTCTGAAAAGAGATATTGACTTATCTGTAAACTTGATGCCTGGAGCATCTCCTGTGTCAAAAGCTCCTTACAGAATGAGTACACCAGAGCTAAAAGAACTGCAATTGTAGCTTGAAGAGATTCTGAACAAGGGGTATATACGTCCAAGTGTGTCACCTTGGGGAGCCCCAGTTCTGTTTGTGAAGAAGAAGGATGGAACGTTGAGATTGTGTATCCATTTTAGACAACTGAACAAATTAACTGTAAAGAATAAATATCCTCTACCGAGGATTGATGACCTCTTTTATCAGTTGAAGGATGCAAAAATATTTTTGAAGATAGATCTCAGGTTGGGATATCACCAGGTAAGGATAAAGGATGAAAACATCATCAAAACCTCCTTTAGAACAAAGTATGGTCATTACGAGTTCACAGTGGTGTCGTTTGGGTTGTCAAATGCATCCTTTGTTTTTATATGCCTGAAGAATGGTGTATTCAGGGACTATTTGGACAAGTTTGTCATAGTATTTTTGGATGACATCCTGGTGTATTCCAAGTCAGAGGAATATCATGAGAAACATCTGAGGATGGTGTTGCAGGTGATAAGATATTACCAACTGTATGTCAAGTTGAGAAAGTGCTCGTTTTATCAGGAGCAAATTCATTACCTGGGGCATATTATTTCGAAGGATGGGATAGTTGTAGACCCTGAGAAGATTGAGGCCATCAGAGAATGGTCAGTGCAAAAGAACATGATATAAGTCAGATCCTTTATGGGTCTAGCTGGTTATTACAGAATGCCTATCGCAGGGTTATCGAGGATAGCTCACCCTATCACTTCCTTGGAAAGGAAGGAGAAGAAGGAGAAGAAGTTTCAATTGAAAGAAGATTGTAAGAAAATCTTTCAGCGATTGAAGCAAATGTTAACTAGTGCTCCAGTCTTGAGGATTACAGACCCAAATGAAGATTTCGTGGCATGCACCGATGCATGCAAAGAAGGACTAGGAGAATTCATCACTCATAATGGATTCATAATTTTTTATGAATTCATAAAGTTGAAAGAGCATGAAAGGAACTACACAAATCATGATTTGGAGTTAGCAGCCATCATTCATGCTCTGAGGAAATGGAGACATTACCTCATGGGAAGGAGGTTTGAATTGAGAACAAACCATAACGGTCTGAAGTATTTGTTTGATCAACCAACCTTGAACTCTAGGTAGAGTAGGTGGTTGGAATTTCTCCATGAATATGATTTTGATATCAAGCATATCAAAGGGAAAGAGAATAAAGTGGTTGATGCACTTAGTAGGAGAGTACATGAATTACATGCTACAACCATTATCATGTATCGAACTGATATAAAGAGTAGATTTTTGGAAGCTGCAAGCGTCGACTTGCAGTACATGGAGTTGGTAGCAAAGCTACAACAAGGTGAAATGCCATAGAAAGTGGAAAATTATAAGTTAGAGCTGATGGAATACTTCTGTACAAGAACAAAATTTATGTGCCTAATGTCCAAGATTTGAAACTTGTGATTTTTCATGAAATGCATAACGTGCCTTATGGTGGGCACCTTGGATATCAGAAGACTATCGCAGCAATCAAGAGCCATTATGTTTGGCCAGGTATGAATAAAGAGACTGTTGAATACATCACTAGATGTATGGAATGTCAAAAGGTTAAAGTTGAGCATAGGAACCAAGCAGGGTTGTTGCATCCTTTACCCATTCTTGAGTGGAAGTGGGAAGTGGTAACAATGGATTTCATCATAGGATTTCCCAGAACAGGCAAGCATCATGACTCAATTATGGTGGGAGTGGACAAGCTTATGAAAGCTGCCCATTTCATTCCATTAAAGACTACTCACAAGGCAACAAATGTTGCTGACATCTTTATGAAAGAAGTGGCACGATTGCATGGAATTCACAAGACAATTGTGTCTAACAAAGACCTGAAATTTACCTCAAATTTCTAGAAACGGTTATTCAAGGGATTTAGAACGAATCTGAATTTCAGTACAACCTATCATCCTGAGTCAGATGGGCAGACAGAGCGACTGAATCGAGTGATAAAAGACATACTGAGGATGTATGTGATGGACAAACCATCGAAATGGGAAGACTACCTGCACTTGGTAGAATTTGACTACAACAATGGGTATCTAGCATCATTGAAGATGATCCCATTTGAAGCACTTTATGATAGAAAGTGTAATACTCTAGTAAGTTGGGATAATCCAACTGATAAAACAGTAGTTGGGCTAGAGTTTCTCAAGGAAATGGAGGAACAGATGCTAAAAATTAAGCAGAATTTAAAGGTTTCCCAAGATAGGCAGAAACGTTATGCTGATAAGAACAGGACCCACAGAGAGTTTAAAGTGGGTGATCATGTTTTCATGAAAGTGAAAACTAATAGAAGTTCCCTGAAGCTGGGAAACTGCACCAAGTTGGCAGCCAGATTTTGTGGGCCATTTGAAATCCTTGAAAGGATTGGGCTAGTTGCATATATTCTTGGATTACCTGCATCCATGACTGTACATAATGTGTTTCATGTTTCATTGATTAAGAAATATATACCTGATGCTAATCATGTTATGAATGTGATTCAGGTGGAGCAAGAAGGTGTCTTTCAAGTGCATCCTATGCGCATATTCGACCGAAAAAGAAAACAACTCTGGAATCAAGCCATAGGGCTTGTAAAGTTCCAATGGACCTGGTATGGTTCAAAGGATGTGACATGGGAGCATGAGGATGTTATGTGAGTAGAATACCCGCATCTTTTTTAATATTTTGAAAATCTTGCCGATGTTGTGTGAAAGTTGCACTAAGGACAGTGCAAAAATAAGGGGAGGGGATTGTAATTTCCCCAAGGACAAGCCCTGTTGTAATCATGTTATGGGTTGTAATCATGTTTGTGAATTGTAAATCATGTTTTGTAGGCTGGTGAGCCAAGTATGGATAAGATGGTAGGCTTATGTGTTTATTAGGCTAGAGAGCCTAAGTTTTAAGGCCCGAAAGCCTATTTTTGTATATGTAATATGCAGAACATTAATAAAAATATAAACATCACAGCGTGCAGACCGACCAGAAGAAAGAGTGATGGGGAACTAAGCTTCCAAAGAGTGGGTAAGGGAAAGGGGGCTGAAAGATTGGAAAGAGGGGCTAAGCTTAGGGGATTAAGTCCTTGGGAATAATATTTTATTATTATTCTAAAGCTGTGGGACAAAACATGTTTTTATCCTAAGTTCCTGGAAAGGGGGAATGCGTGAAAAAGGGAATGCATGCAGCTCCAAGAAGACAAGTGTCGACTTGGGTGCATGTGGTTAAAGGCTAAAGCATTAGCTGAGTCGGGGGGTTCATCCTCCAATTAATCATGGGTTTTCTGAAATCAAGTTTTCCGTTTAGTCTCTTCTTTCATCCTCCACCCTGTCATCCGCTATGTCACATAGCTCTGGAACCCGAAGCATGTGATGTTTCTTGAGAAACTAATACACCCTCTGTCAGAACCGCTTGATTCTTTGTTTGACCTTTACGTTGAGTGAGCCATGTCACCTGTGTATCTTGTGAGTTGAGCCCATCCTCTCTTGTAGAGTCGAGTCTATTCCCGAACTATCTTTGGGTTGTTGCCTTCTGTGTTTCTTAAGTGGAATTGACCAGTTGTTGTTGCTGTTATCCTGAACTTGTGGGAATTGAGTTGGGAACTGGTTGAAGAACTGAGTTGTCATGCTTGTGGTAGAAGAGGCAGGTTTTCAGTCCTGTGAGCAACTCTCTCCAGGTGACAGATTATGTTGGGAAGTGGTTTTCTCCTAGAGAGAGTCCAGCACCAGCTACAGAGCTCTAAGAATTCCTGATCCGGCCTGTTATTGAGACCCAGAGAGGGAGGTGTAGCACTGATGGAATGTGCTTATGAAGATGTATACTCCTGGGTGGAAAAGGCATGTGGGGAATGAGAGTTCATGAGTAGTAGACGTAAGAAGTCTCATGGCAAGAATCCTTTTGTTTTCTTTGTGCAGTTTTCCTTCAACCTCAGCCTAGTCTAGGATTCCCTCCCTAAGGGTGGATCTTAGTCCCAGCTTGGGGGTGACCCACTATTGAGCATGATGAGCAGTGAGGTATAAGGCTGGGAGGTTCATGGAAGGTCTGCACGTGGTTGGTGGAGCTACTACAGTTTCAAGATAAGTATTTGCATGTGTTTACTTTCATTTAAAATGCATGTCTGTGATGCTTACAATATTATCATGTATTCCATTGCAATGATATTTATTGTTAATTCTATTAATTTTGTATGTTAGTAGTAATTATATGTTTACTCTGTGTTAATTCATTTAACTTCAGTTAAATGAATATTATATAAGTTTGAGAATGCTTCCGCGTAGTAGCGTTGCCAACAGTGGGAGTGATGACCGAGGACATTACATTATGGTTATTAGATCTTAAAAGGTGAAGTTAAGGATTGTGTCTGGTAGCATTACCCAGCTTGTTGGAAGGTGGTCAGGGATGTTACAATATAGTATCAGAGCCCACGGTTTCAACGTTGATCCTAGATGGTTCGGATAAGTGGTCTTTGGACCCAAGGTATCGAGTGGAAATTGTATTGAAGGAACCAATTTCGAACCTTAGAGCATTCCTAAGCGCTAAGGAGTTACTTGGTTGTGCTGTGAAGCTCATGAGGAGTAGCAGTAGAATAAAAACTGTAATCGTAGATCAACTGTAGAGGAGAGGCTTTGGACCGTCAAATCCATGTCTAGACACTTAAGAGAGCGTGTAGAAGAGATCATATCCGGGCCATCATAACTAAGCATGTGGACCAACAATCGTTGGATCTAGGGAACATGCACAAGGGTTAAAACCCTTTGGAGTTGCACAGAAGTGTGGATATCGCGATACATGCAGTCCCAACATCATCAGAACCATCCATCAAGAGGAACGCGTGGAGAACGATCAACCTTTCATTGACTTGTGACTTGAAAAGGTCAAAGGACAAGTTCGTGAGAATTCATGAAACATGAATTCGTGATTAGATCACAACCATTGATCAAGAAGAGATCTAGACCGTAAATTTTCCACAAATAATTTTGGCATTTTAGGAGCTCGACTGTCGAGAGAAGTGGGATTTGTGGATGCACAAACTCCCAAGGCCCAAAATCATGAAATCCCGATGAGCCAAAGTATTGGGTCGAGTTGATGTCAATGGGATGGACGAGGACACATGGGATGTGTGCCACGTGCCAGTGGGTCCCAAAGGAAGAAGTAGATGCAGTAAGGTCGGATGGCGTTACTTGGGGTAATGTGGACCTTCTTAAGTATACCACTTGTCACCACTGTGGTTGGCGACAATTGTTTTGTGGGCCCGATGGCTAGAAATATCGGAAGTTCAAAATTCAGGAGTTGGAGAGGGAAGCGAGTGTGGGAGCCTCCATGAACGAAACTCCAAAACCCCGAAACCTGAAACTTTAAAGTTCCATTTAGATAACCTAGGGGTCTAGCACCTGGTCACGAACCGAGCAGAGCTCGAAAAATTCATGAAAACTGAACATTTTCTTGAATCAGGTTGTTTATGAATGTTGTGGGATTTGTTGAGGATTAAGGACCTGACAAATTCCGGCTGTCTGTACATTGTGTTTTCAGAAGTTTAACGAGTGTCATAACTGATTAGAGTTTCTACTGAGTGAAAAATAAATGGAAGAGACACATAATGCTTCCAATTCAGAGAACAAAGTTAAAGGGATGGATGTTCATTTGGGAGTTGAAGGGTCGAACCCCAATGGGCTTAGAGAAGAGATATATAAGGAAGGAGACATGATGAAGATCATTGAAAAATTGCAAAAAGATGCCCAAACTCACCGAATAGATAGTAGAAAGCTCAGAAAAGCTCAGGATAAACAAGGTGAATTCAACTTAAAGATGTTAAACAGTTTGGATAGAATAGAAAATAAGTTATAAAAGGAGAGTGAATCAAGAAAAACATG
The DNA here is from genome assembly GCA_009831015.1 of Picea engelmannii. NCBI lineage: Eukaryota > Viridiplantae > Streptophyta > Pinopsida > Pinales > Pinaceae > Picea > Picea engelmannii. Next base: position 372,792 of record ML787063.1, read on the forward strand.
GAGTCGCAAGACCCCTGAGAGGAAAAGAAGATCAAGGAGTGTTAGCAGACATCATCATCACTCCCCAAATCATTTTGGTAAGAAAGCACACAGTAGTTCAAGCCCATATCCTACCAGAAAGCATAAGAGATCTGGGGTGGATGAATTGAAGGGAGATATGAACAAGATTAAGCCTCCTATGTTTGATGGATAACATAAGAAGGAGGAAGATGTAGAAACATGGTTGCTTGGCATGAGGAAATATTTCCAACTGCATAATTATTTCTCTCATGCAGAAGGAAGAATTGTGATGTATCAATTGAAAGGAAAACCATCCATGTGGTAGGATCAGCTTGTGCAGGTACAACACATTAGAGAGAAATATATTACTTGGAAAGAATTCAAGAAGTATTTCGAGAAGACGTATTTGACTAAGAGATATTATGATAGAAAGATGAACGAATTCTTTTAACTCAAGCTAGGCAGCATGACCACTGATGAGTATGAACGAAGGTTTCTGGAATTGCTAAAGTATGTTTCGTTCATCAAAGATGAGACTGTAAAGATTCAGAGATATCTAAGTGGATTGTCACCTTCCATTGGTGACAAGATCTAGTATGATGACCCTAAGACTATGGAAGAAATGATAAGAAGAGAGAAATGATTATATGAACAACAAAGAGAAAAGCCTACCTTTTAGAAGGCTTGAAATGACCAGAGGAAGTTCAAGAAAGAACAGAGGCAGAAGGGAAACAAACCTCCCTTTTTAAAAAACAGTCCTCAAGGACATCCATTGTTGAGAGAGCTGAGAATGGATGACATATGGGAACAAAGGCCAAGACAGGTGCCCATTTAGTGTTAGGGTTGTCAGGGAAACCACAAGTATAGAGATTGCCATCACAAAAATAGAAAAGTGAGAGTTGTCCATAATTTTCAGCAAGCTGAAACAAGGGAGGACATGGGAAGTAGAATGCCAAGGGTCTACGCATCCCTAGACAAAAAGAAAGTTGAATTCCAATCGCACATGACTGGAGTAGAAGGTATGATTAACAACCATGCCTTTAATATTTTAATTTACTCAGGGGCTATCCATAGTTATATAGATCCTAGAGTGGTGGAAAGTTTGCATTTGTCAAGAACCAAACATGAAAAGTCTTGGTTAGTGCAGCTAGCTACAGGAACCAAGAGAAGAGTTACAAAGTTGGTTAAGTCATGTCCAGTGGACATGAATGGACTGAGCATGAAGGTTGAATTGAACATTGTACCTTTAGGCTCTTATGATTGGACTAACACCATGCCATCCTATACTGTCGTAACAAGACATTCAATTTCCTAGATGAGGAAGGGAATCAAAAAACAGTCCAAGTAATTCCTAGAGTTGTTGCTATTAGAGAAATCTTAGCAATGCAGCTGAAGAAGTGCTACAGAAAAGGTTGTCAATTATTTGCAACCCATGTGGATGAAACACCTACAAATAAGGTGTCAAACATTGGAGATCATGTGGTACTAAAGGATTTTGAGGATGTATTCAAGGAGGTACCAGGATTACCTCTGAAAAGAGATATTGACTTCTCTATAAAGTTGATGCCTAGAGAAACTCCAGTGTCAAAAGATCCTTACAGAAAGAGTACACCAAAGCTGAAAGAACTGCAATTGCATCTTGAAGAGCTTCTAAAGAAGGGGTATATACGCGCAATCCTGTCACCTTGGGGAGCCCCGATTCTGTTCGTGAAAAACAAGGATGAAACGCTGAGATTTTGTATCGGTTTCAAACAACTGAACAAAGTAGTTGTAAAGAATAAATATCCTCTGTTGAGGATTCATGACCTCTTCGATTAGTTGAAGGATGCGAATATATTTTCAAAGATAGATCTCAGGTCAGGATATCACCAGGTAAAGATAAAGGATGAATAAAAAATAAAGACTTCCTTTAGAACAAGGTATGGTCATTATGAGTTCACAATGGTGTTGTTTGGGTTGTCAAATGCACCCGTTGTTTTTATGTGCCTGATGAATGGTGTATTCTGGGACTACCTGGAAAAGTTTGTCATAGTCTTTTTGGATGACATCCTGGTGTATTCCAAGTCAGAGGAAGAGCATGAGCAACATTTGAGGATGGTGTTGCAAGTGCTAAGAGAGCACCAACTGTATGCCAAGTTGAGCAAGTGCTCATTTTATCAAGAGCAGATTCATTACCTAGGGCATACTATTTCAAAGGACGAGATAGTTGGAGACCCTAAGAAGATTGAGGCCATCAAAGAATGGTCAGCGCCAAAGAATGTGACATAAGTTATATCCTTTATGGGTCTAGATGGTTATTACAGAAGTTTTATTGCAGGGTTCTCGAGGATAGCTCACCCTATCACTTCCTTGCAAAGGAAGGAGAAGAAGTTTCAGTGGACAAAATATTGTGAGAAAAGATTTCAGCGATTGAAGCAACTATTAACCAGTGCTCCAATCCTGAGGATTGTGGACCCAAATGAAGATTTCATGGTATGCAATGATGCATGCAAAGAAGGACTGGGAGGAGTCCTCACTCAGAATGGATTCCTAATTTGCTATGAATCCAAAAAGTTGAAAGAGCATGAAAGGAACTACACAACTCATGATTTGGAGTTAGTGGCCATCGTTCACAATCTGAGGAAATGGAGACATTACCTCATGGGAAGGAGGTTTGAATTGAGAACAGAACATAACAATCTATAGTATTTGTTTGATCAACCAACCTTGAATGCTAGGTAGAGTAGATGGTTGGAATTTATTTGTGAATGCAATTTTGATATCAATCATATCAAAGGGAAAGCGAATAAAGTGGTTGATGCACTCAACAAGAGAGTACATGAATTACATGCTACAACCATTAGCATATACTGAACTGATATAAGGAGTAGAATTTTGGAAGTTGCAAGTGTCAACTTGCAGTACATGGAGTTGGTAGCAAAGCTACAACAAGGTGAAATGCCACAGAAAGTGGAAAATTATAAGTTAGAGCTTGATGGAATACTTATGTAAAAGAACAGAATTTATGTACCTAATGTCCTGAACTTGTGGGAATTGAGTTGGGATTTGGTTGAAGAACCGTGTTGTTAGGACCGTGTTTGAAGAGGAAGATTGTCAGGCCTATGAGAAACTCTCTCCAGGTGAGAGACTATGTTGGGAAGTGGTTTTCACCCAGAGAGAGTCCAGCACCAGCTACAAAACTCTAAGAATTCCTAATCCGACTTGTTGCGGAGACCCAGAGAGGGAGGTGTAGCACCAATGGAATGTTCTTGTGAAGGTGTATACTCCCAGGTGGAACAAGCATGTGGGGAATGAGAGTCTGTGAGTAGTGGGCGTAAGAAGGCTCTTGGAGAGAATCCTTCCATTTTCTCTGTGCAAGTTTCCTGTAACCTCATCCTAGTCTAGGATTCCCTGCCGAGGGGTGGAGCTTAGTCCTAGCATGTGAGTTATCCACTGTTGAGCGTGATGAGCAGTGAGGTCTAAGGTTGGGAGGTTCATGGAAGGTCTGCACGTGGTTGGTGGAGATACTACAGTTTCAAGATAAGTATCTGCATGTGTTCAATTTGATTTAAAATGCATGTCTGTGATGATTATAATATTACCATGTATTCCATTACAATTATATTTACTGTTAATTTTATTAATTCTGTATGTTAGCATTAATTATATGTTTACTCCGTGTTAAGTCATTTAACTTCATTTAAATGCATATTATATAAGTTTGATAATGTTTCCATGTAGTAGCATTATCGGCAGTGGGAGTGATGACGAGGATGTTACATTATGGTTATCAGAGATTAAAAGGCTATGTTAAGGATTGTGTCTGGTAGCATTGTCCGACCTGTTGGAAGGTGGCCGAGGATGTTACAATATGGTATTAGAGCCCAAAGTTTCAACTCTGAGCCTAGATGGGTCAGATAAGTGTTCTTTGGACCCAAGGTATTGAGTGGAAAATGTGTTGCAGGAACCAATTTCGAACATTAGATCATTCATGAGCGCCAAGGAGTTACTTGGTTGTGTTGCGAAGCTCAGGAGGAGTAGTGGTAGAAAAAAAAAATGCAGTGGTAGATCAGTTGTAGAGGAGAGGATATGGACCGTCAAATCCATGTCCAGACACTTAGGAGAGGGCACAGAAGAGATTAGATATGGGCCATCAGATCTGAGCATGTGGACCAACAATCATTGGATACAAGGAACACGCACAAGGTTTAAAACCCTTTGGAGTTGCACAAAAGTGTGGATATCGTAATATGAAAAGTGTCGACATCATCAGAACCATCCATCGAGAGGGATGCATGGAGAACAATCAGCCTTTCACTGACTCATGACTTGAAAAGGTCAAAGGACAAGTTCATGAGAATTTGCGAAACACGAATTCGCGATTAGATCACAAACATTGATCAAGAAGACATATAGATTGTTAATTGTCCAGGAAGAATTTTGGAATTTTGGGAGATCGGTTGTTGGGAGAAGTGGGATGTGTGGATGCACAAAATCCCAAAGCTCAAAATCATGAAATCTTGATGAGCCAAAGTATTGGGTCGGGCTGACGTCACTGGGATGGACGAGGACACATGGGATGTGTGCCACATGTGAGTGGGTCCCGAAGGAAAAAGTAGATGCAGTAAGGCCGTATAGCATTACTTGGGGTAACGTGGAAATTCTTAAGTATACCACATGTCACCACTGTGGTTGGAGACAACTGTGTTATGGGCCCGATGGCTAGAAATATAGGAAGTTCGAAAGTCGAGAGTTGGAGAGGGAAGTGAGTGTGGGAGCCTCCAGGACCGAAACTCCGAAACCCTAAAACCCAAAACTCCAAAGTTTTGTTTAGATAACCTAGGGGTCTAGCACCTAGTCACGAACCTTGATTGCGTGAGTTGGAGAACTGAGAAAATGGATAAGGCCTGAGTTTCCTACAGAGCCAAGCAGAGCTCGGAAAATTCATGAAAACTGAAAGTTTTCTTGAATCAAGTTGTTTATGACTGTTGTGGGATTTGTTGAGGATTAAGGACCTGAAAAATTCCAGTTTTATGCACATTGTGCTTGCATAAGTTTAACGAGTGCCATAACTGATTAGAGTTTCTAATGAGTGCAAAAGAAATGGAAGAGACACAGAATGCTTCCAATTCGGATAACGAAGTTAAGGGATGGATGTTCATTTTGGAGTTGAAGGGTCAAACCCCAATGCGCATAGAGAAGAGATATATAACGAAGGAGACATTATGAAGATCATTGAAAAATTGCAGAAAGATGCCCAAACTCACCGAACATATAGCAGAAAGCTCAGAAAAGCTCAGGATAAACAAGGTGAATTCAACTTAAAGATGTTAAAGAGTTTGGAGAGAATAGAAAAGAAGTTATAAAATGAGAGTTACTCAAGAAAAACTGGGAGTCGGAGGACCCCTGCGAGGAAAAGAAGATCAAGGAGTGTTAGCAGACATCGTCGTCGCTCCCCAAAGCATTTTGGTAAGGGAGCACACAGTAGTTCAAGCCCATCTCCTACCAGAATGCACAAAAGATCTGGGGTGGATGAATTGAAGGGAGAGATGAAAAAGATTAATCCTCCTACGTTTGATGGAGAACATAATAAGGAGAAAGATGCTGAAACATGGTTGCTTGGCATGAGGAAATATTTCCAGCTGCATAATTATTCTTCTCATGCAGAAGGAAGAATTGTGATGTATCAATTAAAAGGAAAACCATCCATGTGGTGGGATCAACTTGTGCAGGTAAAACACATTAGAGAGAAAGATATCACTTGGAAATAATTCAAGAGGTATTTCAAGAAGAAGTATTTGACTAAGAGATATTATGACAGAAAGATGAAAGAATTCTTTGAACTCAAGTTAGGAAGCATGACCATTGATGAGTATGAACGAAGGTTTCTGGAATTTCTAAAGTATGTTCTATTCATCAAAGATGAGATTCTCAATATTCAGAGATATTTAAGTGGATTTACACCTTCCATTGCTAACAAGATCCATTATGATGACACTAAGACTATGGAAGAAATGATAAGAAGAGCAAAATTCTTATATGAACAACAAAAAGAAAATACTACCTTTTGAAAGGCTTGGTATGACCAGAGGAAGTTCAAGAAAGAACAGAGGAAGAAGGGAAACAAACCTCCCTTTTAAAAAAATAGTCCTCAAGGACAGCCATCGTTTAGAGAGCCAAGAATGGAAGGGGAACAAAGGCCAATATAGATGCCCATTTAGTGTTGGGGTTGTCAAGGAAACCACAAGTACAGATATTTCCCCCACAAAAATGGCAAAGCGAGAGTTGTCCATAATGTTCAACAAGATGAAATAGTAGAGGACATGGGAAGTAGAATGCCAAGGATATACGCATCCCTAGACAATAAGCAAGCTAAATTCCAATCTCACATGATTGAAGTAGAAGGTATTATTAACAACAATGCATTTACTATTTTAATTGATTCAGCGGCTAGCCATAGTTATATAGATCCTAGAGTGGTGGAAAGTTTGCATTTGTTGAGAAGAAAACATGAAAAGTCTTGGTTAGTGCAGCTAGCTACAGGAACCAAGATAAGAGTTACAGAGTTGGCTAAGTCCTATCCAGTGGACATGAATGGACTAAGAACGAAGGTTGAATTGAACATTCTCCCTTTAGGCTCTTATGATTGCTTAATTGGGATGGATTGGTTGGACTAACACCATGCCATCCTGGACTATCGTAACAAGACATTCACTTTCCTAGATGAGGAACAGAATCGGAAAATAGTCCAAGGAATTCCCAAAGTTGTTTCTATCAGAGAAATCTCAACAATGCAGCTGAAGAAGTGATACAAAAAAGGTTGTCAATTATTTGCAACCCAAGTGGAGGAAACACCTAAGGATAATTTGTCAAGCATTAAAGATAATGCGATACTAAAGGAGTTTGAGGATGTATTCCAAGAAGTACCAGGATTACCTCCAAAAAGAGATATTGACTTCTCTGTAAACTTGATGCCTGGAGCAACTTCAGTGTCAAAAGCTCCTTACAGAATGAGTACACCAGAGCTGAAAGAATTGTAAATGCAGCTTGAAGAGATTTTGAAGAAGGGGTATATATGCCCAAGTGTGTCACCTTGGGGAGCCCTGGTTCTGTTCGTGAAGAATAAGGATGGAAAGCTGAGATTGTGTATCGATTTCAGAAAACTGTACAAAGTAAGTGTAAATAATAAATATTTTCTTTCGAGGATTCATGACCTCTTAAATCAATTGAAGGATGGGAATATATTTTCGAAGATAGATCTCAGGTCAGGATATTTTCGAAGAGCATGAAAGGAACTATGCAACTCATGATTTGGTGTTAGCGGCCATCGTTCACTCTCTGAGGAAATGGAGACATTAACTCATGGGAACGAGGTTTGAATTGAAAACATACCATAATGGTATGAAGTATTTGTTTTATCAACCAACCTTGAACACCAGGCAGAGTAGGTGGTTGGAATTTCTTTGTGAATACAATTTTTATATCAAGCGTATCAAAGGGAAAGATAATAAAGTGGTTGATGCACTCAGCAAGAGAGTACACGAATTACATGCTACAACCATTAGCATGTGTCAAACTGATATAAAGAGAAGATTTTTGGAAGCTACAAGGGTCAACTTGTAGTACGTTGGGTTGGTAGAAAAGATACAACAAGGTGAAATGACACAGAAAGTGAAAATTTATAAGTTAGATCCTGATGGAATACTTATGTACAAGAACATAATTTATGTACCTAATGTCCAGTATTTGAAACTTGCGATTTTGCATGAAATGCATAACATGCCTTATGTTGGGCACCCTAGAGATCATAATACTGTGGCAGCAGTCAAGAGCCATTACGTTTGGCCAGGTATGAAGATAGAGATCGTTGAATACATCGCTAGATGTATGGAATGCCAAAAGGTTAAAGCCGAGCATAGGCACCCATCAAGGTTGCTACAACCTTTACCCATTCCTGGGTGGAAGTGGGAAGTGGTGACAATGGACTTCATCATAGGATTGCCCAGAACAGGCAAGCATCATGATTCAATTATGGTGGTAGTGGAAAAGCTTACGAAAGCTGCCCATTTCATTCCATGAAAGACTACTCAAAAGGCAGTGAATGTTGCCGACATCTTTATGAAAGAAGTGGCAGGATTGCACGGAATTCCCAAGAAAATTGTGTCTGTGAGAGACCCGAAATTTACCTCAAATTTCTGGAAAGGGTTATTCAAGGGATTCAGATTGAATCTAAATTTCAGTACAACCTATCATCCTGAGTCGAATGGGTAGACAGAGCGGTTGAATCGAGTGATAAAAGACATATTGAGGATGTATGTGATGGACAAACCATCGAAATGGGAAGACTACCTGCACTTGGTAGAATTCACCTACAACAATGGGTATCAAGCATCATTGAAGATGAGCCCATTTGAAGCACTTTATGGAAGAAAGTGCAATACTCCAGTAAGTTGGGATAATCCAACTGACAGAACAATAGTTGGGCCAGAGTTGCTCAAGGAAATGGAAGAACGGATGCTAAAAATTAAGCAGACTTTAAAGGTTGCCCAAGACAAGCAGAAATTTTATGGTGATAAGAATAGGATCCACAGAGTGTTTAAAGTGGGTGATCATGTTTTCCTGAAAGTGAAATCAAATACAAGTTCCTTGAAGCTAGGAAATTGCACCTAGTTGGCAACCAGATTTTGTGGGCCATTTGAAATCCTAGAAATGATTGGGCCAGTTGTGTATATGCTTGCATTACCTGCATCCATGATTGTACATAATGTGTTTCATGTTTCATTGCTTAAGAAATATATACCTGATGCTAATCATGTTATTGATTGGAATGTGATCCAGGTGGAGCAAGAAGGTGTCTTGCAAGTGCATCCTGTGCGCATATTAGACTGGAAAAGAAAACAACTCTGGAATCTAGCCATAGGGATTGTAAAGGTCCAGTGGATCTGGTACGGTCCTGAGGATGTGACATGGGAGCATGATGATGCTATGCGGAAAGAATATCCACATATTTTTTAATATTTTGAAAATCTTGTTGATGTTGTGTGAAAGTTGCATTGAGGACAATGCAAAAATAAGGGGAGGGGATTGTAATATCCCCAAGGACGAGCACTATTGTAATCATGTTATGGGTTGTAATCATGTTTATGGATTTTAAATCATGTTCTGTAGGCTGGTGATCCAAGTATGGATAAGTTGGTAGCCTTATGTGTTTATTAGGCTAGAGAGCCTAAGTGTTAAGGCCCGAAAGCCTGTTTTTGTATATGTAATATGCAGAACATTAACAAAAATATAAACATCACTGCATGCAGACCGACCGCAAAGAAAGAGTGATGGGGGACTAAGCTTCCACATGGTGGGTATGGTAAAGAGGGATAAAAGGTTGGAAAGAGGGGCTAAGCTTAGGGGCTTAAGTCCCTGGGAATAATATTTTATTATTATTCTAAAGTTGTGGGACAAAACATGTTTTTATCTTAAGTTCTTGGAAAGGGGGAACGTGTGCAAAAGGGAACGCATGCATCTCCAAGAAGACAAGTGTCGACCTGGGCACATGCGGTTAAAGGCTGAAGTGTCAGCTGAGGTGGGGGTTCATCCTCCATTTGGTCATGGGCTATTTGAAACTGGGTTTTCCATGTGGTCTTTGCTTTCATCCTGCACCCTATCGTCCACTGTGTCATGGAGCTCTGGAACCCGAAGCATGTGAGGTTTCTTGAGAAGCCAATACACCCTCCGTCGGAATCGCTTGAGTCTGTGTTCGACCTCTGCTTTGATTGAGTTGTGTCACCTGTGTATCCTATGAGCCGAGCCCATCCTCTCTTGCAGAGTCGAGTCTATACCTGAACTGTATTTGGGTTGTTGCCTTCCGTGTTTCCTGAGTGGAATTGACCATTTGTTGTTGTTGTTGTTATCCTAAACTTGTGGGAATTGAATTGGGAACTGATTGAAGAACCGGGTTGTCAGGCCCGTGGTAGAAGAGGTAGGTTTTTAGGCCTGTGAGCAACTCCTTAGGTGAGAGAGGCTGTTGGGAAGTGGTTTTCTCCTAGAGAGAGTCCATCACCAGATACAGAGCTCTAAGAATTCATGATCCAGCCTATTTTCGAGACCCAGAGAGGGAGGTGTAGCACCGATGGACTGTTCTTGTGAAAGTGTATACTCCTGGGTGATATAGGCATGTGGTGAATGAGAGTTCATGAGTAGAGGGCGTAAGAAGGCTCCTGGAGAGAATCCTTCCATTTTATCTGTGCAGTTTTTCTGTAACCTCACCCTAGTCTAGGATTCCATGCCCGAGGGTGGAGCTTAGTCCCAGCTTGGGGGTGACCCATTGTTGAGCATGATGATCAGGGAGGTCTAAGGCTGGGAGGTTCATGGAAGGTATGCACGTGGTTGGTGGAGCTACTACAATTTCAAGATAAGTATCTGCATGTGTTTAATTTTATTTAAAATCCATGTCTGTGATGCTTATATTATTATGATGTATTTTGTTGCAATGATATTGACTGTTAATTCTATTAATTTTGTATGTTAGAAGTAATTGTATGTTTACTCTATGTTAAGTCATTTAACTTCATTTAAATGCATATTCTATAAGTTTGAGAATGTTTCCACATAGTAGCGTTGCCGGCAGTGGGAGTGATGACCGAGGACATTACATTATGGATATCAGAGATTAAATGGATAAGTTAAGGATTGTGTCTGGTAGCATTGCCTGACATGTTGGTAGGTGGCCAGGGATGTTACACTTCCATCATATCTTCTTACAACTGACTGTACAATATTATCTCAAAGGTAATCAGTAGAAGGATGAAGGTGATCCTCTCAAAACACATCTCCTGTGAACAGTTTGGCTTTCTCGAAGGTAGATAGATACACGAGGCCATTGGAGTAGCACAAGAAGGACTACACAACATTAAACTAAAGAAGATTAAAGCAGTTGTGTTGAAAATAGATTTATCCAAAGCTTTCGACTGGGTAAACTGGTTATACCTATGAATTCTTTTGATACACCTGGGATTTGGGCTGGAATTTTCCAACTGGGTAATGGCATGTTTGATCTCGGTTTCTTTCTCCATTATTCTCAAAGGCTCTGCCACAATTTTCTTCCAAGTAGAAAGAGGAATATGACAGAGATGTCTTATTTCTCCCTTACTTTTCCTTCTGGTAGCTGAAGGCCTTATTCGTTACATGGAAGGGACAGTTCTGGGTGGAAGATTCTTAGGTATAAAAATCTCTAATGGGCTGACCATTAATCACTTGATATTTTTTGATGATATACTAATCTTTTGAGATGGCTTGAAGAGAGATGCTGACATTTTATCGAAGGGTCTCGTACTCTTTAGAATTGCAACTTGTATGCGACTTAATGCACAAAAATCTAGTATTCTATTCTCTCAGACTGAGGATGATTTCATTCAACATTATTTGGACCATTTCCCCTTTAAAACACAAAATTTGGATGACATACTCAAATAACTTGGTTTCCAATTAAAACCATATGATTATCGAAAGACTGACTAGATGTGGCTGCTGGAAAAGTTGGAAAAAAGACTAAAAGTCTAGAGCAATAAATGGTTATCAAGGGCATGGAGGTTAGTATTAGTCAAGTTGATTTTGGAAGAAATCCTCGTATATTGGATGTCCCTCTCTTGGATCCCAAAGGGAATTTTAGAAAAAGTGAGAAAGATGTCTTTCTCTTATATATGGAAGGGGAAATTGGAAAATCAAGTGATGCCCTGTGTTCGATGGGAGAGAATTGCCAAACCAAAGGGCTTGGGAGGATGGGGGTTAAAAAATATATTTATGTTCTCAAAAGCTCTATCGATGAAATCAATATGGAGACTGATCACAACAAAAAACCTTTGGACCAAAGTTGTCCTTCTGAATTATGTGGCCCCACTCTCCTTATTGGAATGGCTCAGGATCCCTAGCCCTCGAACAATGGGTATCTCAGTAATGTGGAAGTCAATACAATGAGCTTTTGATGTGGTTGGAAACAGTTTATCTTGGGTGGTAGGGTCTGGAAACTCACTCAGAATTGGATGAGATCCCTGGCCAGGCTGCTTGAGAGAGCACATCCTTCCAGCTGAAATTTGCACAACATTAGACCATGGGGGATATTACTATTTGGCCCAAGTTGCTGACCCCCTCCACAAAAATCTGTGGAAACAAGGCTGGAAAAATGGTAGATCCTTGGGATTAGGCGAGCCTAAAGATTTACTATGGGACCAATATCTCAGAGCTCTTGGGAGAGAAAATATTCAATTGAACGAGAGAGAGGATGATCTCATATGGGATGGAGATTCGGGAGGCATTTACACTCCAAAAGTTGGATATGTTCAGCTAAGCATTGAACCACTAAAACAAGATGAGAAGTGGCGGTGGAGAAAACTTTGGAAAAAGGAAAAATATTGGTTTGGTCAATCCTAGAAAACAAACTTCCTATGTGGGACTTACTACAGAAGAGACAATTACATGGCCCGAATTGGTGTTCACTGTGCAGATCTCATGGGGAATCGACCGATCATTTATTCATGCGTTGTCCTTTCACCTCATCGGTCTGGGAGGAAGCATCCAAATTAAACACTGCAATTGGCCATTGGTGAGGGTTTTTATTCAAAGAATCCTTGAAATACCGGTTATCACCAAGGACACCAAAAAACATAAAATCCTTTCCCATCGTTGTTTCCTGGGGGATATGGATAGCCATAAATACCACACTCTTCAGGGATGAACCATAGCCACCACTTCGGGTGGCCATAAAATTCTTAAGTATCCTTGATTATCTCAAACTAGGAGATAAACTGGTATAGGGCACTGACTGAAGAACTCAGGAGGAACAGATCGACAAAGGAAGGCCTTAAGATTTCTTCGATGGAGCAGCCTCGAGAGATCATTTACATTGTGGGGGGGGGTTGTATTTATATTTCTGAACAACATTACTTCTATTTCAAGGCTGGGTTGGGGAGTCGGGACTGGCACAAACAATTACTATGAACTTCTGGCCTTAAAATTGTTACTCCTATTTGCAGCAGAAAAAGATTGTACCTCACTACAAGTCTTTGGGGAGTGCTTGTTTATCATCAACTGGGAAAATCATGAACAATATTGTCATATTTCTAGACTTAGACCATATCTCACAGAAGTACTGAGGATTATCTCCACTTTTGACACTATTTATCTCTCTCATATCTACAGGGAAAGGAGCACACTGGCTGACCGACTTTCCAAAGAAGCCACATAGCTAGAATATGGAAGATGGCACATTACATAAAATACATCAAAAGGTCGTTTTGACTACCACGGGCCCTTTCAAGATGGACAAATATAAAGAAATGCATCCCTTATTGGAACTCTATGATGGATTACAAATGTAAAAATGATGTAAAAATCATGCTATTTTTTGTACTTATGTATATGATTGCACGGTATATGGATTAAAAAACAAGACTAATATTTTGACCGCGATTTTTTGTTATGAGGAAAAATTTCAGAAATGGAAGTGACATTGCAAATACAATATTTATTTTGGCTATATTTCCATAGCAAATATATATATATATATATATATATATATATATGTGAATGTAATTTTATACCTTTTTAATAAAATTACGAATTTTTTCCATGAAAAGAAAAAAGGATAAATTGCATGGCATGTTGTTGTTATTGCCACTACATTTTCTTCTTCTGTAGAAGAGATAAAAACTATGGGATGCTTCTTAGATGCCCTTGAAATCAATTTTTTTCCAAAAACAAAATTTTTGTCCCTTGACCAAGTTTTGATGATCCTTGGTCATGTTTGACCTATTTTGGGACTTCAACAGGCTGTCGAAGGCGAAGCGCAAGTCAAAGTGGAGATCGCGGGATCTTGGCCCCTTGTTTAGGGCTTTTTGGGTTTATGTAATGGGTATGGGGATGTCGACCCATGGGTTTACCCATGTTTAGGCATTTTGTGATGTATAAATAGATGTCTAGGAGATGTATAGAGGGGCTTGGTACCTTGCTAAGTGCAGATTGTAAGTGCTTTGTGCATGCTATGTTGAGAACTTGCAGAGCTAAGTGCAAGTGACTATAAGAGACTGTGTAAAGTCTTTGTGATGTGACCTAGCTCGAGGAAGGAGGATCTAACAAAGTGCGCACGGATGTCATGTCCAATGTAGAGTAGGATCTTGTGTCTCTGTGCATGTGGGAGATTGACAGAAGAAAATAAAGAGAAGAAGAGTTGGTGTACATAGCCCCAGGCTGGGGGTGAACCACGCATATCCTGTGTTGTGATTTCTTTGTGCATTGTAGTTGCTTTGTGCATTGTGAATGTTTTATTTCCCATATGATTTATGCTTAGTGTAATGATGAATGCTTAGATGAATATGATAGCTTAGTGCCTAATGATGTCAATAAGATGTTAAATCTTATCTGCATTAATATGATTAGTAATTTAATATATTAGATATGGATGAATATTGTGATGCTCTGTAATTAGGGATTATCTGTGTTGTAAAGTAATGTTAAATGCTGATGAATAATGACTGCTGAGTGCTCTATTGAGGTGTTATAATCACAGATCTATGTCCTAGCTAGGTTGCAGACACCTGAGTTCTGCAACCACCCCTGCCTCTACCTCGGGTGAGACTTCATCTCCTTCGCAGGTGTTGCCGAAAGGGCCAGTAATTAGGGTTTTGTTGGTGTGTTGTTGAAGCATTTAACCCTGAGTCTTCCCCTGTGCCAGCAAATGGTTTCATTGCCGGGACCTGAAACTGTGATTGTTGGGAACTAGAGAAAAGAGAAAACTCCGTGCGTAGATTTGTTTCCCTAGTGCATAGTATTCTACTTGAATTGTGAAGCTCTGTGCTAAAAAGAGAAGTCAGATCTGAAAAAAATAGGTAAGATCTTGAAGCTTTGTGCTCTGATAAAGGTAAGAACAGTGAAAAGTTTTGATTGAAAAGGTAACATAAGTGGAAATTTTTGTTTCAAAAGTATAGATCTAGGTATGTTTGACAAATTTTGTCCTAGCTTGAAAACTAGGGCTCAACTATAAGAAAGAAGATTTGATATGAGTAGATCTTATAAGAATAGTGAAAGATATGTTATCTCTATGCATAGAAAGAATGTTTGGACTAACAAATGGATGCAAGATCCTAGAAATAATTTTTTGCACATTAACTACTATGATCCTAGTGCCCAGTACATGAAAGGTTGGGGATCATTTAAAAGGAAAAGAGGATTAACCCTTTGTTACAGTTGCAGAAGACCAGGACATCTTGCTAAGGAATGCCCTGGTAGAAGATCTAGTTGTCTTTGTTGTAAATATATGGATCATGAATTTTTGGATTACCCTAGAATGATTGCTAAGGTTGAAAGAATGAATATGAGACAAGAAAACCCCGAGGAAGGTCAAGCAACTGAGACCATGGCAGAACCCCAAAAAGAATCAAAGAATGTATTACTACAAATGAAAGAAACCCTGAATGTTCACAAAAATATCAACTTATCAGAGATCTTCAAAGAAAAAGAGTGCATATAAACATGAATAGGAGACTTCAACATTGACTATGTTCTGGATGAGGAAACACAGGTGAATATCATGACAAAAAGAACTTGGGAAATTTTAGGAAAGCCTGCTACAAGTCCTTCATTGGGAGGTAGAGGATTATTTAGAGGAAAGTTGATAACCCTATGTGGAAGACTCACCCAGATATCTATGAGTGCTCATGGAACTTCGACAGAGGAATCTTTTGAGGTTGTTAAATTTATTGAGAGAAACACCCCATTTGCTATGTTACTAGGAAAAACCTGGATTGAGAAGGATCAGACTAGAATAAAAGAAGAGGAAGCCCTAGAACAGAAGAAGAAAGAACTAAGAGACTTCATGAATAAGAGTATAGCACACTTACTAAAAGAACAAGAGAACCATTCGAAGCTACTAAGGACCATAAATATGGATGTCGAAGTTGAAAGAACCTAGGAATAATTACAATATATATATGTACATGAGAATAGAACACCTACACCAGACAAATAAGAAGTACTACTCTCTAACTCTATGAAAGAATCTCAACAGTGTGAAGTTAATACGTTGAGTACAGATAACAATCAGAATGGAAAGAGGAATACCAAGATGCAAATCACAGGGAAGAAGGCTAGAAAGCTCAGTAAGAAGAGAACAAAGCTAGAACGTTGTAGGAGACTCTAGAGGGAATTTCACAGTATGAAGGTTTGCAAAAATGGAACTTCGTCGGGATATCAAAACATCGCAACATGGCACTTCGCCATGGCGGAGCAATATAACTATTGGAGGCATTATGATCGTTAGACCGATTCCCCTGAACGGTTAGAACAACAGTTATGACCATAAATCTTACCATCATACCATTGGGACCGCATCGTAATGGACAAAAATGAATTGATGAAGTATTCTCACCTGTTAGAGAGATATGTTACCTCTTTGTCTACTTAGTTCGTTGACTGTTGCACCGAGAACACTTTTTCGAATTGTATCTGAGACAATTCGTTGCTACCGCGTTGTGTTTATTGAGATTGACACCTGTTCTATTGCATTGAGCATTCATTCATCACCATGAGTTATCTGATCTTGAGCATGCATGTCGTACGAACTCAGCGCCATAGATAAGTACGTAGAAGAAGTTTTAATCGATTTAATGGCCGAAAAGGTAATGTCCGCAATAATTCAAGATTCCTCGACGAGAGGAGTGCAAGCCTCTCTATTGACCGCTCGTGGATCTGGACCATCTCGACCTGTAGCTGAGAAAATAACCAAGCATTGAGATGACTTGGAGAATGCGAAGTTAATCCTGAATATCCTGCCCGACTACATCCCATCTCAGGCCGGTGCGATGAGTCGTGACAACATCCCAGAGACTTCGATTACATTATGGTTATTGCATACCTCCTGAAGGGGATACGTACAGTTTGAACACAGTTGGATAAGATCATGGAATTAAAATTCAACGACTTCAACCTAGGGGATCGCAAGAACTACAGTATGCTCGCTCCTCACAGGTATTTGACCAGGATGAAGGGGAAGAACTCGAGGATAATCCCCCAACCATGGACTATTGACCTCATGCAGTTCACTGTCCTAAACGTGATGAAGATACCACATTTTGGAAGGCACCAGGAGGTGATTGCGTATGTTAAGCTCATGTTGTCATGCTTCCATGGAGGCTATCTGTGGCTAGATAGATGCATCACTGTTGATCTTATGTTGATCCACAGGATCACTGGATTGAGCATGCAGGGACCTGACCTGCACGATTTCTACCCAGGGAAGGCTGCAGATCATGCACTAGAACAAAAGATTAAAGATAATTATGGCGATGTAGAAAAGGGGATGTGAGGCTACAAGGTAGCCTCCATCCAGAATGGCACAGTGCGCTTGGCATACCAGTTGATCACAAGAAAGCTAGTGAGAAAGAACATACCTACGTAGATCACAGGGTTCATTGTGAACCTCACTGGAAAATGCGTGGAAGGACTACAGATGAACTAGGAAAAGTACTTAGTCAACCAGTTAGAATTGGACTGTTGCAAAGATCAGGATCAGAGCTATGAGTTTCATTTTAGCTGGTTTTTTATCATCATCGTGTTTATTGCTTGGAAGATGCGACCTTCCCAGAAATTGAGCCATTCGAGTCTCTCTCTTCGAAGTTCACCACGCTTTGGTACTCGAGCAATATGGGGAAACAATGATAGTCGAACGCGGTATTCCTTACATACTATCTCTACTTAAAGAGGGCTATTGAAGATGCCCCTCGTATGACATCGAACGCTCTGCACCGATTTAGACCCCTTATGAAGTTCCACACAAATTGACACTTTATTTACATCACTGCAGGTGCAGACGAGAGTAAAGAAGATATTTTGTCATACTATAAGCTCATAGAGGAGGACCTAGATGAGATAACCAAGGACTAGCCTGTAGAGCTCCTTATCCCTACTGACCCCACAGAACTGTCCAACCCTGAACAAATCGCAAACCCGAAGACCACTCGTGAAGCACATGATACACCTGGAACTAGTAGAAGGAAGAAGATCGAAGAGGTCTAGCAGCTGAGTAGTGCCTCAGAAGAAACTGCATCATAATCACCTAGACGAGGAGGTGATGATGAAGTAGATAGAGAAGAGACCAATGGAAAAGAAGATCAACAGAAGCAAAGCGAAGTAACACCACCCAGGGATCATGTTGATGAAATTGATCCCTCCAAGAAAAGGAAGGTTTCCCCCATGAAACCTACTTCCTAGAAGAAGCACAAAGCTACTAAGACTAAGCTGCAGATTGTACTCATGCTCGATGACTTTGAATTCATCATCGCAGTCGTATCAGACACCTCACAAGACCTCTTGCAGAACACTGAAGCCAAACAAGAAACTATGTATGATAGGGTTGAGGCAGAACTCAGAGGGGTACAACAGGCCCTTCACTCCAGCCGTGCAGTGTCCACTGCGCCCCTTCTATAAGAAGAACCAGAGTTGGGAGATGAGCCTACCCAACTCCACAGAATAGCTGATGCGACCAAAGCTCATCTTCGTCGTGCACAAGAAGAAAAATAACAGGCCACAATGGCCCTAAATTGAGCACAAGAGGAAGTGATAGAGAAACTTCGAGTTGCACAACATGAGAAGGATAACCTCCAAACGCAGTTCGAAAAGGAGAAAGAGCAGATCCAGAAAGATAAGGAACAGTTTCTCGTGGAGTAGGTTAGAGTAAAAGAAGCAGTCATTAGAGCACTTCGCTTTGTGACAGGCTTAGAGAAAAAGGAGAAATATCCAGTGGAACATCAAGTAGCATAGCTTGTTGAAGCCATCCAACAACTTCAACATAGTATCACAGATATGGAGCTATGAACAATGCCAAGAACTCCATAGGATGTGCGAGACCAAAGAGAAGCCACTACCCAGAGCATAGTTGAGAGGATCAGAGCATTAGCTTTGGAATGTACACAAATTAGTAGTAGAAGTGTGCAGACTTATGAGTGACTGACTGAAGACCCTGAACTGAAGACACTAGAGTCATAGCTCCAGAAGGCAAAGCAACAAGCAGCGACAATACATGCATAGTTGAAACCTTTTCCAGTAGTTGAGAGGATGAAGAGATCCCAAGAACAACGCACTGCTCAACAACAGGTCCACACCATTTAGAGAAAAGTCATGGAAGTGACTTAGAGGCTCCAACCAATTCAAGACGAGGCTTGCCAACTGTTCGAGGAGATTGAAGGTCGAGGTGCAGAACTGGAACAAGTAGTCACTACAGTCAAACAATGCTTATAGGGACCTGGCAACGAAGTAGTTATCTAAGAGTTCAACGAACAAGAGGCTTTGGCAAAGCATGAGGTCGAAGCAGCTTGAGCCAAGATCGAGGCTTTTGAGGAAAAGTGACCTAGATCGGAGTGACTCGAGACGAGTCACAAGTGAGAGTTGGGGGCTTGTTGGCCCTTGACCAAGTTTTGAGGATCCTTGGTCATGTTTGACCTATTTTGGGAGTTCGAAAGCCTATCGAAGGCGGAGCGCAAGTCGAAGCAGAGATCGCGGGATCTCGGCCCCTTGTTTAGGGATTTTTGGATTTTGGGTTTATGTAACGGGTATGGGGATGTCGACCCATGGGTTTACCCACGTTTATTCCTTTTTTAATGTATAAATAGATGTCTAGGAGATGTAAAGAGAGTATTGGTACCTTGCTAAGTGCATATTGTAATTGCTTTATGCATGCTATGTTGAGAACTTGCATACCTAAGTGCAAGTGACTGTGTAAAGGCTTTGTACTGTGACCTAGCCCAGGGAAGGAGGATCTAGCGAAGTGCGCACAGATCTCTTGGCCTATGCGGAGTAGGATCTTGTGGCTCTGTGCATGTAGGAGATTGATAGGTCACAGAAGACAATAAAGAAAAGAAGATTTGGTGGATGTAGCCCTATGTTGGGGGTGAACCACGTATATCCTATGTTGTGGTTTCTTTGTGCATTGTGGTTGCTTTGTGCATTGTGAATGTTTTATTGCCCATATGATTTATGCTTAGTGTAATGATGTATGCTTAGATGAATATGATATCTTAGTGCATAATGATGTGAATAAGATGCTAGATATGATCTGCGTTGATATGCTTAGTGATTGAATATATTAGATCTGGATCAATACTACGATGCTCTGTAATTAGGGATTATCTACGTTGTCAACCAAGGTTAAATGATGATGAATAATGACTGTTGAGTGCTCTATTGAGGTTTTATAATCACAGATCTGTGTCCTAGCTAGGTTGCAGACACATGAGTCCTGCAACCACCCCTGCCTCTACCTCGGGTGATAATTCATCTTCTTTGCAGGTGTTTTTGAAAGGGCCAGTAGTTAGGGTTTTGTTCCTGCGTTGTTGAAGCGTTGAACCCTGGGTCTTCCTGTGTGCCAACAAAAATCATATCCCAAAGTAATTTTTTTGTCATCAATATTTCCTGCATAATCATTGTCGATGTAACCTGTAATCATATTGTCTGTTGAAGCTGTGTACCACAAACCATAAGTGGTTTTACTTGCAATGTATCTTAATATCCTCTTACCAATTTTCCAATTAGAATCCTTAGGAGATTCCATAAACCTGGAAATAAAACTTGTTGCATATTCTATGTCAAGTCTTGTAGTAGTAAAATACATAAGACTACCAACAAGTTTCTTATACAAAGTGGAATTAACTATTGATCCCAAATCTTCCTTGCATAACTTAGTGCCAAGAGCAATAAGAGTGTTAGTAGGTTTACACTTTTCCATCTTAAAAAATTTCAAAACATCAACAACATATTTATGTTGACTAATAAATATACCATGATCGGATTTTTCTACTTCAATGTCTAAGAAATACTTCATTAATCCAAGATGTGTCATTTCAAACTCATTTTTCATGGTTGTTTTAAATTCATCTAACATCATGTTTCCTATGTATATCATGTTTTCAACATAAATACATAGGATGAGAATATTACCTTGTTGATTTACCTTGATATACAAAGTAGACTCATTGTTTCTCCTACTAAAACCATCTTTGAGTAAAAAATGATCATTTCTACTGTACCAAGCTCGCGGAGCTTTCTTCAAACCATACGAGGCTTTCTTCAACTTGTACACTTGATGTTATTGTATTTTAACTTCAAATCCAGGTGGTTTATGGACATACACTTCTTCATTTAACACTCCATTCAGGAAGGAAAAATTTACATTAATTTGATAAATAGTCCACTTGTTTTGCGCTACAATGGAAAAAACAAATCGATCATGTCATCAAAATAAAGACATAAAGACATAGGATGAGAATATTGCCTTGTTGATTTACCTTGATATACAAAGTAGGCTCATTGTTTTTCCTATTGAAACCATCTTTGAGGAAATAATGATCAATTCTATTGTACCAAGCTCACGGAGCTTGCTTCAAACCATACAAGGTTTCTTCAATTTGTACACACGATGTTCTTGTCTTTTGACTTCAAATCCAAGTGGTTGATGGACATACACTTCTTCATTTAACACTCCATAGAGGAAGGAAGACTTTACATCCATTTGATAAACATGCCACTTGTTTTGTGCTGCAATGGCCAAAACAAATCGAACAGTATCTAATCTTGCTATAGGTGCAAAAGTTTCACCATAATCAATACCAAGTTGTTATGAAAAAAATATGGCAACTAACCTTCCTTTGTGTTTCTCAATCTCACCTGTTTTCATTTAATTTAGTTTTATAAACCCATTTAACACCTATGGCATTTTTATCTGCACGTAGATCAACTAAATCCGATGTATTGTTTATTTCAATAACTTCTATTTCATTATTCATTGTATCTACCCATTCTCTTTGTTTTGCAGCTTCATCAAAACAAGTAGTGTGAGATGAGAAAAATGCAAACTGTACTACATTATCATATTGGCCATATAATATCACTCAAAGTTCTCATTCTTTGATGTTTATGGTCAGAATCTAAATCACTATGAGATGAAGAACTATTTTCATTTTGAACTTGCAATATTGGAAGATGTGTTGTAGGTGCTTGATGTTTGTCTAACTCAAGAAAAGGATTATGAGAAGTATTGTTTTCCATTTCATTCCATGATTTATCTTCCATGAATTTAACATCTCTACATACTAGAAATTTTTTAGTGACAAGATTATATAATATGTATGCTTTTGACTGTTCACTATAGCCAATAAAAATGTACTTTGTCAATGTTTCATCTAAACCTGCACACGAGATCTAGCTAAAGCAAGTAAAAATGAAGCTTATCAAGAAAGGAAGAGATATTCAATATGGAAGAATGAGAAAATATATCCACACTACTCCAATGAGTTGATGATTGATACATAGATGATGATCAATATGATACAATGAATGAATGGAATACACTCATATATAGGACATAACATTCCATAATAGCAGAATGCATATATGCATAATAACATAATAGTGATTATCTAAAATAAAAATTCTGAAATAGAACTAGTC
>ML787063.1:404779-418548 GCA_009831015.1 Picea engelmannii
GAATGCAACGTTGAGTCTTTTATGCTAAAACAATCTTTCTTGCTTTCAAAAATTGAAACCCTAACTAACCCTAGCGTCATACTAACCCTAACTAGTTGATGACGTCTTGCCTCTTTTTAACCTTTGCTTAGCATTAAAGTTGCAGCTGAGTCATCTAGTGATAGACATACAAGTGTTAAGTAATTTCATTGGCTTAAAAAGAAAAATGTTCACTTTATTGTCTAGCTAACCTAACCCTAACCCTAAGATGATGTCCTACCTATTTTGAACTCTTGTTTGGCTTAAAACGTTGGCATTGTCATCCATTGATAGACTTTGAGTCGTTGATCATTTTCATTAGCTTAATTAGCAAAACGTTCTTCTCTTTGTCTACCAAAACTAATACATACAAAGCTTGACGTCACCCTTAAATTGTATAGTGACGCAGCAACAATATTTATGTATGAGCACATTTATTGCGTTGTGATAATATAAAGGTTGATTTTATACATTGAATGCAAGTATCATTTTGTATTAATTGAAGAAGTATTATAAGCCATTGTCTTTGTTTGCAATCATTGACTTCGTCAATAATTACATTTATCATTGCTCATATGTATTGATGATAGTCATTAGAAAATTGAAGTACTAACCACTGCATGCACGTTTTAGTTTTATTTGCCTTGTCTCGCAAACAGGTGCCCTTTTCAGTGGAATACCTTCATCTTTGACTATCACTCTTGGCAGTAGTCTGTGAAAGGAAACCTCATCTTGATCCTTTAGACCCTAAGACCTTTCAGAACCCCAGATTACTAGGGACGTCTCCCTTGGGATTAGCCACCCTAAATAGAAAGAGATCCCCATGGAGGTGACAGTGGGTGCGGAAAGCTCCTATTATGCCAGTTTGAGTCTCACTTCCAAGATACTAAACCTATCCTACAAATTGAGCGATAACAGGCCCGATGCTAGGTAAGCATGTCTACTAAAAATTAGGGTTATAACAAATTCCCCCTAATGTGTGAGGTCAGAAGAGCATCTGATGGCCGAAATACATTATCAATATTCACCAACATACCAAACCAGTGAGCCCAAGGACCAAAATTTGGGAGGTACCATCTGCAAAATAACAATTGTCTCACTGAGGCGGGCATACCCATGCTCGGGATGAAATAAAATCATGGCTGCCAATCAAATACACTGCATATCCATGTCATATAACTATATAAAGTTTAGCCACGAGAAGTACACAATGGATCTACATGTCGATATCAAAAAGATATACATGTATAGTATCCATCTTCTAGAAGTTGATAAGGCCTGATGGCTAGAGATGAGGTCTTCAGAACTCGAGAAACAAATTCAAAATATTCAAAACTCGAGTAGGAGTGTAATATGAGTGTACGACTTCACTACCTAGGGGTCTTCGATGGCTTGTCAGGTATGGACTAGAGGATCTTGATGATCAGACTGAAGGCTTCATTGATTTCGAACAAATACTTGATTGGACTTTCAGGATGGTCGAGCATGAGGGCAAGAGACAAACTGCAGAGGGGCCAACTCATGCTTGGTAAAAACTTCTCTTGAACAATAGCACGACAAATGATGAGAGTCAGGCAGCATGGCATTAACATAAGTTCACGATGCAGGAGGCAACGTAAACTCTCCATATGTTTGGAAGAATAACCAAACAAAGGAGGACACAACTCTATGTAGTGAGAGCAGCTTCCTAAGGTCATTTTAAATCCCAAGGCTTGACGAACAAATGAAAGGATGTGCTTTATCCAAGGGTGACTCATTGTGCTGCCAATAAAAAGAAAATACTTTTCCCTTCCTCTTTTTTGGGTATATTTGTTTTTGTCTTTTTCAATAATTTTAGAAAGGGACTAAAAGAATGCTATGTTACAAAGGAGGAATGAGTGTTGAAAACATACTAGTTCTAGGTGTAAGGACAAGACTGATGTTCAAAGCAAGGACACTCAAAAAAATCCCTCCAAGGGTCAAGGTGTCGAGACGCAAAGGCAAAGTGATACAAGGCTTGTGTTCTAAGGCATGCTTCAGATGGTTCAGTTGAGAGAAACATGGAGTCGGCATTAGGCCAAATATGCAGGAATGTAAATGTGGTTAGCAAGAAACAATGATAACATCCTTCGATGTTATTTTAACAAGCCCAGAGAAGGTAAGCTTGGTCGTTTTTCATGTTTAGAGAGTCTGAAAAAGTGTAAAAGGAGACTCCACTGTGGTATATTTTTCGAAGGTAGTCGAGTCGGTTCAAAAAAGGGGTAAATTAGCATCGAAAAGACGTCTATTCAAAACCATTTTAACAAGTGTGATAAGGGCAAGATCACTCGGCAATTTTTTCATTTTTAAGGAGTCTGAAAAAATCTTAACTATGGACTCCTCGGGAATGTTCTTCTGGACCATTTTAACGAGTGTGAACGAATAAGGTCACTCGACGATCTTTTCAATTTTAGGGAGTCTGAAAAGAGGTTAACTATGGACTCCGTGGGGGTTCCTTTTTCATAAATTTAGTCCCTCAGGCCCGAAAAAGGTTTAAAATTATACCTGAGAATACTCTTCTAGAGAACCGAGGCCCCTAGAGTATACCTTTGTTTGTACAATTCACCATCCAGACCGAAAAAGGGGTAAACTACCTCCGAACATACGTGACTTCAAATTTCAGTTTAGCGAGCGTGAAAGACCACAAGATCGCTCGACAATCTTTTCATGTTTAGAGGGTTTGAAAAGGGCTTAAAAGAAGACCCGTCATTGTTTAAAGGGTCTGGACCATTTTAACGAGTGTGAATGAATAAGGTCACTTGACGATCTTTTCAATTTTAGGGAGTCTAAAAAGAGCTTAACTATGGACTTCGTGGGGGTTCCTTTTTCGTAAATTTAGTCCCTCAGGCCCGAAAAAGGTTTAAAATTATAACTGAGAATACTCTTCTAGAGAACCGAGGCCCCTAGAGTATACCTTTGTTCGTACAATTCACCATCCGGACCGAAAAATGGGTAAACTACCGCCGGACATACGTGACTTCAAATTTCAGTTTAGCGAGCGTGAAAGACCACAAGATCACTCAACAATCTTTTCATGTTTAAAGGGTCTGAAAAGGGCTTAAAAGAAGACCCATCATTGTTTTCTTTTCTCAGTTAATCCGGACGAGATCGAAAAACATAAATGCAGTCTCGTCGGATGTTGTTTTCGGATTTCAAAGGGAGCTTGAAAGACAACAAATATTTCTCATGCTCGACACTTCATGGTTCAATGCTTGGCATTTCCTCGTAAGACAAAACAAAAATGTCGTGGAATTCCTTAAATAAATCCATGTATATTCGAATCTCTTCGGGGGATTCGAATCTCTTCGGGGGAACAGTCAGCTTCGACGAAAACATTCTCCATGACGCTAAGGGTTCTGGAGATATTGATAGGTATAGTTTCAACAATGGTTTCCATATTACTCTCGGCATAAACTGCATGCATAGCCAAGGGATTGATAGGACAAGAACTATCTCCACTCATAGTTGAAGTGAATTTCCCTGCTTCAATTCTCCTTAACTCTAGGAGGAAGTAAGATCTGTGATGGAGATCATCCCAGGGTTTTTCCAGACTAGTCATTACTTCAATGATTTATTCGTCTGAGGGAAATACTAAGTCTAAAGAATTTGTATCAGCGAGGGAACCTTGAGCCCAAATAGGCTCTAGAATCAGATCTAACTCTTGTGCGGGAGTCGGATCGGGGTCGGCGGAATCTTGTTGGAATAAAGAGTACGCCACTTTTGTCGCGGACAAGGGCATGGAAATACCATGGTGCCCTTTCCCTTCCATCATGGCCGATGGAGAAAGAATAATCCATGGATCATTGAAGTAAGTCGTGCAAAATGACGAAATTTGGAAAATCTCTACCTTATGGTGGTCTGATATGAATTTAACATCGCCTTGAGGAGGCAGGTAATTGAAAGTACCCATCAAAGGTGGGCACAAACCAACCCCTATTTTGACAATGTCGAGTTGAGGATTATCAATCATCAAGACCGCGGATGCCCCCAATAAAGGGTCAGGACGGGAGAAAGATAGTTGATCAATGGTCATGATCCAACCTTTGTGTGGAAACAATAAGACTCGAAAAAATGTAGCAACCACTGCTTGCATGGAATAGGTCCAACTCCTTCCTAACAAGAGATTGTAGTCAAGAGACACATCAACCACTTCAACCTCGACACACACGGTCTTCCCTCCTAACTACACGGGAAAAGAGGGGATGATGCCATGTGGTTGGAACAAATGACCGTTGAAAGCAGTAAGAAGAGTAGGTGAAAGAGACAAAGTGAGCTAGCCAATGGCCTTCCAACACGCCAAAGACTCTACGCATGTTGAGGCACCCTCATCAACCACCGTGTGGAAAATGTTCTGAGTAAAAGTTTTCATGGTGTAAGCCACTACTATTTGGAATGCTACGTGGTAAGGAAGATGAAGTTTTAAGTCGGTCGTATCAAGCATGATTGTACCCAGATTACAAGTCTCAGTGGATCCTAAGGTAGCTAATAGAGCCCTTCTCTGGGAAGGGAAACTATGGAGGACATCCAAAGCAGACATCGCACAAGGGGTTTGAGACAAATCCTCTACCACAGAGTGTTTTGGGCGGCCCTTGTGTTTGGGTTATGAGAAGCTTTCTTGAACACACCTTTTGGGATGCATTTCATGGTTTCACCGAACGTCTTCTAGATCTGGAGAGAAAGAGATGGGATTTTAGCTTCTTTACCTTTCTCAGAGGTGCTTGGCTTGTTGTAGTCGTGTTCTCTAGTCGATATATAGGCATCACATTTCATCATATACACATTCATGAATGCAAGATTGCTAGAAGAAGGAGGGGGTCCTTGACTTCCCCCTTCCGCACTTGTATAGGCTTGGGTTAGATTTTGCCCATGTTGAAATGGATTCGTTAACACAACAGGCTGTTGTTGTGACAATAACTTTTGGGTCTCCACAAGCCAAGGCCACTGGTGAGTCCGGTGGTCTTCCATGCATAGGTTACACAGATACTTCAACTTCATTTTTTTAGTGTTTCCCCCGCCAACATTATTAGTGGGTTTCTTATCCCCCTTACCCTTCTTACATTGTTTCTTCTTTCCATCAGGCTGTTGGGTGGCCTTTGGATTTGTCGATTGCACACTGTGTACATCCAACATTTGGGTAGGGGCAGCAGCTGGACCAGTGGTTTGGATGGTCGTTGTTTGTTGTATAGACAGTTTCTACAATTGTTTTGTTAGCCGTTCGACAGGCTTTATTTGTTCTAAACCAACAACACCATCGGCATGTGGTCCAAATCTCTGTTTGGTTTTATCAAGTATTGATCATGGCGCATCTGACAAGATTTCATACAGTAGACCAGACTGAGAATAAATCATCTCAAGTTGTTGAGATCTCATGATTGCATCCTCTTCAAAAAACAGTCCCAACATTGCGACGTCTTTAGATAACTATGGGACCAAAGACTTAAGGAACCACTCAAGAAGGAATGCTGGTGGGACTGACACCTTAATCAAACTCTTTCGACGTCTCCATTATCAAATATGATCAGAGATATGGTTCTCCTTTGTCTGTTCGAAATTGGCCAACAATTATGTGCCGACGTCATATCTCACAGGTAATTGGAAATGGTTTAGGAAAGCCATTGCCAATTCATTGAAGGAAGAGTATCTTGATCGGTCAAGCTCAATGTACCATTTTGTAGCACTCCCAATGAGAGTGTGTTCAAACAATCACAACTGTACAGAGTCTTCTTTCAACAAATTAGACAAGCACCAAAGGTGAAAAGTAGTCACATGATCTCCTGGATCTTAGTTAGGCTTGGCTTCGAACTTTGGTATGTCCGAAGGAAACTTCGTCGACATAGGGGGCCAACGTGAAAAGTGATAGATAGGGTCATTCAACAACCTTGTCAAGTCTGGAAAATGTAAGGTTTCCAGGAAAGGTAGCTTGGGTTATTGGTGATAACCATGGAAAAAGGGACTTGGATTTTGACTGGCACCAGGTTGCCAATAAAATTTGGGTTGTTGGCCAGGGTTTTGGTAAAAACCATGGCCATGACCAGCGTACGGAATTTTCTTTTATGGAGACATCATCGGTGGATTCCAAAAATAGGACATAGATGGTTGGGCATTCATTGCATTCAAAGGATGTTGGGAAGGATTTCCCCATGCCGATCCCATCGGCATAGGTCTTGCACCTTGCCCAGGGTTCCATTGGTTGTGAAAGGGGTTGTCCCTGATCAACATTCCTAACGAGGGAACTGATCCCTGCCAAGAATTCCAAGGTCTTGGTGCAGAAGGAATTCCTGGGTTTGCCCCCTGTGCATGAATAGTACCCTGCATAGGGTTTTGTTGTCCATAACTGGGATTGCCCTTGGTCGAGAAAGCATTGTTACCAAACGCTTCGAACAAAGAAAACTATGTCGAACCTACCGACATGCTATGAGAAGGTAGTCCTTGACTCCCTACTCCAATCGAACTAAGGTGTGTGTTTGGTCCCACAGAATGTTGGTGAGCACCACCGAGAGAAGGGGACGAAGGAGGTATATGACCTCCTCTGTAAGGGTAAGCATTAAAGGAAGCTGAAGGCCCCCCCATGGATCCTTGTAAAGGAGCATTAGAGCTCCCTGCCCCCAGAGCTAAAGTCTATAAATTGGAGTAGGAAAGTATAGGGATTATACTAGAGATAGGCATCTCGTATGAGAATGAAGGTCCTGCCGCACTCTATGTTAAAGGAGCAGTGGCCGCCGCCAAAGATGGGATCAGACCATTGCTCGAGGTAGAGGCAGTTGAGACCATGGTGGCTCAAACCAGTGATGGTGAGTTAGGGGGTGGAACACCCCCTGTGGTGACAACCGTAGTGGGAATAAGAGAATTCCTGGAAGAAGTAGCATCATTTGTTTCCATTGCTACGTGTGACACTGTCTGGCCCTCGTAAGGATAAATCAGTACGATGATGGGCACCGAAAGATTAGTGGTCGGAGTTTCGGATGGACCAAGAGCTTCCGCTCCAAGTTATGAAATGGTTGGTTCTTACGAATGTTGGTCAGGTACAGTTTTCTGTGGCTTGGTCGCTTCAAAAGACCCTTGTTGGTCTAGATTTCTCCTTAGCGATGGCGGGGGTAGCTCTAGTGTAACCGGTGGTAGGCCCAGAAGCCTTCGTGACCGGTAGAGCTCGTGATCCTCCACTGTGTGAGAAGATCAAAGACACACTAGGTCTTTCTATTAGTTCAAGAACAACACGCACTAGAAAAATTTCGTACGAGATAAAACAAGCAATCACTAACTAGTTGGAAGAACAGTTACACCAACCAACAGTAGAGAAACTTACCGGTGCAAGTGCAACTCGAATATGAAATCACCCTCCGGGTATACTCTGAAAAGTGTGGCCCGATGTATGTCCTAGGTACCGTGGTCTACCCCCACATCCACTTGTGTAAGTCCCTAAAATAAAGGCAACTAGGTTGTCAGTGTGTGAAAAGTCACCAGGCGGGTACAGTCGACATTCGGGTGGACCACAATGAGCAGGGTATCAAGCCTGAACCCTGTCAAGGGTATCGAAAGCAAGTGGTCTGGAAGACAACTAAGGACCTCGAACGGATTCGAGACCCACGAAGCTCCATGGCAAATGCTATTGACGGAATCCCAAGACAAGCCCTCTATATGCATTCCCCACTACGCTTGGTCCGGCTTTGGAGTGTTATCTCCTCTACCTTTCTGCATGTGAACTTGTGTGTATCCCCTGTGTTAGAGGGGGGTCCCAGATAACTTTCATGATACTAGACTTTTAACACTCCCTAGCACAGACTCTTATGTATGTTTTGCAACCATGAAGAGTTTCCTCTCCAACCTAAATCAAGGCTCTAGCCTAGACTAGTTGATGGACCCTACAAACATAAAGTCTAGTTGATTTTAATTAATTGTTAATTTTGATGGCTTGTCTTAAGTCAAAGGTTATGAAAGTGAAACTAGTGATGTTTTGAGAGACGAAAGAAAAGATAAACAGAAAGATGGAAACAAAATAACTTCTTCTTGACAAATTCAGATTTGCATTTTTAAATTCTTTAACCAACTTTTCACACTAAATTTTTCCTAAGATCTTTGAACAACAAACTCAAAACAGGATTTCTCTCGACTACGAGCTACTTATTGTCCTAAGTAAACAGCCAAGAACTTATGAAAGAATTTTTTTTCCTTGATTATTAATGCAAACAACCAACTACTCAATCAAACAAAGAAGTGAGTTTTTTATTTTATTTAATGTTCATAAAGCAAAAAGGAAAAATGATGACAAGTAAAGACCAAAAAAACTTTTGGACTGTGTGCAGATAAAAAAGAGTCACTCAAAATAACACACAAGCTGATTAAAGAAAACTCTCACACTTGTCTAAAAACCCTATGAATGAAAAATTTGAGGAAAAAACTTTAATGAAAAAGAAATTTATTGTTGTAATCAGACCTAATTTGTCGACTGCTATGACAGAGACCAAGACTAAATCAAGGAAATCCATGAGAGGTATAACTCTTGATAAGAAAGAGGATGACTGCCTCTCCTTAAACAAAAATTCTCTAAATAGGCATGCTGCTGACAGTTCAACAATTAGCGTGTACATGCAAGCTGTGTAAGGTCAGAGCGTGTGTACACACATGAAGGCTTTATGCGGGCGGTGTGTACCTCTTCAACTCTTCAAAAATGAAAAAAAAAGCAATCCAACACTGGTAGAGACTATTGGTATTGAAAACCAGAATCTCTTGAAGACTCAGAAACTTACTTTGACAGAAAAGAAAAGAAATTCAAGGAAAGTTTTATAGAGCAAAGCCAATCTAAGGTGGTCCCTAACCTACAATATTGAAAAAACAGAGACCAGAATGAGATGGAGAAAATCCTTGAGAAGGATCACTTCTGACAGGGAAGAGGATGACTGCCTTTCTAAAAACAAATTTGAACTCAGACATGCGACTGACACTTCATCGACTAGTGTGTGCAAGCAGGCTATGTGAAGGTAGGGCGCGTGTAGATGCATGGAAGCCTTATACAAGTCGTGTGTACCTCTGTGACTTCCTGAAAAGAAAATGTAGCCAAGCAAAGAAAGCAGGGAATACTAGTATGGAAGACCAGAATCCCTACTAGCTCAGACTCTTGTAGAAACTCAGAAAAAAGGTGATGAAACAAATTTAAAAATATCCAAAAAGTGTCCCCAAAAAAATGGTTATGAGTGGCCGAAAGGTTTAGTTAACTTACCCAAAACTGTGTGTTTCGTTAGCAACTTTCCATTTTTTGTTCTTTTGTAAGTACACGTGGGCTGTAGTGGGTCATCTAGCGTGTACACATGGGCTATAGTGGAGTAGGGCATGTGTGCCTTTAAAAAATGTGCTTTTAAGAAGAGTTGTTCAGTAGTGGCTTAGCAAAGAAGGAATATGAGATGTCCTTATGCCAGGTAAGCATGTCTGGTGAAAATTAGGGTTATAACAAATGGATTGTCCACAACCTCATTGTAAAGTTGTGGATCAGAAGATTGAACCATATAACAATGCATGGGCATCGCAGGCTCAAAAGTTGAAAGTACATGAGAGGGATCCTCATCCTGAGATAGAGTCCTCCTCGAATCCAATGAATTCCCTGCAATGTTTCTTTTTGCCTAAAGTGTGGACTATGCCCACTTGGGCATCTGTTGAAGCATCAACGTTGGCTTCTTATTTGGCTGTACTACCTTCTTATTTCCATGTACAAAATCTGAGTGTATGGAATTATCTCTGGTGTCTAAAATTGATGGAAGCATAATAGTATATGCATGTTGCACTAGAGGTGCATGCAAAGTACTCTCCTTATGTGTAAGTAGAAAAGAGGAGTCACTGTCAATAAACTTAGTTAATTTATACAACCTTGACTTGTGATCCACCTCACCAATTGCAATGATGGAATTGTCATGCATGTCAAGTATAGCAACTGAATCTAATGTAAATTCAACCTTTTTACCTTTCTGAATGATATGATAAACTGAGAGTGGATTCATAGAAAGATTTGGAACATGTAAAACATTCTCAAAACTACCATTATGGAGTTCCACTCTTCCCTCTCCTACTACTACTACTGGAGTATCATCCACCATGAGAATAGGGGGTCTTGAGCATGGACTCAAAGAAGAGAAAACTTCCTCTTTAGCTTCCATATGATGGGATGCACCAGAATCTATAATCCATGAATGAGATGAGGAATTAATTACAAGAAGAGAATGATGATTACCTTTCTTAGGAGCAGGATCTTCTTCTTTCTGATTCTTGACTCCCTCTCGATCGTAGTTTCCAAGGTTTTTCTACTGAAGTGTGTGTTCCATAATATCGGACGGTTTGTTCATGCATGTGGATTCTTCATGATTTAGTTTATTGAAGTAAGTGCATTGCTTTCCCTTCTTCTTCTTCTTGGAATCTGAAGAGTCTTTGGAACCTGAAGAATCGTTAAAGGGTTTGGATTATCCCTCCTTCTCGTTTTGTTTCTCCTTCTCGTTTTGTTTGTATGATCCTTTTCCATCATGCATGGTGAGTGCATGTTCTTTGGGATACTTTATTAGGACCATATGAATGATTTTTACATGCTCATGGTGAGAGAATCAATTCATATGACATATGCTTGGCAAAGATTGTTAGAATAAGTTGGTCCATTTGTTTAGACTTATCAATACCACCAATTGCTAAGTTAAATATCAAAGATTTAAACTTAGTAAATAAATCATGTATATTATCAAAACTTTTAGGATCCAAAGTATTCAACTCTATCTCAAACATATGACCTCTCATATGATCCTATTTTCCAAACAGACTTTCCAAGGTGGTTCAAATCTCGTTTGGGGTCTTGCATGTGAAAACATGAAACCATAGATCAATTGCAATCAATTCAAGAAGAATTCTTGTGGCTTCATCCTTTTGGTTCACCCATATCATCTTCTCAATTGCTAATGAAGGTTATGTTTATGTCCCCATCGTCAAGTTGTACAGTCCTTTCCTTCTGAGTTGGAATTCTACCTTGGGCTTCCAATCAAAATAATTGTATCATGTGAGGATTACCACCAAGTTTGAATGTATATTAGGTGTCCTATCCATCTCTCACACTATTTTTGAGAACCCCTAAAAATTTACTCTCAATCTGCAAGTGAAAAACTAAGAAATCACTGTAGAAAGGACACTTTAAGTGAAAATTCGTATCAATTTCAGGAGACGATATTACGACTTACTTTCTAAGAACAAGGTGAGTAATCTCACTAAACGGTTGAAAACCCACTTGCAGAGTGGGTCGATTTACTTCTCTCATGAGTTGTTTCCTCAAAAAGTTAATATTTTGCAAGAAATCATTGTAGAAAGGTACGACAACAAATTCATATCAGTTTCAGGAGGTGATCTTCCATCTTCCTTTCTAAGAAAACGATTGAAAACCCACTTGCAGAATGGGTCGATTTGTTTATCAGTTAGTTGTTTCCTCAAAAAGATAATATTTTTTGAGAAATCACCGCCGAAAGGTACAACCATGAATTTTGCTCGTCGAAACTCTGATTTTCCTTATTCTTTGGCTTTTCTAGCTTGCTCCAAGCAACATAGCTTTGATACCATGTCAATGTTTCATCCAAAACCTGCACAGGAGTTCTAGCTAAAGCAAGTACAAACAAATATTATCAAGAAAGGAAGAGAGATTCAATATGGAAGAATCAGAAATTATATCCACACTACTCCAATGAGGTGATGATTGATACATAGATGATAATCAATATGATCAATATGATACAATGAATGAGTGGAATACACTCATATATAAGACTTAACATTCCATAATAGCATAATGCATCCATGCATAATAACATAATAGTGATGATCTAAAATATAAAGTCTAAAATATAACTAGGAAGTTACTCCCATTGAACTAGTGTGTCGAAAACATAATTTCCTCCAACACTTCTCACTTCTATAATCAAGTTTATTTCTTATTTATTCAGGAACATGAGCAAACACAACACAACAAAAAATTCTTAAATGAGAAACATTTACCTTTGATCCACTCCATTTTCTTCAAGTACTTTACCTTGAATACTGGAAGTTGGTGATTTGTATGTAAATTGAACATACAACTGCTTCAACCTAGTAATCTTTGGAAATTTTTATTTCTATTTTGGCAGTCGTCTTCTTTTTTATACCACGATGTTTACAAAAATCAACAAACTCTCACGAGTCAAATTCTCCTCCTCAATGTGATCTCAAAACTTAGACAAATCTGCCACTTTGTTTCTCTTCTTTAGCCTATAATTCCTTGAATCGAGTGAAAGTATCAGATTTGTGTTTGAGAAAGTAAACCCAAACTTTCCTGCTAAAATAATCAATAAATGTGAGAAAATAAAAACTTCCACGAATTGACTGATTTTTCATAGGTCCACATAAGTCTGTGTGAATTGACACTGAGCAATATTTGTCTCTATAGGAGGTTGATGGAAAACTATCTTGTTGATGTTTTCCTTCTATGCAACTTTCCCAATAAGGAATCTGATTAATCGAAGGAGGTAATCCTTTTACCATTGACTCTCTTTATAACAAACTTATACTTTTGACTGGAAAATGACCATAACGATAATGCCATAACTCAATTTCATTTGCAATATAAAGATTACATGCATGTACATCTTCCCACTTCTCATTTCTAATGGAAACAATGTGTTCTTTGTCATATGAACTTTTGCAACAAGTTTTTTAGTTTGATTAAGAATTGTGCAAGTGTTGTCATGGAAAGTAACATCATAACCTTGTGTCATTAACTTCCTTGCACTCAAGGAATTGTGTTTGAGATTTGGTACATAGTAAACATCATAAATATTTTTCACTTCACCTTGCTTTGTTAAAACTGTCAAGACACCTTTTCCCGAAGCTTTGATTGAATGATCAACACCTGAACTAATTGTAGTAGTAACAAAGGTATCAACATTAGAAAGAAAATCATTGTGACCAATCATATGATTGCTACATCCACTATCTGGCAACCAAACATTCTTGTAAAAAATTTGCTCAGATACTTGACAAGAAAGAAACAAAGTATCACATGTTTCACTTTATGTGACATTAGCTCTATTTTTATACTACAACTTATGACATTCAAATATATGGTGACCATACTTCTTACAAGAGCAGCATTGAATTTCTTATTTGTTTGTCCATCTTTGGCCATGATCTTGTGAAGACCATCCCGACTGTGAGTTGTCTTTTGTTTGTTGAGGTTTATCTTTTGTTTGAGAATGTCCTCGACCAGTCATTTTCTTCCATGAAACTGCCTCTGTCCATGGAATCCTTAGAATAAAATGCATGTTCTAAAGTACCAAGATCCAAGTTCATCCTTGCTTCATGAGATAACAACAAACCAGTCAATTCTTCTATAGAAAATATTAGTTAGATCTTTCGACTCAAGAAGAGCAATGACTACCATTTCAAATTTCTTAGTTGAACTTCTAAGAACTTTTTCAACAACTCATTGGTCTGTCAGATTATTTTTTCCATTAATCTTAATTTGATTCACAATACCCATAACTTTAGTCATAAACTCATCAACACTTTGTGATTCACTCATCTTGAGGGTTTCAAATTGAGTTCTTGTTGATACTAAGAGGGGGGTGAATTAGTATCAAGTACAATTTAAAACCTTTTTCAACTTATAATTAAACCATTCAATTATATCCAATGAGAAATGAACAATAGTATAAGAGTTACACCAATACACCACAATACACCATGCA
>ML787063.1:422531-433111 GCA_009831015.1 Picea engelmannii
GCATGATGTATACTATCCATCCATGGGTGTTGTATCTTCATTTTCATTTTCCTTCATGTCCAAATAACTTCATCAATATTCTGGTCCAAAACCCATGACTAGGGTTGACATCAATGACAACAACCAATCTTCCAACAGTTCTAAGGGTTTGAAGTCTCACGGTTTTCACTTTGTCATTACCCTTATAATCCAACTTAAGAATATCCCATGCTTCTTTAGCAGTCTTGGCACCAACAATTTTAGGAAATATAGAATGATCTAATGAAACTAATATACATGATTTGGATTTGCCTTCTTTTTTCTTTGGGAAGTAGTCATAATTGCGACAACATTTGCACCTTGTTTCAACACAATCCCAACATCCCTAACCTTGCAAAATGACTTTCACTTTCTCACTCCAAAAATCATAATTGAGACCAACTAAAGTTGGTGTTTGGATTGATCAACTAAACATTTGTTTAATTCACAAAGTTAAGCCACGATATTTTTCAAAGAAATAATTGATATAACTACAAGGCTCCAATGTTAAATTTTAAACCAAATTTTAAATTTCAACCAAACTTTCAAATAAGTCCCAAATTTCACAAAATACTTTTCTTTATGAATTCCAAAGTTCAAATGCAACCAATTTATCCAATTGATTTTCACCACATGAGATTAAACATGCATGAAGTGAGCATTGTTATGTTTGTAATTTGGTTATAGTTAAAACCATGCTCCAAGATTAATATTCAGCAAGATAGACAGAGAATCAAACAATATTCAACAAGATCGACCAAACATCAAACACAGGGAAATAAATGGGTTTGGAGAGCGAATCCTAAGCCTGTTTGGGCATCAATGTAAGCTTCATCAATTATTCAGAGCACATTTGAAATATAAGAGTGACGAATCTTCTCTAGCCAGCGGCCCTCTTCCAATTCGACGACTCCTTTCTGTGCGAGAAGGTGAAGAACAGAGGGCTTTAAGAAGGTGACACAGAAGCGTGAGACAAAGACCCTGGGAAAATGACAATAATCTTCACGAGAAACAACATTCTGACAATATTCTTCAAGGTCTGTGAGTGGGCGCACACATCAAGAGTGTGTTCTCCCAACTGAAAGCTTTGATACCATGTTAAAAATAGAGAGAGAAGAATACCGTAGATCTTTACCATAGGAGAATATTGTAAAATGAACCCTTCCATAGATTTCTTATTGCATGTATTAAATTAATACATTCTACACTTTACGGTATTTGAAATAACTAACATATGGTTTCAAAAACTAACTACAAATCACTGA
This sequence comes from Picea engelmannii, assembly GCA_009831015.1. Lineage (NCBI taxonomy): Eukaryota > Viridiplantae > Streptophyta > Pinopsida > Pinales > Pinaceae > Picea > Picea engelmannii. Next base: position 423,815 of record ML787063.1, read on the forward strand.
AAATTACAACTCCTAACATATGTGAAGTGTATCCGGGTATTAGTAAATTTTGCATGGCTTAGTATGTGCACATTCCTCATTATACTTTAGTGTTTGAATTCAGTTGATTTCCTGTTTTAAACTTATGTATGAATTTTGCAACAGATTTAGAGTTGGATCCTCAAATGATCCATGCACTACACTAATAATTAACCATATGCCATTTCCATGATGTTTGTTGATCTGATCTTGCCGTGGGCATCTATATCAACCCGCCTAGGTCACCAACTAATTCCTAACGCAACCAACTAATTCCTAACGCGACGACGGACGACCATTATTCATCACATCACATATTATATTGTCTCTAGTTATATTGACTCTGCCACAATAATGGACAATCACAGAGATAATGTTTACAAGTCCATCGATAACATACAAATATTAGTAACAAGTCGAGAGACAAAATATTTACAAGAAATTATTGGTAATATTAACATACGAATATTGATACTATTATCATTAATGCTTTGTCCACTATTTAAATAGTGAACAAAGCATCTTTGAATTGGACGAAAACGATTGTGTTCGACACAATAAGTGTTTTCTTGAAGCTTCCATGTAATTGAAGCGCAATGAATGAAGCCTCACGTTTGATTCCACATCGCAATGCGTTCACATATGTGTGAGCCCTCCATCATTTCAAAACCTTTTTATCGTGTAACACCATGACGACGGTTGAAATGTAAGAAGATCAAGTCGCTTAGCCAGGATAAGTGTTGCAAGTTGAAACTAGATATAAATAAATGAAAGGGCTGATTGCTTGCCCAAGATATGTATAAATATTATTTTACTTTATATTATATAATTTAAATGTATGATTTTCAATCGACCCCCACAAGCAGCCGCCCCGTGAGCTAGCCTGCTAGCCTTTCTGAATGTGATTGTGCTTAAGACCACAATGGACGTTGAAGGGGCGAGGATGGACACCATTGATTTTCCACCATGTGGTAGCCGAGCACGATATCCAATTTATTAATAAAATAAGTTTTATAAATTAATATATTATTAAAATTTATTAATAAAATAAGTTTTATAAATTAATATATTATTAAAATTTATTAATAAAATAAGTTTTGTAATAAATTAATATATTATTAAAGTTTATTAATAAAATAAGTTTTTGTAACTTTGAAGGTTATAGAGTTAGGGTTTTAAATAATATATTATTAATAAAATTAGAGTTATTAAAATTAGTCTTAATGTATATATTATTAACATATGAATTATTAATTAATAGTAAAGTTAGAATTACTATTATTAATATTAAATTATTATAGTAAAAAGTGATTAATATTATATTATATTATTAATATTATTGATTAATTTAATATCAACTATTAACTATATTAATAGTTATTAATAATTAGTGATAATTAATATATTTATTATTGACTCATAGGATACATAGGTGACACGGCTCAATCAACGCAGAGATCGAACACAGACTCAAGTGGTTCTGACGACAAAAAAAGACAATAGGCCACTAAGACACAGCACGGTTCAGGTAACCTCTGTTTCACAACTGCATGACAAGGAATCAATGCAAAGATCAGACACATAGCCACACAGTTCAGACAAATGAACGCAAGAATGAAGAACAAACTCCAAACTCAGCTGACGCTTCACCCTTTAACCGCATGCACCCAGGTCGACACTTGTCTTCCTGGAAATGCATGCATTCCACTTTGTACACTTGGAGCTGCATGTGTTGCCTCTCCCAGGACTTAGGATAAAAAGATGTTTTGTCCCACATCTTTAGAATAATAATAAAATATTATTCCCAAGGACTTAAGCCCCTAAGATTAACCCCTCTTTCAAACCTTTCATCCCCCTTTCCCTTACCCACTCTATGGAATCTTAGTCCTCCATCACTCTTTCTTCATGGTCAGTCTGCATGCAACGATGTTTATATTTTTATTAATGTTATGCATATTACATATACAAAAACATGCTTTTGGCCTTAATACTTAGGCTCTCTCGCCTAATAAACACATAATCCTACCAGCTTATCCATACTTGGCTCACCAGCCTACAGAACATGATTTACAATCCACAAACATGATTACAACAGGGCTTGTCCTTGGAGATACTACAATCCCCTCCCCTTATTTTTGCATTGTCCTTAGTGTAACTTTCACACAACATCAGCAAGATTTTCAAAATCTTCAAAAAGATGTGGGTATTCTGCCCGCATAGCATCCTCATGCTCCCATGTCGCATCCTCAGGACCGTACCAGGTCCATTGGACCTTTACAAGCCATATGTCTCGATTCCGAAGCTATTTTCTTTTTTGGTCCAATATGCACACATAATGCACTTGCAAGACACCTTCTTGCTCCACCTGAATCACATTCCAATCGATAACATGATTAGCATCAGGTATATATATTTTTAAGCAATGAAACATGAAACACATTATGTACAGTCATGGATGTAGGTAATGCAAGCATATATGCAACTGGCCCAATTCTTTCTAGGATTTCAAATGGCCCACAAAATCTGGCTGCCAACTTGGCGCAATTTCCTAGCTTCAGGGAACTTCTATAGGATTTTACTTTCAGGAAAACATGGTCACCCACTTTAAACTCTCTGTGGTTTCTGTTTTTTTTAGCATAACTTTTATGCCTGTCTTGGGCAACCTTTAAATTCTTCTTAATTTTTGGCATTTATTCTTCCATTTCCTTGAGAAATTATGGCCCAACTACTGCCCTGTCAGCTAGATTATCCCATCTTACTGGAGTATTGCACTTTCTACCATAAAGTTCTTCAAATAGGCTCATCTTCAATGATGCTTGATACCCATTGTTGTAGGTGAATTATACCAAGTGTAGGTAGTCTTCCCATTTCGATGGTTTGTCCATCACATACATCCTTAGCGTGTCTTCTATTACTTTGTTCACCCTTTATGTCTGTCCATCAGACTCAGGATGATAAGTTGTACTGAAGTTCAAATTCATTCTGAACCCTTTGAATAACCCTTTCCAGAAACTCGAGGTGAATTTTGGGTCTCTGTCAGACAAAATTGTCTTGGGAATTCCATGCAATCATGCCACTTCTTTTATAAAGATGTCAACAACATTTGTTGCCTTGTGAGTAGTCTTTAACAGAATGCAATGGGAAGCTTTCATAAGCTTGTCCACCACCACCATGATTGAATCATGCTCCTTGTTGGTTCTGTGCAATCCAGTGATGAAATCCATTGTCACCACTTCCCACTTCCACTCAGGAATGGGTAAAGGTTGCAGCAACCCTGCTAGGTGCATGTGCTCAGCTTTAACCTTTTGGCACTCCATACATCTGGCGATGTATTCAACAATATCTTTCTTCATACCTGGCCAGAAGTAATGACTCTTGACTGTTTCCATAGTTTTCTGATATCCAGGGTACCCATCATAAGGCATATTATGCATTTCCTGCAAAATCATACGTTTCAAGTTGTGGAAATTAGGTACATAAATTATGTTCTTTTACAGAAGTGTTCCATTGATTTTCAATTTATAATTTTCCACTTTCTGTGGCATCTTACCTTGTTGTAGCTTTGCTACCAAATCCCTGTACTGCAAATCTGCATTTGCAACTTACAAAATTCTACTTTTAATATTAGTTTAGTACATGTTAATGGTTGTAGCATGTAATTCATGTACTTTCCTTCTCAGTGCATCAACCACTTTATTCTCCTTCCCTTTGATATGCTTGATATCAAAATCGTACTCACAGAGAAACTCCAACCACCTACTCTGTCTAGCATTCAAGGTTGGCTGATCAAACAAGTACTTCAGATCGTTATGGTATGTTTTTAGTTCGAACCTCCTTCCCATGAGGTAATGCCTCCATTTCTTTAGAGTGTGTACTATGGCTGCCAACTCCAAATCATGAGTCGCATAGTTCCTTTCCTTCTCTTTCAACTTTCTGGATTCATAACAGACTACGAATCCATTCTGACTTAGGAATCCTCCTAGCCCTTCTTTGGATGCATCCGTGCACACCACGAAATATTCATTTAGATCTACAATCCTCAGGATTGGAGCATTGGTTAACAGTTGCTTCAATCACTCAAAGTTTTTTTCACAATCTTCTGTCAACTGAAACTTTTTCTCCTTCCTTTGCAAGGAAGTGATAGGGTGAGCTATCCTTGAGAACCCTACAATAAACCTTCTGTAATAACTAGCTAGACCCATAAAGGATATGACTTCTATCACATTCTTTGGCACTGACCATTCTCTGATGGCCTCAATCTTCTCAGGGTCTACAACTATCCCATCGTTCGAAATAATATGCCCTAGGTAATGGATTTGCTCCTGATAAAATGAGCACTTGCTCAACTTGGCATATAGTTGGAGCTCTCTTAGAACCTGCAACACCATCCTAATATGTTGTTCATGCTCTTCCTCCGACTTGGAATACACCAGAATCTTGTCCAAAAAGACTATGACAAACTTGTCCAAATAGTCCCTGAATACACCATTCATCAGGCACATAAAAAAACTAGGTGCTTTTGACAACCCAAACGGCACCATTGTGAACTCATAATGGCCATACCTTGTTCTAAAGGTGGTCGTGTTGATGTCTTCATCCTTTATCCTTACCTGGTGATATCCTGACTTGAGATCTATCTTCGAAAATATGTTCGCATCCTTCAACTGATCGAAGAGGTCATCAATCCTCGACACAAGATATTTATTCTTTACAATCACTTTGTTCAATTGTCTGAAATCGATACACAATCTTAATGTTCCATCCTTCTTCTTCACGAATAGAACTGAGACTCCCCAAGGTGACACACTTGGGTGTATATACCCCTTCTTCAGAATCTCTTCAAGCTGCAATTGCAGTTCTTTCAACTCTAGTGTAATCATTCTGTAAGGAGATTTTGACACTAGAGCTAATCCAGGCATCAAGTTTACAGAGAAGTCAATATCTCTTTTCAGAGGTATTCCAGGTACCTCCTGAAATACATCTTCAAACTCCATTAGTATCGCATGATCTCCAAATCTTGACACCATATCCTTAGGTGTTTCCCCCACATGGGCTGCAAATAATTGACAGCCTTTCCTGAAGCACTTCTTCAGCTATATTGTTGAGATTTCTCTAACAGCAACAACTCTAAGAATTCCTTGGACTGTTTTATGATTTCCTTCCTCATCCAGGCAAGTGAATGCCTTATTACGATAATCCAATATGGCATGGTGCTTGTCCAACCAGTCCATCCCAATCAAACAGTCGTAATAACCTAAAGGAAGAATGTTCAATTTAGCCTTTGTGCTCAGTCCATTCATGTCCATTGGACAAGACTTAACCAACTCAGTGACTTTCCTCTTGGTTCCTGTAGCCAGCTACACTAACCAAGACTTTTCATGTTTGCTTCTTGACAAATGCAAACATTCCACCACTCTAGGATCTGTATAACTATGACTAGCCCCTGAATCAATTAAAATAGTAAATGCATGGTTGTTGATCATACCTTCTACTTCAATCATGTGCAACTAATATTTAACTTGCTTGTTTTCCAGGGCTGCATAGATCCTTGGAATTCTACTACCCATGTCCTCCACTGTTTAAGCTTGTTGAACATTATGGAAAGCTCTCACCTTGCCATTTTTGTGGGGACAATCTTTGTACTTGTGGATCCCCTGACAGCCCCAACACTGAATGGGCATTTGTCTTGGCCTTTGTTCCCCTATGTCAGCCATTCTCCTCTCTGTAAATGATGGTTGTCCTTGAGGACTGTTTTTGAAAAAGGGAGTTTTGTTTCCCTTCTGCCTCTGTTCTCTCTTGAACTTCCTCTAGTCCTCCCAAAAACTTCTGAAAAGTAGGCTTTTCTCTTTCTTGTTCATATAAGAATTTTTCTCTCCTTATCGTTTCTTCCATAGTCTCAGGGTCATCATAATGGATCTTGTCACTAATGGAAGGTGGAAATCCACTTAGATATATCTGAATATTGGCAGTCTCATATTTGATGAACAAGACATACTTTAGTAATTCCATAAACCTTCATTTGTATTCATCAATGGTCATGCTGCCTAGCTTGAGTTCGAAGAACTCCTTCATCTTTCTGTCATAATATCTTTTAGTCAAGTATTTCTTCTCGAAATACCTCTTGAATTCTTTCCAAGTGATATCTTTCTCTCTAATGTGTTTCACTTGCACTAGTTGATCCCATCACATGGATGCTTTTCCTTTCAGTTGATACATCGCAATTCTTCCTTCGGCATGAGAGGAATAATTTTGTAGTTGGAAGTATTTCCTCATGCCAAGCAACCATGTTTCAACATCTTCATCCTTCTTATGTTCTCCATCAAACGTAGGAGGCTTAATATTGTTCATCTCTCCCTTCAGTTCATATACTCTAGACCTCCTATGCTTTCTGATAGGATATGGGATTGAACTACTGTGTGCTTCCTTACCGAAATGCTTTGGGGAGAGACGACGGTGTCTGTTAACACTCCTTGATATTTTTTTCCTCTCAGGGGTCTTGCGGCTCCCTGTTTTTCTTGAGTCACTATCTTTTTCCAACTTCTTTTCTATTCTCTCCAAACTCTTTAACAACTTTAAGTTGACTTCACCTTGTTTATCCTGAGCTTTCCTGAGATTTTTGCTATCTGCCCGGCAAGTTTGGGCATCATTTTGCAATCCTTCAATGATATTCATAATGTCTCCTTCCTTATCTATCTCTTCTATATGCCCATTGGGATTCGACCCTTCAAATCCCAAATGAACATCCATCCCTTTAACTTCGTTCTCTGAACTGGAATCATTATGTGTCTCTTCCATTTCTTTTGCACTCAATGGAAACTCTAATCAGTTTTGGAACTCGTTAAACTTCTGCAAACACAATGTGCAAACAACCAAAATTTGTCATGTCCTTAATCCTTAAAAAATACCACAAAATTCATAAACAAATCTGATTCAAGAAAACGTTCAGTTTTCGTGAATGCTTTGGGTTTTGCTTGGCTCTGTAGGAAACTTAGGCCTTATCCCTTTTCTTGGTTCGCCAACTCATGTGACCAAGGTTTTTGACCAGGCACTAGACCCCTAGGTTCTCTGAATTAAACTTCGGAGTTTCAAGTTTTGAGGTTTCAGACTTTTGGGTTGCGAGGTTTCGATCATGGAGGCTCCCACACTCGCTTCCCTCTCCAACTCCCAACTTCTGAACTTTCAATCTTTCTAGCCAGCGGGTCCACAACACAGTTGTCGCCAACCATGGTAGTGACACGTGGTGTACTTAAGAAGGTCCATGTTACCCCAAGTAATGCCAGCTGGCCTTACTGCGTCTACTTTTTCCTTTCGGACCCACTGGCATGTGGAACACATCCCATGTGTCCGCGTCTATCCTAGTGATGTCAGCCCGACCCAATACTTTGGCTCATCAAGATTTCACGATTTCGAGCTTTAGGATTTTTTGCATCTGCACATCCCACTTCTCTCGACAGTCGATCTCCCGAAATGCCAAAATTCTTCCTGGACAATTAATGGTCCAGATCCCTTCTTGATCAATGGTTGTGATCTAATCATGAATTCGCGTGTAATGTACCTCAAAATTTACATAATTTTTTTTTATTATTATTTGGGAACATTGAGCTGGTGTTGTATCCTTGAGGCTGTTCAATCACTTGTCTATCCTTGAGGCTATTCCGTCTTACTGCTTTCACTCCTCTATCCTATTAACATAAGCTCGCCACTTCTTTTGGTAAAGTGTTGCATACGACATCATGTCCATAACTAGGGACCATTTGTCTCATGGTAGCTTAATACTATCCACTGTCTTATTTCTAAGCCACTCTAATACCCGTAGTAGTCACTACTTAGAGTCTCGCTATCCTATATTGCGAGTTTAGAGGTGTCAGGCCTTTAGAAGTTCAATCCGATAAGTGTAAGTAACACTATCAAATCTACAATGAGAAAATTAACCCTTATTCAGAAAAACATAGGTATAGTGGATTAACTTCGGCCACTAAAATTACACCTTGAATCTAAAGTGCACAGAGGTTTAATCTATTAGAGGTTAGGGTTATGATTGTATGCACACCACTCATTAGGTAACGACAAGGCCAACCGTCTCGGTGTTTAATGCAAGGTAGTTGGATTCAACATGTAATGGTGTAGTGAGACCTTCATCCGGTTGCCTCACCATCAATGGCCTTAGCTACCGATACAGGTGGAAGGAATTGTGCCTTAAAGGCCTGTCTGCACATTTAAAGCACCTAGGAAAAATGTCTATTCGACACAGAACTCGACTAGCGTGCTCAAAGGAAACGTTGACACCTCCCCTATAGTCACATGGTCTAAGTACGAACACCTACTCCCCCTTTGCTCCATTCGAAGATTACTCCCGTGCCCTTCACTCTCATTCAAGCTTTTGGTTTGGGTGGAAGAGGAATCACTGTCTCAGGCCATTCCGTTCGCACCCTAGTTAAGGTTTTTGTGAAGGAGAGAAAAATGTCGCAAAACAATTCCTTTGTTGGCTCAAACCTCATGGCCAGGAGTACACGATTCGAGTCCCTGTGCTAAGTGCGTGGAGATTCTTGGTGGCACTTCCCGATAGCAATTCTGTGTGGTAAGTTTACCTTCAGCGCTCCTTTTATTTACGCTTTAAAAAAGACATTTTGCCTTGTTTGTGGGTTTGTGCACACCTCTGTTCTTTGATAATATCCTCGTCTTACTTCCAGGGTATTGTGTTAGAAAAGGAGTCGGGTTCTGTTTGGTAAGGGTTTGGCTCCTATCCTAGTTTATCCCTGTTACTGCACCATATGTCTTGTAAGGACCGAGCCATTACTCATATCACGACGTCTGTTATGAAAGTTGAGAACTTACTCGGTTAAACCCTTGTTATTTTTCCTAGTCTCCTCCGTTGGATAGTCCGTCAATCCCTTTGCTATTGTTTCCTGGTCTTCTGTGTTTGACTATAGTGTTAACTGGTAGTATCGATTTATAAGTGAAGTTTTTCCAATGGCCGAATGCGTTAAATCTCTTTTGTTTAAGTTGAATATTCGAGGGTTTATATTTACCATGCATCGTTTTTATGCCTTTTATTCTTTCTGATATTCCTGTAATATCCCTTTGGATTATGCACTCGTATCTATTATTAATGACTGTGACTTGTCTTTTGTTTGTTCGAGTTTATCTTTTTTCTGAGAACGTCCTTGACCACGTCCTCTTCTTCCATGAAAATGCCTTTGTCCATGGAAGCCTTAGACTAAAATGCATGTTCTAAAGTATCAAGATCCAAGTTCCTCCTTGCTTCATGAGATAACAACA
>ML787063.1:460165-482639 GCA_009831015.1 Picea engelmannii
CTCTTAGTGTCAAATATCTCCTTCCCCTACCCATCCACCCTTTTCCTCTTCTCACCCCTCATCCTTTGGTTCTCTTGAACCACCCCCTCATAACCACCTCCCCTTGTCTCATCTATCTCCCCCTCTTCTCAAATATCCCATTTTTCCACACAAACCCATCCACATTCCATCTCCACTCACCTCCTCCCCCAACCCATGCATCCCCTCCACCACCTCTACCCCTCATATACACCCTCCCCTATCCCACCACTCCCCCCTTTACCATATTCCCAGCCATCACCTCCTCTCCTCCTCTCCAAATCCCCCTTCATATTTCCTCATCCTCCCCCATTCGTTCTTTCCTCCCATCCTTCATGCATACCACTCCCCATTCCCTACCCATCTACCCTTCAACTTTTCTCACCTCCTCCCCCTTTTCCCCTCACACCCACCTCTCCTGGTCTAACTTATATCCCTTTATTCTCCACCCTCACCCTTTCCACCCCATGCCCATAGACATTCCCTCTCTAATCACTCCCTCTCCTAACCCTTTGATGGTTTTTCCCTCCTTTCTTTCATTCTCATCACTCCCCCTCCCCTACCCATAAGTTATTTTGCTCTTCTCACCTCCCTAGCCCACCACATCTCCCCTTTCTCTCCGACCCTCCCTTGGATCATCTCCTCCTCTACCATTACCTTGCTAACCCCTCCCCCTTTGGCTCTTCCCTCCTTTCCTTTATCCAACCTTCACCTCTTCTCACCTCCTCCCCATTTTCTCCTCTCATCCCCCAACCTCATACTTGCATCCCCTAGTCTCACCTATATCCCTCTCTTCTCTAGCTCTCCCTCGCCTCCTCTCCTCCTCCCCCTCCATCCCAATTCATCACCCCCCTTGGATTCTCCCTCCTTTCTTTCATTCCTGTCATTCCACCTTCCCTATACATCCACCCTTCACCTCTTCTCACCTCATCCCCCTTTTCCCATCTCACCCCACCCCCCTCATGCCCCACCACATACCCCCTTCCCCTCTGTCTCATCAAATCCCTAGCCCCCTCTACCCCTCTTTCCCCACCTCTAATAATAACCTATCCCTATCTACACTTAATCCCCTACCTATGCACATTACCTTTTCCTTTGGAGGGTATCATTGGCCTCTGAGAAAGGTTTTGTTGAACTCATTATTTTTTATCATTAGGTATGGATATCAAGGCCTTGATATGTTCGAGGGAGAAAACCCAAGCCTTAGTTGAAGTAAGACTCTATCCTGAACCACGTCCACTATTTGGACCCTACCCTTTTCTACATTCCCATTTCTCCCTAGGCCACCAATTCCCTCTTCCATTGGGCTTGCTATCTAGGATTTGTACTTGTGAAAATCCCAACACAAGTCCCCAAATATGTGTAACTATGGAATATCCTACCACTGTCACCTTAGTAAAAAATTCTCTTGTTTTACTAATGGAGGAGGTCCACCATAGGGAAGGCCTCCCCGGTGACCTCAAGGGATCAAAGTAGCAAGTAAAGTAGCCAACACTACCACCCCCTCTCTTGATCACCTAAATATTGGTCCAGGTCAAGGAAATGGAAGACGCATGAAGTTGTTTGAGTACCTTACTAGAACAAGAGAATGTTATAGCATATATGTGTTTATTTACAAGTACAAACATGCAATGAATACCTCATAAGACACTATACAAAAATGATTTCTACAACTGGTACAAATTTGCAAAAAAACACCATTCTTATAAAAAACATATAAATTTGTAACAACAACAATAAAAAGAGCTTAGAATTTCAAGAGTTGACCAAGCAAATTAAGCATGCATCACATAGAACATTATCCAATTTATTAAGAGAAATTCTGACCAAGTTAGGCCACCTTTATGAGAGTGTATGCAAAAAATTAAAGTGTTATCAGGCGGTTGTAGGAAACTTTTTCAATAGTAGTAAGTTTTCTAGCTAGTTAGTGAGTGTTAGTGTTAGCAAAATTAATAGTGATCTTGAGAGAATTGAAAGAGAGTGTTTGTTGATCAATTTCACCACAAGAGAAATGTAAAATCAGTGCCTTTAAGGGCTATTGAGTATTTATAACAACAATACAACAATGCTTAAATATTGATTTAGAAAAGACTAAGAGGTAGGGCTTAAACACTAAGGTTCTATCACATTAGGGCTTTAGGGATTAAACCTTAAATAGAAGGATTTCTAGAGTGCAAGCACTTTTGGGCTCTAATAGATTTTCTCCCTTCTTAATGTACTTCAACTGGGTTAAGAAATCAAGTGTCTAGGGATTAAATCCTAAGGTTATATCATTTTATGGCTTTAGGATGTTAACCCTAACAAGGATATTTCACCAATTTTGAAAAAGAATAACCTTGTGAGAGGAGGAATCACTTATGCTCCTCCCTTAAGGTTTTACCAAGAAATGTGTCTAGTGTAAAGAATCAATATTCACCATGTAGCATAACAACATAAATATAAATTGCAGAAAATCAACTTACTTTATCCAAGAAACCAAGAAACGAAACCCTAATTTCAAAAATTCCTCTTCAAAATCAACAAAAGCATACACAAAATGATCCTCCAAGCATAGCACATTAAGTAGAAGATCTACATATCCCAAATAGGGTGAAAATTTAAGACTTGTCTCTCACAAATGATGAGTGATGATGATAAAATGAAATTAGAATGTCTTATGTTTATATGAGGCCTTCTTAACCATTTTTTCCACATAAAATTGTGAACAACAAATTATAAGAGGGTCGACCCCTTCATTTGCCTCTACAATCTATCAAAAATGAAATATACATGAAATAAAACCCTAGAAGGGTGACGTAGGTGACGAAGGAAGAGAAATATGCTCATGGTTAGATATTTCATTTTTTAATGAGCTTGAAACAGGAAAAGAACAATGCTTATTGCTAGGTTGGATCCCTAGACCTCTGTTTCATTTTTTAATGAGATTGACACAAAAATGGGAACCAGTCTCGTCGTTAGGTTGGATCCCCATACCTCTATTTCATTTTTTAACGAGCTTGACACAGAAATGGGAACAAGACTCATTGTTTTCATGTTGATCATGGATTACAAGAGGATAATACTCTAGAATGAATACATGTCAAGGGACAAACCTCGATCATGGCTTCCAAGAAATAGTTTCTAGATAGAAGAACAACACTCTGGAAGGAATACATGGCGAGGGTTGCGATAAGGGTAGGGAGAGAAGGCTCTAAAATACCCATTGAAGAGATCACCATGTTAAATATCGGATCTAAGTTATAAGAAAGGAGAGATTCCTTCTCATTTGGAGTTGAATGCATGGGACAGGTTGCCACATAATTGACCTACAGTGGGGTGGATGACACTGGAATATAAGGACCATTCAGGGAAGACTCATGGTTGAACATCATATGAGGGCCAATGAATAAAATCTGGTCTATGGTCATTATGCTTCCATTGTGAGGGAAACATATCACTTGAAAGAGTGTGGACAAAAAATCTTTCATAGCATAAACATAGTCGCGCTTGAAGAGAAAATTAAAGTCCAAGGGGTCGTGTGTTAGAAAAACAGGATCACAAAGAAATAAAATAAAGCAAATGCGGAAATAAAACACAAAAGATACACAATACAATAGAGACACAAATATACGTGGTTCACCCAGTGTGGGCTACGTTCACCAGAGAAATTGCCAGGTCCTTCCTTTATTATTATCCAGCAAATGAAGGGATACAACCTACAACAAACCTGTTGTAACTTCCTCTTATTTCTCTCATAGTCTCCTCTCTCAGAATAAAATATTCCCAATGATACATAGCTGTAATACATTTCCCTCATAAAAGAGGGTTGCCTTATAGGGCAAAAAACCCTAACATAACTTCTATCGTCAGATATGTGACTTATAATGAACGGTCCAGATTTACAATGAAATTACAATATGCATTTACAAGGAAAATTTTCCTTCAGGGGCTTTTCCCCCGAACCCCCGTCGAGGGCCCTCTTACCCTCGGACCCTGTAGAGGGGGTAATCCCCCTCTGCACTCCCCCATGTGGAAAAGTGTACATTCTTCTGGGGTGTAAAGTATTCATGGGGTATAAACATGGCTAAAAACAAAGACCTCTAAATTAGGAAGATAATTAGGCTCCACAACCAACATTGTGGACTACCATCACATCAATGTAGACCATTCCCACCCCCCCCCTCCCCCCAATGTAATAAGAAATTGAGGAAGGATCCCTAAAGTTTGACTAACCTTTATATTAAAAGCCAATAGATTTTGAGTTACCGATGCAAGTTGAGGTGAACCAAGAGCTTGCTAAGAGTTTGAGGATAGGATTCTAACAAAAGCTCCTTCATCTATTATAGTGTTAGGAATATTCTAGCACAAAATTTGAAAGCGATTTGGAAAGGTGCATAAGAAGGAATACGATATTCTATTAAATCATTCCAATCAATGGTAATTTCATTGCTTGGAGGGGGCGTCGTTGGAACGAGTGGAATACCCCCTTGTCTGGAGGAATCCACAGTGACAAGAAAGACCTGAGCGAAATCCTCACTCTTCAAAGGAGGAGTCAGATCGACTAATGGGGATATCAAATCAACCACTTGATAGATAGAGTCAATTGAGGAGGTACTCAGATCTATCACTGGGGTTTCACTCTTTGATGTAAGAGTGGGATCAACTGATGACAGAATCAGATTGACTACTTTATCAACTAGGTCAATTGAGGATGAAATCAAATTGACCACTTGATCAACCGAATTAACCGAGGAGGGAACCAGATTGACCAGTTCATCAACTAATGACACATTGAGAGAGATTTTATGGTAACCTGTTGGAATTTGTTGTTGAACATCAACAATATTTTTCAACAGATATGAAGCTTCATCCATGGAGGGAAAAATGTAGGTGCGGTGCATCTTCTTACATAATAAGCAAGTAAATTTGACTTTACCCTTATTATTTCCAACCTAATTACTAGTCGATGGGTTGTCACTAGCATGACCTACAACGGTTGATGATGCAGATTGAGAAGATATATGAGACCACACTTCTATGACCTTGGGAATACCAAGGCAGTCCTTGAGAAGGTGATTTCCCTTGCAAAGCCTACAAGGGAATTTGGGCTTGCGAATTTTAGACGTGACGACACCATAAACACTTTCAGCATGATTCCCAGACGCTGACTAATCTCTTCCAACATGTCATGCAATGTTCATAAGGTTTTCCTCTTTCTTAGTTTTCTTCTTCTTAATCTTTCGTTTCTTTTTCTTCGGGTCCACCTGGTTACTAGTTGTAGAGATTTCACTAGGTGAAGAGGAAGAATAGGAAGAATACCCTATGGGGGAGTAAGGAAAAGGATGAACATGAGGTTAATGATCCAGGGGTGTATTTTTTACAGATGAAGCAGTAGGATCATTGATATTCACTAGAGTGTAAAACAACCAAACCGGTAAACCAATCATGAGACTAGGAAGAGTAAAAGTTGTGATGTATGGTGGACAATCGTGTCCCATAGAAGGAGAAACAAACAAAATCCATAGAAAATGGATTCCTTCATTGGTATTCCCAAGGACTGATGCCATAGATACAGACTCAACCGTAAGGTCCACTAAGAAAACAAACAACAGGTGCCAACAAATCTAGGAAGCAAACCAAACAAACCAATAACTTCTCACAATGAATTTACAATTTGGTGATGAAATTCAACATCGTGGGAACACATGAGAAGGGGTTGGGATGAGCAGGGGGATTAGTTACATTGGCAACCTAATTAATGGGCTTACACCCTGGTGCAAGTCCCCTTACAGTGGGAACCGTGGGTGACCCTCCAAGGAGCCCAAGTGAGTTTGACCAACGTCTGACCTAGGTACAGTGAAGACTCCCATTCACCATCACCTTGTGTAAATACCCTAAATATTATGGCCACTAGGGTTACCAAATCGCATTCAACCTCCGGGTGGGTATAATCGATAGTCGGGTGTTATAGGATAAATCGGTATATGCGGACACTAACTGATCTCCCTAGATCCACCTAGATCTAGAACAAAACAGGACAGGACATGATGCTTTCCCTAAGTTACTAACATTGAATTTGTCATCAAACAAGGAATAAGTGACATACCTTTAGATATCACTTCCTTATGTCTTTGTTGTCCCTGCTTCGCTTTGACGGCCTTGTAATATACAACAACACAAATAGACCAAAGTGAAAACAACAATAATACATTCAATGAAGACTTAAACATGTGATCAAGGAGTCATGTAATAAAATAAGAGTGATTTTATGGGAAAGGGACATGCCACTGTATTATATTAAATGAAAGTAGAAGATACAACTAGATTGCCTTGATGTTGCAAGCTCCCTTTCGGTGGTCCCTTGTTCCAACACACACACTTGCTCCAAACTTGCATGAAGAAGATCCACTATGGCTTGATGGACAAATGGAGGCCTCAAGCACCAATTCAAACATGATTCCTCACACAATTATGAACCTATTTTTTCATCAATTCTCTATTCAATCTTGCTTAACCTCTTCCTTGAGAAATCTTTCATTATATAGGAGAAGGAGAGATGGTTAGAGGGATGAGGATGATCCCACTAAATCTAAGGAGTCAGTAGGATGCCAACCATGCGAATGCCAACTCATTTTCTAGAAGATCCTCTTCTAGAACCTTCATAACCTTTTCTTCCTTTTTTAGCTTTGAAGCATGTTCGCACCCTGTCTATAGAGAAAACTGCAAACCCCTTGCAATCCAGGTATAGAGAAGCCTGCGAGAATCAGGGTTTTCACACCTTGCAACATATGTAGCCTGCGAACTCATTATAAAAATATGTTTTGTAGAGGAGGACAACAGTCACTTTTCTCAGGCAAAAGGTCCTTATGAGAGCCTGAACACATAACTGTAGAGACATCACCAAAGTGACCAAACTAATGTGTAACATCGGGTCTGAAAGTATGGGCAGTATATCAAGTCTGTAATTCTTCAAGAGGACTGAAAACAAGAGGACCGGAAAAATCTCCAGAGGACCCCGAACAGATTCGGGATTCACAAAGTTCCGAGACCAAATGAAAATAGTCGGTTCTCAAGACGAACCCCCAATATACTAACGTTCCACTACATTTTGTTAAGCCTCTGAGGGGTAATATTCATTGCTCTCCTGCATGTGACCTCGTGTTTAGCCCCTGTGTGAGACGGGGATCCTAGCTATGATGGGGATATCAAATCAACCACTTGATGGACCGAGTCGACCAAGGAGGTACTCAAATCGATCACTAGGGTTTCACTCTTTGATGGAAGAGTGGGATCGATCGATGACGGAATCAGATTGACCACTTTATCAACTAGGTCAACTGAGGATGAAATCAAATTGACCACTTGATTAACCAGATTAATCGAGGAAGGAACCAGATTAACCAGTTCATCAACTAATGGCGGGTTGGGAGAGAGTTTATGGTAACCTGCTAGAATTGTTTGCTAAACATCAACAATATTTTTCAACAGATATGAAGCTTCATCCATGCAGAGACAAATGTAGGTGCAGTGCACCTCCTTACATAACAAGCAAGGAAATTTGACTTTACGCTTCTTATTTCCAACCTGATTACTAGTCGATGGGTTGTCACCAACATGAACTGCATCGGATGATGACACGGATTGAGAAGAAACATGAGATCAGACTTCTATGACCTTGGGAATACCATGTAAATCCTTGAGAAGGTGATCACCCTTGCAAAGCTTGCAAGGGAATTTGGGCTTGCGAGTTTTAGACGGGATGAAACCATCAACACTTCCAACATGATTCCGAGAGGCTGATTGATCACTTCCAACATGTCCTACAGTGGTCAAAATATTTTCCTCTTTCTTATTTTTCTTCTTATTAATCTTTCGTTTCTTCTTTTTTGCTCCACCTAGTTACTAGTTGTAGAGATTTCACTAGGTGAAAAGGAAGAACGAGAAGAAGAACCTATGGGCGAATAAGACAGAGGATCGACCTGAGGTTAATGATTCGGGGGTGGAGTGTTTACATATGAAGTAGTAGGAGCATTGACATTCACCGGAGTGTAAAACAACCAAACCGATAAGCCAATCGTGAGACCAGGAAGAATCAAAGTTTCAATGTAAGGTGGACCAACGTGTCTCGCAGAAGAAGAAAAAAATGACATTCATGGAAAAGGGATTCCTTCATTGGTATTCCCAAAAACTGACACCATAGATACATACTCAACCCTAAGGTCCACTAAGAAAAAAAACAACATGCACTAGAAAATATAGGAAGCAAACCAAACAAACCAATAACTTCTCACAATGAACGTACTAGTTGGTGATGAAATCCAACATCACGGGAACACGTGAGAAGGGGCTAGGATGAGCGGATGGATCAATTACATTGGCGACCTGCTTAACAAACTTACACCCTGGTGCATGTCTCCTTATGGTGAGAGACGTGGGTGACCCTCCAAGGAACCCGAGTGAGTTTGACCAACATCTGACCCAGGTACAGTGAAGACTCCCCTTCACCATCACCTTGTGTAAATACCCTAAATATTATGGCCACTAGGGTTACAAACTCACAGTCATCCTCTAGGTGGGTATAGTTGACATTCGGGTTTGAAATTATGGGTAGGATATCAAGTATGAAATTCTTCAAGAGGACTAAGAACAATATGATTGAAAAAATGTACAGAGGACCCTGAATGGATTCAGGATTCACGAAGTTCTGAGAACAAATGAAAAAAGTCGATTCTCAAGAATAACCCCCAATATATTAACGGTCCACCATATTTGGTTAAGCCTCGGAGGGGTAATATCCATTGCTCTCCCGCACGTGACCTCATGTTTATCCCCTATGTGAGAGGGGGATCCTAGCTATGCTTATACGAAAATTATATTTTCTCTCCCTATCACAAGATTATAAGTTGATTTTAGTTTCTTTGGAGAGTTCATCTCACAACCTATTCCAAAGCTCTATCCTGACCTAATGTTAATGTACAGGCCCAAAAAAGAAAAGTTACCATATAATTTTTATTAAGTGCTTGATTTTATGGTTATTGGTTTACTCAAGGGTGCGATAGTGAAACTAATGATGTGTAAAGGACTCGACTCCAAAAAGGTGCAGAGAATGATGCAATGCAATAATTCATTTTCGATGAAATCTATATAAAGAAGGGAGAGGAGTTCTTTACTAATTTATAATGATAACTAAGCACTCAACAACATGCAATCTTAAGTTTATTTTCAACGAAATGGACAACGATTCCAAATGATGAACTCAATTTCTTGCAATATGAAAGAAAACAACTTTCCTAAGCCACTTTTGAAAACACGCCAACAAAATTATATACTCTCTTTTTCTTTTCAAGTAAATGCAATTTGAAAGGAATTCCTTCTATTTCTTTTATGTCAATCTACAATGTGTATTGCACTGAAAAGTAGATAAGAAGGAAGAAATAAAATATTACAAAGTGAAACACGCAAAACACAAGGCTTCAAGCCTAACTAAAAATAAATTAACACTCAAAGTAATCAAAGCAAGAGTGGGAAAACAATCAAAGAAAAAATTATCCAAACAATCTCTCAAGGGAATGCCAAGGATTTGTAGACAACTAGAGGAGGTCAAGGCAGATAGTTATGGTCAGACCAATGCAACAAAAATTTCAATAAGATAACAAATGAGTGGCATACAGAAAGAGAGGAAATATTTTCAAGAAAAATGCAAAACAATTCACAAGAAATTGTAAAATTCACAATAAGGAATCTAAGGTAGATCCAAGGTGGATATGGAGTGTTGAAGAGGAAAACAACAAATAGATCTGAGTGAGTATTTTGAAGGACAACTCTTCAAAAATGAGTCTCGGGATAATGGTTTCTCCCTGAAAAGGGAGACAGAGTGACCAATCGCTCCCTGTGAAGGGAGAAAGGGAGACCAAAAGGTCTAGTCGCTCTTGGTTAACCTAAGAAGATGGTTGGTGGATCCCTTATAGATAAAAAGGTGTGACTGAAGGAGTTTGGTCACTTTTTCATAGATAAAAAGGTGTGAATGAAGGAGTTTGGTTGCTCTGTGTACATTGTTAGATGATCCAAAATACAAATATCATAATTTAAAAGTTAGAATAAAATGATTATTAATTTAGAATATTTAATTAATAATCTATAATATTTAATTAATAAATGGAGACACTTAGAAATAGAATATTGTTGTAAAAGATATGAATCTAGAAAGGTGTCGTATCTTAGGCTCAAAATTAAGAGTATAGTTAGAATATTGTTAAGATAACATTTGTTGTAAATGGACACTTGTTTATTTAATAAGTGATCCATAACTAGATTTTTTTAGGACATTTAGCTTATATATAGCT
This sequence comes from Picea engelmannii, assembly GCA_009831015.1. NCBI lineage: Eukaryota > Viridiplantae > Streptophyta > Pinopsida > Pinales > Pinaceae > Picea > Picea engelmannii. Next base: position 470,506 of record ML787063.1, read on the forward strand.
CATCACAAGAGTGTTGAGTTGTTCGGGTGTAAACTCTTGCAAATTCTCATATGTAATTTATTTTCCTATTTAATAAAAGTGTGTGTCTGATGACACTTCTTCCATTATTGTGGTATCAAAGCTCTAGTAATGCAGAGGAACTGAAGAGATTCCATCTCTATAGGCCAAGGAAAAATGTGGGCGCATCCTGTCAGTAAACTGGTCAATTTATTTATTTATTTTAAAAAAAAAAAAAAAGGAAAAGGAATTTTTTTTATGAAGGAGAGACTGGTACAGAGAAATATTGTTGTTGTGTGGATCCTGTTGTGAGGACGTAAAACAAAATTTTGTCCATTGTTTCATTTGGTGCATGAAGCAGTGATGACCTATGCGTCGTGAAGCCACAATAGTGAGTAAGGTCAAAGAGTAGTTTGCGCAGGAGGACTCACTGAGCCTTGAGAAAATGAATAAATCACTATTGTTGATCATCTATATAGCACCCTGAGAATATGAAAAGTGGAAAGTCCACTCTGCATTAGCAAGTGGTTTGCAGCAACCCACTGGGAAAGACCCTGCAAGATAAGTCACATCAGTAATCTCGCCATTAAAACTGATAGAGGTCGCATTGAACAAAAATTGCAGGCATTCAATGCGGAAATCGAGATGAGTGATCAAAGTTCCACTGCATTGATCTTGTTGGTGTGGATGACGATAATGGAAGAATGACATTGGAGTTTGAGATGTGTGCATTGAGTGGCATTTATTTCTGAGTCATTTGGTGAACCCGACGTGAGTCATCTAGTGTGTTCAGCGTGGAGTTATCCAATGTGATGAGCGTGGAGGCACCTGCATTGGAGTGGAGGAGTGATTGGCCACTCAGGAGGTATTACAGGTTTTGTTCTATAAATCTGTTGCATGATAATTTTTTTGTTTGTTTCATTAAACAACAAAAAATTTCTATCTAGCAGTTGGAATTTCAGAGCTTTGTTTGATCAAAATACTAAGATTTAAGGTCTGGAGTGTGTTGTAATATTAATATCATTTATTGGCTTAAAATATTGCTAAGTGATAAAGAGACTACAATATAGAATTTCAATAAACAAATCAGTTGAAGTGCTTGCAAGCAGTTGTATAGGCTGTGGGATTCACGCCATTTTAGTAGATAAATTTCATTACAGATTGGAACCTATTGTGATGAACGTAAAGCATCCTCAAAATTCAACCACTACGTTCTGACCTGGATCTTCCGACGGTGTGCGCACTTGACAATGCAATAATTTCATTATCTACAACCCCATTCTATAGAAGACATCACGCAGATGAGCAACTAGTGAAGGAGGACCAACATCTGGGAGCTTTCCTTTTGGCAGACAATCTTCAGGTTTAGATGCCTCCAGTCGCCTACATTTAGATATCTATCATTGATGGGCTGTAACAACTTCAAAGCATTTACTAGACCATCATTTTCTTTGTGGTTTAGTTCTATTTCAAAGCACAAACACCATGCATTTGTTTTATTAATTTGAACTTTATGCAGTAATTTTTTTTTTTGGGGTGTAACAAATTTTTGTAAATCAAATTATTTTTACTTTGAGGGGGGGTAAATTTGCAAGAGCATCGTAAAGAGTAAAATTTTGAAAGTTACTTGAAATTTGACTAGAGCCAAGTGCCAAGCTAAGTCATTTTTCTCCTATTTCAACGACTATATGAGGATCAAGGCCAAGCTCCGATAGATCGTTTTTTGTGTGATGAGTGTGGTGTGTTTTTCATCTTGATTTCTTTTTGCTTGATTCTTTTTTGGTGCAAAGATTCAATACTACAATGTCGAAATTAATTAATTTTTTCTCTGACTCCGATAAACTTGAAGGCACAAAATCATACAAGACATGGAAATGTCTCATTGAAAGTACTCTCATTTACAATGAACTTTGGCATGATATATGTAATGAAGATACTAAGCCAAATAATCCTATAGATGCAACTACATTAGAAAAATGGGAAGTTAAAAATGATAAAGCATTAGCACTCATTAAATCTTCAGTTAATGATGAGATGTATGTTCACATTGAAAACACTATTGATGCATGGTCTGCTTTGAAAATTTTTAAGGATTTATTTGATACTCAGCCTGAATCAAAGAAATTTGATCTTCAATTAAAGTTGCTCCAACAGAAATTGACTAAAGGAGGTGATGTACATGAATATATTTCCAGACTTAAGAACGTTAAGAAGGAAATACTAAATGTTGGTTTTCAAGTGGTAGATGATAGTTTCATGACCACAATTTTAATTGTTGGATTGCCTTCTTCCTATACACATTTTTTGGAAAATTTACAAGTAACTGGAAAGTTAGACAAGCTTACGTTTGATGAGCTAAGTGAAATGTTATCTCAACACAACAAAACTTTTGGAAAGAAAAAGCAATTTGGGGAAGATGTTTTTTTTACAGAAGCCATCACAAGTAAATCTTCAAGTAACAGTTCTAGAAGTAGAGGAAGAGGATATTTTGTACAAGGTCGTGGTCGAAGACAAAGTAGAGAAAACAATTTTTCAGACAGGATCAATTTTCAAGGCAGAGACAACAGTCAAGGAAGAGGGTATTTTCAAGGCAGAGGAAACAATCAAGGCGGTGGGTATTTTCAAGGAAGAGGAAATAGTCAAGGAAAAGGCTATTTTCAAGGCAACAGTCAAGACATAGGAAAAAATCCACACATAGGTCAAAACAGAGGCAGAGAACAGAATTCAGGCAGAGGAAGAGATTTCTGTCAAATTTTTTGTAGAAGATGTAACAAAGTTGGTCATTATGCATAAGATTGTCGAACTTCCATTGAAAAATTTCCAAGTTTCATCAAAACAAAACACAATTTGCAAATGATTGAGATGATGATGGTTCATAATATGTATTTACCTTATCTTCAACATTACATATTTCCACTGATTTTCAAAGTGATTATGAAGATGCTTGGATTCTATATTCAGGAGCATCTCAACGCATGACTTTCAGACGTGACTTATTTTGGAATTTTCAAGAATGCCATCTTAATTCCATTTTTCTTGCAGATAATACCAAACATACTCCTTATGGAAGAGGTGTAGTTAAATTTTATTTACCTGATATTGAAGAACGAATGATTTCAAATGTATGGTATATACCCACTTTTAAAAAGATTTTTTTGTCTTTAGTCACGATTCGACAAGCAGGACATCAGGTGATTATGGAAGATGGCTTAGTTAATATTAATTCAGTCAAATAGAATATGAAAATAGTGATGACAAGTTATGAAGATGGAAAACTGTTAAGGATGAAAGGGACAGTTATTCCAAGGCATTCAGACTTTGTAGGAGTAGTAAGTACAGGTATTTCACCTATAAGATTGTCGCATGTGAGATATGGACATCTCAATTTTTGAAAGTCTCTATCATTTTAAAAAACAAGGGATGGTTAAGGGAATTCCAACTTTCAAAAAGGAAAATTCAAAATGCGAAGCATGCATTTATGGCAAACAAAGTCGAGAGAGTGTTCCAACAAGTTCATGGCGTGCAAATAGGCGGTTGCAACTAGTTCACAGTGATGTTTGTGGACCACTAGAAACTTCTTTAGGTGGTTGCACATATTTTTTACTCTTTATTGATGCTTTCAGTAGAATAACTTGGGGTTTACTTCTTGAAGCAAAATTCAAAAGTATTTGAAAACTTTAAGATTTTTCGTCAACTTGTTGAAAACGAAGTTAAAGAAAAGATCGACACTCTCAGGACAGATAATGGAGGGGAATTCACTTCTAATGAATTCAAAACTTATTGCACAAACAATGGGATAAGAAGACATCTTACAAATTTTTACACTCCTCAACAAAATGGATTCATAGAAAGAATGAATCGCACCTTGTTAGGAACGGCCAGATCCATGTTAATCTTTAAAAATTTAAGTTCTATATATTGGGAAGAAGCAATTCATACAACTATCTACTTAAGGAACAGATCTCCAATTGATTTTTTGGATAGAATCACACCTTATGAAGCATGGTTTGGTTTCAAACCTCGAGTTAAACATCTCTGAGTTTTTGGATCAGTTTGTTATGCCTTAGTTCCGAAAGAAAAATGAACTAAGCTTGACTCAAGAATCTTGAAATGAACAATGATTGGGTATTCTAATGAGAAGAAAGGGTATCAAATTTTGTCCAATGGAAGATTTATTGTGAGCGGGGATGTAGTTTTTGATGAAACTGAAATTAAGAGTGTTGAAGAAATAGAAAGTCTTCTTCAAAAGTTAGAAACTAAAGAAAATCAAAGAAAAGGAAAAATTCAAAGTCAACCAAATTCACCTAATTGGTATGAACTTTATTTTCCTTCATATGAAGATGACACATCTAGTCCATTTACTTCAACAACACCATCTGGGTCTTCCAACAGTTCATCAGACTCTCCTAGCAGCGGTAGTTCATCTGACAATGATTCTCCACCTCCAGAATCTTCAACTAATCGAAGAACATCAATTTACATTAATCCAATTTACAATAATGGAAATTTAGATCCCCACACAAGTGAACATCAACTACAAAAATGGGCAGTTCAAATTTTGAAAGATGTAAGGCCTAATGAGCAGAGTTAAACAGGAACAAGGGGATCACACAACAGTGAAGGAAATTTTTCCTTGGTAGCAAATCATTTTACTGAACCTTCCACATACAAAGAAGAAGTAAAACATAAAGAATGGCAACAGGCTATGATTGTAGAGTATCAAGCAGTAATTGATAACAACACTTGGAAACTTGTTGATTGTCCTACAAGTGTTAAACCCATTGGATGCAAATGGGTTTACAGAATTAAATACAACCAACATGGAGAAATTTATAAGTATAAAGAAAGACTTGTAGCAAAAGGTTTTGCGCAGCAGGAAGGCATTGATTATGAGGAAACTTTTTCTCCTACAGCAAAATGGAATACCATACGATTAACACTTGCATTGGCCGCTCAGAAAGGTTGGAAAGTTCATCAAATGGATGTAAAAAGTTCTTTTCTCAACGAAGACTTACAGGAAGATGTATATATGCAAAAACTACCAGGTTTTGAAATTGAAGGGCAGGAACATAAAGTCTGCAAATTAATCAATGCTTTATATGGGTTAAAGAAAGCTCCCCGAGCTTAGTATACCAAAATGGATGAATACCTTAGGAAAGTCGGTTTTCAACGAAGAGAATCTGATGATACTTTGTATATCCGTCAGCAGGCTCCATATCTAGTAATTCTTGTTATGTATGTAGATGATTTGATCATTACAGGAAATAATGATGATCATATTGCACAGGTGAAAAAGGAATTACATGTAGGTTTTAAGATGACAGATTTGGGACTACTTCACTACTATCTTGGAATTGAAGTATTCCAACGTCCACATCTTATTTTCATTTCTCAGAATAAGTATGCAGAATAAATTCTTTAGCGATTTGGAATGCAGGATTGTAACCCATCTCTTACCCCTATGGAAAAACACTTGAAACTTTCAAAATTTGAAGGGGGGGAAATGGTAGACAACATTATTTATAGACAATTGATTGGTAGCTTGATTTATTTGACAAACACTCGACCAGATCTATCTTATGCAGTCAATATTCTTTCATGATTTATGCAGCAACCACGAGATAGTCACTGGAATGCAACGAAAAGATTTCTTCGATATATTCAAGGAGCAAAATATTTTTTTCTTCTTTACAAAAAGACTAAAAATTTTGTACTTGGTGGATTTTCAGATGCCGACTTTACTAGAAGTATTGATGATCGAGCATCAACATCATGTTATTTAATGAAAATGGGTTCAACAGTAGTGTCTTGGAATTGTAAGAAACAAGCTACAGTTCCCACTTCTATAGAAAAATCATAATACATCTCAGCATGGGAAGCAACATGTGAAATTGTTTGGTTACGCAGAGTTTTGCAGGACTTGGGCATTTCTCAAACAGAAGATACATCATTATTCATTGACAGCCAGTCAGCCATTAAGCTTGCCAAGAATACAGTTTTTCATTCAAAGAAAAAGCATGTGGACACCAAGTATCATCATATCAGATCACTCATTGCAAATGATGTCATCAAGCCAATTTATTGTCTTTCAGAAGATCAAATCTCCGACATTTTCACGAAACCTCTTGGCAGAATAAAATTTACTAAGTTCAGGGATGAACTTGGTATCTTTTGTAATGTATCTTTGGATAATAGGGGGGAATGTTAGATGATACAAAATACAAATATCAAAGTTTAAAAGTTAGAATGAAATGATTATTAATTTATAATATTAAATTAATAATCTAGAATATTTAATTAATAAATGGAGACACTTAGAAATAGAATATTGTTGTAAAAGATATGACTCTAGAAAGGTGTCGTATCTTGGGCTCAAAATTAGGAGTATATTTAGAATATTGTTAAGATAGCATTTATTTTAAATGGACACTTGTTTATTTAATAAGTGATCCATAACTAGAGTTTGTTAGGACATTTAGCTTATATATAGCTCATTGCAAGAGTGTTGAGTTGTTCGGGTGTAAACTCTTGCAAATTCTCATATATAATTTATTTTCCTATTTAATAAAAGTGTGTGTCTGAGGACACTTATTCCATTATACATAGGGAAAGGGTGACCGAACCTGAGAAGTGAAAAATGGTGGATCTGGACGAGATCTGACAGATTTGGGATATGGGATTTTTCAACTAGAATCAGAAAATAGTGGGGAATTATTAGGATGGAACAAGAGCACTTAAAAGGAAAGATATATTTAGAAAGAAGATTCAAATATTCAACAATGTAAGGGGATTAATACATGGAGAAAAATTCCCCAGTATGGTCGCCAATCTTTTGTAGGGATTTTTCATCCTGCAAGAGCAAAGCTCCCTTAGGTTTTACCAGCTCCCAAGACATTAATAGAGACATAAAATAAGAATCTTCCTAGGTCTGATTCATATTACATGAAAACCTCCAAAGAATATGAGAGCCTCCCAAATATCAAAGCAATCATGCATGGATTGACAATAGATCCAATAGTATATCATAACACATAATTATACTAATTCTCTACCAATGAATACATAAACTTGTATGAACAATTAGATAGAGGGAAACATCCAATATGTCTTCTATTAATCAAAGAATAAATATTAAAACTCACAAATTATAATTGTATGCAATGGTCTCCTTCCAAGCTCCTTTCCCAAGTCTTGCAACCAAATCACCAGAGTAACTTTGCTAGTTCTTTCCTCCCCCCTTCAATGGAAATGGCTTGGTTCTTATAGGGTTTTAGGGATACTTCCATATAGTTATTAGGATAATATTCTCAAGTTCATAATGGAAGCCTTCTCTAATATAAACCCCGAGAAATTAGTGGGAAGTTTCATCCATTGAAACCAAATCCAAAGATAGGAGCTTTCATACTTGGTCTCTCCCTAGACACATAGACAGAGCGACTGGTCACTCCTTGAAAAGACAAAAGGAGAGACCAACCCTTTTGGTCCCACCCTTAATGAAGGGAACGAGCGACCAACCCTTTTGGTTTCACCCTTAATAAAGGATAAGAGAGACCAAGTGGAAATTAGGCTGAAAACTTAGAGAAGAAGTGGTAGGTTTTAAGGGTTAAAATGAGGGGTTTCTAGGGGATAATGACCTAGATATTTGGTGATAATAACCTAATGATTAGGTGGAAAATAAAATTATAATAGTAGGGATGAAAAGTGATTAAGCCTCAAACAGGGTATCATTGGGCCTCCAAAGGCCATGTGTCATGCTCTCATGTGAAAAAGTGCCATGGCATGTGTCTCCTCCTATCAAACCACTTAATCCATCAAACCCTAGTCTCCAAGATGATGTCAAGGGATAAAGGGTGACGTCCTAGGCCTTAAAAGGACACGTCCAAGTATATAAAGGTGATTCCATGTGTATTTCATCAACCTAAGACTTCCCCATGAGGCTAGATGTCCTCAAAAGGTGAAATTATCATCATTAATGGTATCCCACATGTGGGGTATGACATCCATACTATGGGATTTCAAGCCCCTATGAAGGTCCAAGTGGCATAGTTTCTTCATGAATATCTTTCACTGAGAAATTTCCCGCAAATAAAAACAAATACACCCTCCAAGGGTTCACAGTTCATATGAATCATTCCAATTAAGACACATTTAATAAAATAACCATCTAAACAAGTGCATTAAATCCCCCCTTTTCAAATTAAAAAAATCCTCAAAGACCTTATAAAAGTTTTCAAATTTAGGTGTGGGAGGGGTGTCATGGTGCCCTATTGGGTAGGCCAATCCCCAAGTCAAGGAATGATTCACAAGAAGACCCTATCTAGATCATGTAATGAGTATGAGGTGGATTGGGGAAAGAATATTGAGCATTGGGTTCTTGGCATATCAAGGATTCATATTGTCTCACTTATGGGTGCCTTTGTGGAGGTTGAGATACATCCTTGAGTTACCCTTCATTTGCAATGCAACCTTTTTCCAATCCCTTCATTTGCCCTTTTTTAATGCAATTCCAAGTTCTAGTCAATATGGTGCGAACAAGAAATAAAATACACCACATGCTATACCTTGGAACATACCTTTTATTAAGTTTTAGCAATTGAGTGCTATGTGCAATGGAACTAAAAGAGCACCGAAATTCCACTTGAAGTTAGAACATATTGGGGCCTATATGCAATGAAAATAAAATAACACCACAATGCACTCCCCCTTCAAGCAGGACACTTTCTTTTCACTTAAAATTCATTTATTCTTTTATAGAAGCATTTCATGGATCTCAGGACTTTAGGGAGAGAATTTATGTGTGATTTCAGCTACAATACCTAGAGAACTTTAACCCCTTCTTCCCATGAAATGAGGTACAAACCCCTCTTGGGTAAATGAACCCATAGACCCAAAAGATGAGAAGCAGAGGTGAAGAAAAGTGGAAAGTGGTAAGTATGAGTGGGAATGGTATGATGACCCTTCAAGGAAATCCCCCATTAGCAACCCTTTTTCCAAGGGTGGCCAACTTACTAGGATACCATGATAACCACCAAGGTGAAATTAGGAAAAAATATATAATTTCCAAGCAAATGTTCCATAATCAAGAAAGGTATCTTTGCAAGCTCAAATGCCTCAAATATTAAAGTGACACTTACCATGAGAATGGACTTGTTACCTCATGAAGCAAGAACTTTTTTTTTCTGGGGGCCAAACCGATGTATTGGACACTACTCTGCTGCAAACGACGACTGGTGATGTAATTTTAAAAGAAAGGGATTTATCAACCTAATGTGGGCTTTGATGGTCAATCTGACTCTAAACACTCCATGTCTAGTACCTACGGGCCTCAAGACATCATCTCCTTAGTTAAACCTAGACATGGGGGTAACATATGGCTCCAACATGAGGACATGTTCTCACCATAGCGCACATGAGAGCCTCAACATATTTGGTTGTCCAAGACCTACAATACTGCACCCACTTCAACCAAAAAAAATACTTTAGATATATTTTCCAGTGGACATGTTCAAGTGGTTGTCAAAGATAATCAAAAATTGTACTGATTCTTTTTTCTTTTTTTTTAAATAAAAAATTGAAAGATACTAACATTTAAAATGATTAATTATACTTTCCTAACAAGTATTCATTATATGAAAATGCAAGATGCAAGACATAAAAGGAAAATTCAACTATACTTGCATGATATGCATGATGTAACATATATACAAATGAGATACAGAATGCAAATGCCTACCCTAACTATGTTAATTAAAGAATTTAAGCTTCTCACTCATGATGGGGTTTGAGAAGGTATCCACTAACTAGCAATGGATTCCTCCTTCTCTGTAATGTGGATAAGTAGTAGGATTCATCGATGAACTTCTTCTCAATCTTGAAGGGACCACGCAAAAATTTTGCAAACTCCTTGTGGGTATTGGGATGGCCCTTCTTCGTATCCCACACAAAGACCAAATATCCCTATTTGTAATCCCATCCTTTGGATTCAACCACTCCTTTTATTATCCTAGTGTCTTTCTTGGAGGAGGGGTGTGGGATTCATCATCCTGGATCGATCTAATCAACATTTCTTTATTGTATTTCTCCAATATCTTGACAGAGCCAATTTCTTTGTTTTTGTACTTGTCTATTTGTTGCTACTAATAATCCCTTCTAGGCCACTCTATAGAATAAAATAATTCTTCTTTGTTGAAGGGAAAGTCATCTAGGAAAAAATCCAGAAGGGATTCCTTGACTACTTCAAGGGTTTCGTCTATCTCGAAGTCGGTATCAATCCCTTCAACATGATTCTTTTCCATGGTAATGTTGGGTAGGTGGAAATAAGTACCATCATCCATATGTATATTAACACCATTCAAATCCATTTTCAATGTTCCACCAAATGTTGCAACAAACTTTCTAGACAAGATCATTCTGCATACATTAGGGACATATATAACCACAATTTCCATTAGGCCGAGAATTATCTTGGGATATCGAGTAAGGTGAATATTCACATTCTCTACCACACCATGAGTGGGAATGGCCCTAGATTCAATATTACATACATTCTTCTAAGGCCTTGTGGTCTTCAAACCCAATTGCCTCATCACCTTGAAGGATATGATATTTGCACCCACATCTTAGTCAAGCATACAATTCTTCAAGAGCTTATTATTTACCTGCAATGACATGAAGAATATTGGGTGATAATCCTATTGCAGTAAAATGATTATCTTGCAACATTATGGGAGGGTCCACAAGTTCATCTTGTACCTTGAATAATTTATCAACCTTGTTTTTCATCGAGGGAATATTAATGTTATCTTTCAGAGTTACAAGTATGTTTATATTTGCCAAGACATTGTCTACTTGTTGGTGGATGATGAATTACTTGTTGAGGGAGCTTATAAGGATCACTGGGAGGAAATTTCAACACACTTCTTATTCTTGTGTACACTTGTAATTCCTTTTTCCTAAGTTTCTCCCTTGATTCCTTATCCATTTAGTTTATGATCTCCATCCTAGTCCTCATGGTGGCTTCTATTTTTCCTTCCTCATGTTGTTCAAGTGTGATGTTGAGGTAGGATTGATGAGATATAGTAAAGATATGATTTATGGTATAAAAGGAATTCATTTTATTAGGTTTGTTATAGCAAATTTTGTCACACTCCATGCATCTTTCTTTGATGGCCTTCCATTTCCCTCTGCAGACTCAAATCCCCCATTCTTTTCACTCTAGAGTCAAAAGTACAATTTTGTGTCCCTATACATGAGCCAAAGTTAGACAACTCACATATATGTAGGTTTCTCCATTACAACCCCCGTACATCGGGTTTTGTGCTCAAAAATTAAAAAATATGTCAGGTTTCCATGGCATGTCACGAGATCCATGATCCTTGACCTTCCATATACTGGAAATTCTTTGTCTCAACCCTTAAATTCCATTTGAAGTCTATAAATTGAGCCATATACAAGCCTTGAAGACAATTCACCATTGAGAGAAAAGACACTCTGGAGAAATTTCACCTCATATTCAGTCTGCATCCCTTTGTCCTTGAAAGTCTGAACTTCTTGTGTTTAGCCCCCAATATCTTCCTATCTTGAGATGGAGAACCTCATTGACTCCTACTACTTGTGAGATTTCCCTTGCGTAGTATTGAAGTGATGAAGGCCCAACTAGAGGGACTTAGTTTCTTGCTTCCGATATGTGTTGTTACAGAAGTTTGTCACCCATGTACTTCCTGTTGATTAAGGTTGGTTGTCATTGATGTCAACCCTTAAAGAAAGCCCCGTAGCACAAAGGTTTGGGTAATGGACCCAATATTGTTTGATGTATATATGACTCATTATTGTTTTTTCATGGTCTATAAGAAGTAAATACGGATGAACTCCAAAGTGGTCCCCTTATGGTGAAATCCCTCACAGGAAGATGCTTTGTGGAGTAAGAGAACACATGCTTAATTGTGGAATAATGAGATGAAGGAAAGTGAATTTGTTAGGGAAAATATCCTAGATGGATAGTTCTTATCATGTCATTTCTGGTGGTATGTAGAACATCACATAACTCCTCACGGTTTGAGAGTTATGGCCTTACGAAGTTGGATGACCCTCATATGTCATCTAGAAGCCCCAAAAGGTCAAAGTAGTCAAAGTGGTTT
>ML787063.1:491611-509661 GCA_009831015.1 Picea engelmannii
TTGATTGGTATAAAAATTGCGGCTAGGTCATCATTTGATTGGCATTGATGTGTTGAATATTTTCATGAGTCTAATTTGCAAAACGTCCACCTCTTTGCCCCTCAAACTAACCTCAAATTAGGGCTGACGTCACCTTTAAAACAACAGCAATATTGATGACGTCAGGCCTCTTTTTAACCATTTTTTAAGTCCAAAACGTTGTGATTTGGTTGGCATTTGAAGTATAGATTATTTTCTTTGGTTTAATGAGCAAAACGTTCACTTTTTGCCCTCCAAAACTGACCTAATATTAGGGCTGACGTCACCCTAATTCTGCAACTGTGATGCAGCAACAGTATTTATATATGAGCAGATTTATGACTTTTATTGCATTGTGATAATACAAGTTTGTGATTTTATACATTGTATGCAAGTGTCTCTTGTGTATTTATTGAAGAAGTAATATTACAAGTCTTAGCTTTAATTGCAATCATTGACTTCGTCAATAATTACAAGTATCATTGCTCATATATATTTAAAGATAGTCATTAAATTGCGAAGTACTAACCACTGCAGCACATCTTCTATCTTTATTTGTCTTGTCTCGCAAATAGGTGCCATTCAGTGGAAGACTTTCTCCTTGACTATATCTATTGGCAGTAATCTGTGAAGGGAAGCCTATCCTTAACCTTTGAAGCCTTAAACCTTGATCCTTCTCCTTCAAAACCCCAGATTACTAGGGACGTCTCCCTTGGGATTAGCCACCCTAGATAGAAAGAGCTCCCCATCGAGGTGACAGTGGGTGGGGAAGCTCCTGTTACGCCAGTTTGAAGCCTTGACTCAAGCTACCTAAACCCTTCCTACAAACTGTGCGATAACATGCTCTACCATAGCGTATTGGAAATATGTCCTCAATATCTCAAATGAATATTTCGTGGAATCTCATTTTCCTTCATGGTTTGAGAGATATCATTGATTGAATCTCAGCATGTATTTGACCCAAGAAGACCGTGCGTACCACCATATTAAAATTTATTTTTATCCCTACTCAAGAAACTGCATAAGGATTTCCACATATGGATGTAAATATATATTCAATGTCTCAAATGGGTATCTCACGAAATCTCATTTGGCTTTCTATTTTGAGATATATCATCGATTGAATCTTAGAATGTATTTAACCCAAGGAGGCTGCGCGTACAAACATACTCAATGGTATTTTTATTCATGATCAGGAAACTAGATAAGTATTTCCACATATTGCTTGAATTATCTCTTCAATATATCAAATGGGTATTTCATGGAATCACATTTGGCTTCCTGGTTTGAGAGATATCATTGATTCAATCTCAGCATGTATTTGACCCAAGGAGGCTACACATACCACCATCTTAAATGTTGTTTTTCTCCCTTCTCAGGAAATTACAGAAGGAATTACACACATGTATGGAAATATCTCTTCAAGATATTAAATGGGTATTTTACGGAATTTCATTTTGTTTTCTGGTTTGAGAGATATCATTGATTGAATATATGCATGTCTTTCTTCCAAGACGACTGCGAATAACTGGAAATTCAACAAGATTTTTATTACTCCATGGGACACCATAGAAAAATTTCCATATATCGATGGAAATATATCTTCAGTATCTCAAATGGGTGTTCAATGGAATTGAAATTCATCACAGATAGCAGAAGTTATGAATACATTTGTAGAAGGAGATTCAAAACCTCCACCATCGTGATTTTTCCATTTTGTATTAATGTAAACATTTATGGGTCAACCACACGAAAACCTTACCTTCATTGTGTTACAAGGAAAATCACTCTATGGCATGGGGTAAACCACAACGGACGGAAATGACTGTAGAAATCAACTCTAATCTCAAGTATGCTATATAAAAAAACATGTTAATAAGGCAAGATAAAGGGCCTACCTTGTCCAAACGTTCGATGAAGTCCACCGTTGAGCAATCGACTCAAACCGTTACACCTTCAACTTGTCCTCAAAAACCAACATACATAAGCATATGGTGATAATATATAAAGTTAGCACATATAATATCATAATCCATCAATATTCATAACAAATATGCCCATGGAATAACAATTCAAATATTTGCAAGACACTAATTGGATGAGAAAAGGGGATTCCTATTAAAATGTAATCAACAGAAGTGTATGAATGAAAAACTTTCGTTTCGCCACGTTCAGAACTGAGAAACTAAGTCCCTTCCAGCTGGGCCTCCACCACTTTAATCCTCCACCAAAGGCAAGCTCATATAAGAGAGACAATGAGGTTCTCCATCAAATAGGGAAGAGCTTGGGGTTGAACAATGTGTTCAGACTTAAAAGGACAAAGGGATGCAGAATCAATATGATGTGAATAATATCTCCAAAGTAACTTTTCTCTCAAAGTTGAATTCTTCTCCTCTTCTCCACAACTTGGATAAGGCTCATTTATAGCCTTCAAATGGAACTAAAGGGTTGAGTCGGAACATTTCCAGAAGGTCAAGGATCATGGATCCCATGACATGACATGGAAGCCCAACACCATTTTTTAATTTTGAGCATAAATCCCGATGTACGCGGGTTGTAATGGTACAAACTGCATATACACATGTTGTATAGCTTTTAGGGCGCATATATGTGGAAAAGTATAATTTTTATCTCTAGGGACTACAAAAGGGGACTTCAAGTCTACATAGGGAAATGGAAAAGGCCTTTTGAGCAAGTTTGCATGGGTTGAGGAAACTCTTACTATAACAGATGTCCCCTGATGTGTGAGGTTAGAGGAGTATCTGCAATGGCCAAAATACAGTATAATTCCTAGAAGTAGAGTAATGGAGACCCAGCTGGATGAATTAGTTGCTCATAAGAATATTACAATCCATAATGACTTTGCGCACATGGCTGCCAATTTGAATTACACTGAAGATCCATGTGGAAATATACTAAACAGTTGTTTATGGCCATGAATAGGAAATAAAAAGTAGATACATGCCATAGGTTGTTATAGTCACGAACAAGGCCCAGTGAAAACCAGTCTCAAAATCAATCTGAAGTTATATGTATACAATGGAGTACAATCTGATCTCCCATGATCACTGAAGTCATGTAGGTATTGGTCCAATGAATGATAGCAACAACTCAGGAAAGTTGTGACTATGAACTGATGTCTTCAAGTCTTCTACACGATCCTCCAAAGGTGCAATTCTATAACATGTGAATAAAGGATTTGAGGTTGAACACAATAAGACTTCATTTGATTATTGATCCTTAAGGTATACCATTAACAAACATGAGACAACCTATTGATAATGAAAGTAGGTATCAGGGACCTAGTACATTCTTACAAGTGTGAATAACGGTGTTGAGGTCGAACACTTGAAGAATCCATTGATCAAGAGACATTTCTCTATTCCCAACTGTTGATGGCGAGAGAACCAACCACTTATGACTGCAATCCTTTAGGTACTCATATGACTCTAGGTCTCATTTCCAGAATAGATGGGCTAA
This sequence comes from Picea engelmannii, assembly GCA_009831015.1. Classification (NCBI taxonomy): domain Eukaryota; kingdom Viridiplantae; phylum Streptophyta; class Pinopsida; order Pinales; family Pinaceae; genus Picea; species Picea engelmannii. Next base: position 495,110 of record ML787063.1, read on the forward strand.
ATTTGATGGAAGGAGACCTGCTGAAAGGAGAGCATTAAGGCATCTCTCATCATTCAACATGAGGTGCAAAGAAGGAGCTTGATGATTTGAAGGAAATCAGACAAATAATATGTTCATGAACCAACGACCCTATGCGTCTTTCGCATGCACTAGATGCAAGCAGTGCATGAAAAAGACCCTTTGAATAGTAGCCAATAAGGAAAAATTACAAAAAAGGTGAGGAAACCACCAATAAGGATAATGGCATCCAAGACACTACACGAATCCCAATGTGTGAATATATTTATTTTCGTCGAACACAAGGGAAAACCTCCAGTCAGCGACCAATGAGGAGATGTTGACTGTTGGGTTCACGTTTACCTACCCATAAGAAAATTAGGACCAAGGTGCATGGTAGGACTACATCTTCATGTAACTCAGAGACACACTGAGGGTATGGCCAACATGAAAATTCAAGAGTTCTGAGAAATGGCCGACACATGTTGATAGACATCCTTTGAACAAGAGCATGAGACATATGGATGACTTTGGCAGCATAGACTCAATGATAAAACTTTGTGATGCACGAGGAACCAATCAAACTCTCCATAGCGACTGGAAGAGTAACCAGTCAGTGGAGTAAACTCTCAGTAGCGAACTCAACTTCCTAAGGTCATTCTAAACCCAAAATTTTGATGACAAGTGGACTCAAAAGTTTTTTCTCTGTTCAAAGGAAACATGACTGCTTCCAACATAAGATAATACTCTTTTCTCGCTCGTCTTTTTTTGTTTCTTCATAGTCAAATGAATGCTATGATACAAAGGTGGAAACGAGTGTCGTGAATAATCAACTAGTTCCAACAATGGAACATACTTATGCTCAATGCAAGGAGGTGTGTTGAGCCTCTAAATTGACATCCCCACTACCCTATTATACTCCTCATTTATACCTTTTTGGCCTACCTAAGCTTGGATTAATGACAAAGAACACTACCATTAGCCATTGATGAGGTCATAAGGTAAAGTATAATTGAATTCATGCATTTTGTGGTTTATTGAGCAAGGAAACTAAATATTTCATGTACTAATGTTTTAAATTTCCTCGTATAAGTTTTGACCTCTAGCATTTCTATATCAGCTCAGCCATCTGGTACTTATGCACCAGAGTGCCACTATCTGAATCCAGTACCAAGCGCACCTTCCATTCAGATCTGGTATCGAACCATTCACTGTCACGATCCGGTACCAACGGCCGCAGACTATTCTATTCTGGTACCAACCACTTGTGCATTGTTCGGATCCGGTACCATCTACCGAATCTCACCTGTCACGATCTGGTACCAACACAGGAAGAAAAATATATCAAGTTTAGCCCCAGATCATGCCTAAAATAATTCTTGGATGTTTGTTGAATCATCAAAGCTTTATCAAGGCTATGTTAAGTTAGTTTGTTTGTTTTTTCATCCTCATACACTTCATTTCATGAGGATGAAGCTTAAAATATGTAACCGAATATATAAATTTGACTATTGATTGATCAACTAAAGATTTCACCTCCTTGTGTTTCACGACTAAGACAGTTTAAATAGTCATGGCAAGGATGGTGGAAGTAGTAGAGAGATAGTATAACATAGCATATGAAACAATGTTACATATTGTAGAACATATTCTGAGTTGAGGTTTAATAGAAGGATGTCATTTATTTCCATGTCTTGATCGTTTATGAATGAATGTGAGTTGAGCTGTTAGCATAGTTTAATTCTATGTTTTGAAGTTTGAGTAAGAGTAATGTGTGGATTGAAAGCAAGCTTACTATAGACTCCATTCGCTGACCTGTTGAAGTAGCAAGGGCACACCGCCCAAAAAAGGTCATCATCTTTGTAGATTAGTGTTATCATTTGATTTCAGTATCATAATCGTGAGATTAGCTGAATCTTGATTCTTTCAGATGATAGCAGTATAGTTCAGTCTAGAATTTTGATTATATGATTTCTTAGAGATATTTATTTTACTTTGTTTTGCATGAATTTGATTTTGCCTAATGGACATGTATGTTGACAATAGTAGTCAAACGTATTTGGAGAAGAACTAGTGAAGTTCACAGTAGAATATTGTGAACCACAACATACCCAGTATATTGATTATTAAATTTCCCATGCTATGTCTTGATGATCGATGTGTGACTTCCTTTATGTCTTGAATATTGATGCCTGATTCCATTTTCAGAGTGTGATTGCATGATTAGCTTCCTGGGTCAGATAACAGAGTTGATCTGTCAAAAGAACTCCATATCATACTTGCATGTGCCCTAATGGAGTAGATAGCCTCTCTGTGAAGGACAAACAAAGTGTGTTTTCATTTGTTAGGTTTTTTTATTTCGAGCATGCATAATCTAGAATAGTTCTATAGTCATGACATTAGAATTACCTTTCTTAATGGTATCTTGTAACTCTGTTGATTATGAATCTTGGATTGATAATTAATGAGTGCATTATAATAAACATATAAGTAGCACAACAAGGTGCATGTAGGATATGGGCACTCGAGGGAATGTTTCCTCTTGGGGTATAGGGTGTCAAGCTACAAAGGATATAAACAAGGCTCTGATTGGATGATGATGAAAACTACTGAGGTGGTAGGATTATTCTGCGAAAGTGAGAACTGACAATAGGCTCAATACTTCAAGAAAGATAATGACATGAAATTACAAATTAATTCCAAAGAATGTCCTTTTTCATAAATTTAGTTTACTTGGCTTAAAAAAGGGTTAAAATTACACCAAATAGACATTCTTTCAAATCCAATTCACGAGTGTGAAAGAGACATGTTCACTCAACAATCTTTTCTCTTTTTGAGAGAGTTGAAAAAGAGATTAAACCAGACTTGTGGGAGTCCCATAGGTATAGGTCAGCATGCTTACGAGTCAGAAATGAGGTTCGAATGCAAAGTCATATTAGTTATAAGGGACTCCCATTCCTACGGAAAAATCTCTGCATGGGCACCGAATGGCACAGAGGTTCTAACTAGGGCACCCATGTTTGTTGAGTCTCTACCATTCAATAACGACACTTCTAGTTGCAGAAAGAAGGTTTTGTGTCACTAATAAATGGGTTTGTACCTAAGGCATACAAATTACAGTTATAGGATAATGCAAGTGTGCAAAACGGAGTGATGACTTATCCTATATGTTGGTCAACGAGCATACCTACTAAAGTTACGAACGAGCGACATGACGCTAGAAACCGCAAGAATCGATGTATAAAACCACCAAAACCAACTCTATCCACTGCATTATTAGTCCACTAGGCCAAAATATTAGCACAAACTATGTAAAGTGGGTAAATTTTTTCTATAAATAGTAAAACAATAACCAATTTACCATATCATTTGTATTTTTTACCCAAATAGTGCATTTTGGACCAAATTACCCCATATCTTCAAGTGTTGATTGCGGGAGCTACGAGTGACGGAATTGACAACCGTTTGGACCAAGTAAGTCTTCTTTCTCTTCTCTTCATTCCTATTGGTTTAAAATTTTCATTTAGGCTTCAATTCTTGAGTATTTGAAGGCGTAAATTAGAAACTAGGGTATACATGGGTTGTAGATCAGCAGGTCGCATATACGCAACCTTATACATGATTGTTATCAAAATGGACCCCACGCATATGCATCCCTATACATGAATATGTGATTTGGAGATTGTGTACAAGTCCATGAGTTGAGTTTTTAGAATGGCACTGACTCAAAAATGGATTTTAAACTTGCAGGATGGTGCTAGAGAGGAGAGAAAGAGAGCATGAAGAGGTTGATGTTGTAGTGGAAAGAGATCTAGGGGCCCAAATGGAACTAAGATGATGTGGGATATATAAATTTTGGGCTCTCAAAGGCATGAGGGATCAAGTGAGACTACTCCAGATTGTGGTGAATTAATGGGATCCAGATACAGATTCCTACAACCTCGATGGGAAACCATTGAGGATTGAAGTCAAGGACATATACTTTCTGACAGGATTGTCATGTCGGGGTGAGGTGGTGAACCTCAAAGCCCTAGGAGCTGGGAGTGGCATGAATATAGAGGACTACATAGCCACCCATTGCATTGAAGGGATCGAGAAGGTAGGGATCCAACTCTCGATCAGAGTGATCAACAATTTGAGTCTCAAGACCATTGTCCTAGTGTTGACACAGATCATAGCGTTGATCTCTTTGCATTAGACATCAAGGTCACTTATGTTCTACTCGGTGGAGTGCTTGTGACCCATGGTTTACGACTGGTGCATCTCACTGGTGGCCAACATGAAGAGCCAACTAACAGACTGCAAACAGGGTAGAAAGAGAAACTTTGGGTTTGCATCTATCTTATGTGTTTTTTTTCTTCGAGCAGGTTCCAGGCTTGGGAATTAGAGTTAATATTGTTCCCCATGGACTTCGTGATCCATCCATGGCACGGTGGACCAAGGTGATGAGGTGGTTGGGGGGTGGTAGGGTTTCAATGCCCTACAACGATGAGTTTTTCTTCTGGTGTCGTTAGTAGGTGATATCTCTAGACTACTACCCATATGCAAGGATCGAATTTAGAGGAGATCCGGACATGCCATTACCACCAGGTTCCGCCTACGGAGACATATGTATGAAATTGTTCTTTGAATGTTTCATTCTTTTGTATTTTTGTAAAAGAAAAAAAAAATTGTATGATGTCAAGTACTAATTAAAACATGTATGTTCTGTAGATGTGGGTTTGTGACGATCATATGGACTCCCATGACACCGGAGGAGGTACCGAGGGGATGATCCAGTGGGAGGAGACACTGAGAGAGTGCTTCAAAACGTGCAGGGAAACCTGTCGCATTTGATGCAGATAATTTTGATGGTTCAGGTAGAGGATTTGTTGAAGGCGATGCAGTGACAGGTGGTAGGTGTGCCCTATTATTGGGTGCGACTCTTCTGGCATATTGCAAACGTCGTAATATGATATCATGACACACATATGGTGCCACATGCACATATTTCATGGTTATTGTATTGATCGGTCGTATATGTATTTTGAGGGTGTGAACCCCAATTTAGTACTATAAGACCATATTTTTGGAGAGATGAAATATAAAAAACATTGGTCTTCGGCTTTACTTATATTACAATGTGTACATTGGTGAATGCTATTTCTTTTCTTTAGTTATGTAACAAATGTCAATATAAATCATAATTAGCATATGCATCAAATACATAATTAGAACTTATAGTTAAGTGATGATAGGTAATAAAATAAAGATTTCGTTCCAAAAGTCATACCCATAGGAATTGTCGGAGTAGAGTATGGTATCACACACGGTAATTGTCATTCAATTGACATACTACTAATTGGGAGTCCAGGCGAACTTCTAAATAATGAATACCAAAATCTCAAAAGATCTATAATGACGCTATATCCGACCACATTATTCGTTGATGGCCCTAGGTGAATGCCACCTGAAGAAACCAGTTGACCCTTGGATGAGCAAATAACCCAAAAGAAAAAATCCAAGTTTTGTGTATGAAGACTGGCCCTATCTATGAATCCTAAGTAGACTAAAGACTTTTTTGACATCTGTCAACCAAGGGAAAACTCAATAAGCAAGTTGATGATGAAAAGGGGAGAAGATATATACATTAAAATAGATTAGTATACAAAGTGTTACTCCCAAGATTGGGCTCAAGCGTAATATATTTTCAAGGAGATCCCATTCCTGGGCTCAACCAACATATTCCATTCATAATCTTCTAATTCGTAGGCTCATTTTTCTAAGACATGTTGCACAATAGCAGGATTGTGTCACATGGGGTTGAAATTGCCTGCCCCCAGTAGTTGTTTGGCTTGGTCATACAAGAGGACCAAGTCACCCTCATCATACTGCCAAGAATAGATAGATTTATCATACTGGACCTTGACACGTAATTTATTCACTTCGATAGTCATAGAGGCATCTCGATGCTACTCATTTAGACTCTCTAGGTGTTCGAGGTGTTGTTCGAGATTAGAAGTGTCAGGTAGGAGATTAACTTCCAATATAACAGAAGGGATTTCACATTCAATAGGTAGGATCGACTCCACACTGTGTACTAACTAGAAAGGAGAAAAACTGGTGGAAGTTTTAACCGAGGTTCGGTATGCCCAAAGTGTAGGGTAAAGCATGATATGCCAGTCATATTTTCTATGGTTGAAATTTTTCTGCAAAATGGTCTTGAGAGAATTGTTCATGGCCTCCACTTGTCCATATTCCTAGGGGTAGTAAGGGGAAGAATGAAAATGTTTAAACCCTAGTTTTGATGCTAATTCTTTCATCATTTAATTTTGAAAGTGACTGCCATAATCAATGACAATCTCAGTCGGGATTATGAACCTAGCTATAATTTGATTGACCACGAAAAATGCAGTAGCCTTACCGTTGGATTTAATTGTAGGAATGGCTTCATCCCACTTAGTAAATTAGTCTACGGCCATGATAATATGTTGATTTCCCCCAACCAAAGTTGGGTTGAAATCCACAAAATACACCCCCCACTTGGTGAAGGGACCGACGGTAATGACCGGTTGAAGAGGGGATGGATGCGAGTGCATATTCCAAGTGAACACCTAGCAGGGGTGACACTTCTTGACCACTTTGACACAATATTTAAAAATAGATAGCCAAAAATAATTGGCTCGCAATATCTTCTGGGTTGTCGAAATCTCGGATAGATGACCACCACAAGACCCACCGTGACAGTCATTAAGGACACACTCAACCTATTCGTGGGTCAAGAAATGACGTAATATATTATCTACACCTTGGCGATACAAAGTGTCGCTGACAATAAGGTATTTATTAACTTGATATCGTATACGTCGTCGGTCATCTCGTGAAATATGATAAGGGAACTTCAAGTTTTGAAGGTAGATCACAAGATCTCCATGCCAGGGTTCTGACGATGAGACAAGGAAAATGTGTTCATCTGCAAATGAATCAACATGAATAACATCCTCATCTAACCGAGGGAATTTCGATATTAGCCCTACAAAAATTAGTGATTTATTATATTTTTATGAAGCAAAATCAAGATCAAACTCTTGCAAGATGAAAATCCATTTATTATATTCTCCCCCTATGATATGCCTGGTAAGAATGTATTGAAATGGATTGACATCAACAACCACGGTAGTTTTGCAAAGAAATATATAGTGTCATAATAGTTGAACTGCGTGAACAGTAGCCAAAGCTAGCTTCTCAACATGAGAATACTTGAGTTCAGGGTGACTAAGTTTCAACTAAGATAGTAAACGACATGCTCATGGATCTCATCATCCTCCTGAATGAAAACCATACCAATCGTCCCTTCGGACGCGGCGATATAAATCAAGTAATCTCTACTGCAGTATGGAGGCTTCAACAGAGGCGTCGATACTAAGTATTTCTTCAGAGCATCAAATGATTATTGGGCTCACTCATCCCATATAAAAGGAGTGTCCTTCTTCAAGAGACCCATGAAACCCTTAGTAATATTGGCATAGTTTATCATAAACCGACACAAAAAGTTAGATTTTCCCTGTAAACCTTCAAGCTAACGAATGGTGCGCGGGAGAGGCAATCAAATTATTGCCTCAACCTTTAAAGGATCCACCATGATCCCAGTCTCAAAGACTAAGAATCCTAGAAGATGACCTGAACTTACATAAAATGTGCACTTATGAGGCTTCAAATGGATGTGATAATAGCAAAAAAATTCAAAAACTAGTCGAAGGTGGGTAGAGTGATGCACTCTCTTGCGAGAATGAGCATTGATATTATCAAGATCAGATTCGACTATATGCTTGAGATTGTGAAAAGTGAAGGTCATGGCTCGTTGGAAGGTTTATCTGGCGTTTTTAACGCCGAAAGGAATTTTCCATTATGTGAATGTACCCCAAGGACAAATAAATGTCATCTTATGTTGATCCTTAGGTTTAATCTGAATTTGGTTGTATCCTAAAAATATGTCCATGAAAGAAAAAACCTCGCTTTTCGTACACTCATCATGAATGTGATCAATGAAGGGTGTTGAGAAGTTGTCTTTAGGACATGCTTTATTCAGGTCTCAAAAATCCATGCATACACGAATGGTTCCTTGATTCTTATTCATAGGAATGGGGTTGCATACCCATTCAGTTAAGGGAACCGAGTAGATAAAGACAACATTAAGAATTTTCTCCACCTTTGCCTTAATATCAGGGGCCTTCCTAGGATTGACAACTCTAAGTCGTTGTTGAGAAGGTTTAGCATCCGAGTAGGTTTTAATATCATGTTTGACAATTTAAGGGTCTATTCCTGGCATCTCTCCATATGACTAAGTGAATACATCACGAAATTCTTTGAAGATTTCAATGTAGATAATAATTTCTTTCGACGAACAATCTGCACTGATATATACATTTTCAACCTTACCAGGAATACAAGATATATCGATCGTGACGGTAGGGGAGATACTCTCCATGTTTCCTTCAGTGTAAATAATGTACATATCAAGTGGGACTATGGCGTGACTAAATATCTCACTCAAGGTAGATCTAATATAATCTTGGTCGATTCTAGCAAGCTATGAGAAGAAATAAGAGCGATGGTGCATATCATCCCATGGCCTATTAGAACCATTTGTGGCCTCTACGATTTATTCATCCAAGGGTAAAGTATCATCGAGGTAGTCATATGAGAAAGACGATGAGGTGGCCCACACAGGCTGAAGAACATGATCCTCCTTGTCCATCTACAAGGAGATGAGATATGGGCCGACATAAGTGTCAAGAACAGCCTGATACACTATCTCTACTGCCGACAATGGCATGGCCATTCCAGTATGCGACTAACCTTCATAAGATGAAGTCGAGGAAGGTAGGTTCCAAGGATCGTTAAAATACAAAGTGCAGAAAGGAACGAACCTCATTCACGAAGAAGACCAACTGGGCATGGCATAGATATGATGAATTGGTGCCACGAAGTCAAAAGTACCCATAAGGGATGAATACATTTTGACACCAATATTCTCAGTTGTTGGCTGAGAATTGTTAATCACATGAATCGATGGCCCAACTGATGCATTGGTGCTAGCGTACAAAAAGGACAACTGATTGATCGTCAGAATTTTCCCATCGTGGTGAAAACATAAAGTATGGAATATGAACAATATGACTGCAATCATAGAATAAGTCCAGTTATGTCCTAGTAAAAAGTTATAGTCAAGGGGTGTATCAACCACCTCGACATCCACCTCCACTGTATTCCCACCTAACTGGACCGAGAAGGAAAGAAGAATATCGTGAGGATAGAAAGAATGACCGTCAAATTCAGTCAACATGGTCAGATATTGAGAGAGGGTTGGAGAGCCAATAGATTTCCAATAGGTTAGGGACATCACACACGTTGTAGCGCCTTCATAAATAATAATACGTTTGATGGTATAATTTGAGAAATCTAGGTGGATTTGGAAAGCCACATGGTAAGGAAAGCGAGGCTTCACATATGTGACATCAAAATTGATAACTTTAGAGCCACAGGGGTCTAGATATCCTAACATAGCTAACAAGGAATTCCTCTGTGAAGGAAATATCTGGAGTACCTACAGAGTTGACACCGTGCAAGGCGTTTGAACTAGATCCTCAACAATTGAATAGTTCTAGGCAACTCTAGCATTAGTGTTGTGCGTATAACATTTGAGTACTCCTTTTGGAATATGAGGAAGAGGCTCTGGTTTTTTGATCTGTAAAGGAGTCTCTGGAGGAGGGGGAGACTCTAGACCTGGAACAGTCTATGAAGAACTGTAATAGTGAGACCAGGTGGCTACATTAACCTGAGACTTGACCATATTGATGCATAGACAATCACCATATTGTGTCGGTGGGTTTTGGCTTCCACTTGTTGCATTTCCGGCATTCAAGGAGCTCGAGGCCATGTGTTGATTATGTAGAAAAGGATTACCCAGCACAACAAGCGGTAGAGATAAAATCCTCACAGCTTTCGCAAGTTTGGGGCACAAGTGGGAAGGTGATCATCCATACAAAGCTTGCAAGGAAACTTCACCTTTCACATTTCTTTCTTTCCCTCACCAGCATTATCATTCGATTTCTCATTGCTAATGTTGTCCTTAGGTTTATTATTATTATTATTCCTCCCACCCTTACGATTATTATCATGTCTTATCCTTTTATTCCCTCTTGGTTGTTGGTTGCCATTCGGGTTGGTCGATGATTTCACAAAATGTATGTCCGTCGACTAAGTGGGACTAGAGGAAACAAACAAAGCATGTCCTCCTATAGAATGTCTTAGAGACAACTCTTTCAACTGTCTTGTAACCAAGTCTATAAATTTGACATTTTCAGAGCCTACAATTCCATTGGCATGAGGCTCGGGCTTTTGTCAAGGGTCATAGCTTGATCTTGATGTGTCAGGAAGAATTTTGTATAACATCCTAGACTGAGCATATATAAGATCTAACTGTTGGGATTTGAAAATTGTCTCTTCCTCAGATGTAACTCTGAATGTAGAAACATCCTTCGAAATATAAGGTTGTAAAGACTTAAGAAACCATTCCAATAGGAACTCTGGAGGAATGTAGGCCTTTATCAACATTGTCCATCTGGACCACTCTTGGATATGATCCGAGATATGGGTGGCTTTGTCCTAGTGGAAGGCTAACAATTTTTTTATGTCGGCATCATAACAAACCAACAATTGGAAGTGGTTGAGGAAGGCTAAAACCATATGATTAAAATTTTTGTATGCCTCCCGGGTAACTCTATGTACCATGTTGTTGCAACCCCTGTGAGGGTGCATTGAAACAATATTAAACAAATATAATCATCATTAAGGGAATTAGAAGAGAACCAAAGATGGAAAGTAGTGACGTGATCACTAGGATCCTCACCAGTCTTTCCCTTGAATTTCAGAATATCCGAAGGAAGCTTAGTGGGGACAGGGGGCCATGTCGAGTCATGATGCATGGGGTCATTCATTAATATAGACAAGTCTAGAAAACTGAGCATGGCCAGAAAAGGGAGAAGAGTTTGTGGCATCTGGCCCCAAGCTCCAGAGAAATATTATTGTTTTGGAATCGCATTCCATCAAGGGTTCTGGTAAGCACCATGGCCCTGTCCAGGATTGTAAAACCCCCCTTCGAATTGATTCATAAGGGTTTGGTTGGGAACCATTCCAGTAGGAATTTTATGATGAGGATTGTAAATATCTCCCCCAACCAAAGTAGCTCCAAGTTGGATATTTCCCAAGGTGTGAAACTGACCTCCTCTGGGTATGAATCTGAAGGATAGAGTTGGATTCCTCATGCCAAGCATGTTGTTCGGAATTGGTGTGGAGGAGGTAGGTGTAAAGGACAGAACACAAGCAACAACTTATCCACCAGGTTAACTACTCCATCTAGGAGCATTAAGACCAAGATTAGACCCGAGGTGAAAAGGAGGTAGGCTTCCAATCGTAGGAGTCATTTTAGGGATATGACCACCGCAAAATGAGAATGGAATATGCAAAGGATACATGCCCCCAAGTCCAATACTAGTATTTGTATTAGACGCTAGAATGGAGGATGAAAATTGCAATGTGAAATTCGACATACCATAAGAAAAAGGGCTAGAGGCCGTAGGGATGGACTGAGTATTGTAGCTCGACGGATGACAAAGAGACCCAAAAGGGTTCATGCCTATAGGTTGAGTATTGACTATAGGCCATACATGAGTGATGATGGGAACCTATGGCACTACAACCATGGTGGTTGAAGGTGTCGAAGGAGTACCATTAACTATAGTCAATATGGGAGTTGAAGGAATCCCAGTATCTTTGGGACTCGACTTAGTACTCATAATTGTATGACTGCAAGTCTGATAAGTGGAGGTGTGTGTACCATGTTTGATAACTTTACGCCTTTAAGAAGGAAAAGACTCAAGATGCGATGGTAACCTCAACAAACGGCGATACCTGCGGGGAAGTTGGTATCGCTCCACGATGACTCAAGACTTGAGATATAAAAACAAATCCTAAGACCAACTTCCAATAAAAGAGCACACCAAAATAAACAAAAGGCTAATATGCACACAAGTAGGATAAAGTGGCTGAAAGGGGCCTCCCTCCTTAAAGTAGGTATGCCTCACCCAAGAGGGGCCAGAGACTCCCTACAAAATATCAGAGGTATCAAAATCAATTATAAGCGATGTTGTGGGCTTAACAACCAGTCGGTCAGATCCCCCCAGAGAGGTAATCCTCCATAAAGGTTGTGTGTTTTCCAACCCTTATCCAACCCAGGGTACCTGCAGAATAACCCCTACAAGTAACCTATGTGGCTACCTATGTCAAGCAACTTGTTGGCCCTCGGTTATGTATTATGTCTGGTGGAGTACCATTAGTGACCTTGTATTTATCAGGTTTATCTGGTGTATCATATGTGGTAGTGCGAGTGGTCAAATCAATCCCATTGAACATATAAATATGAGCACTCGTCGAGGCTTCATCACTAGGAGGATGGCTGAAATTGCCTCCCGTGGGAGGGGCAAGTGCTTGAGCAACCATGGATTGCTACTGAGGAAAAGGATGTGTTAACACGGTGGGTTGTGAATTCCCTTTGAAAAGTTTTGCAAGTTCGTCACGATGTGGACAATCTCAGGTGAAATGATCTTCACCACAAATAAGACATGGGAATTTCAGTTTTCGTTGTGGTTACTTTTCAGTAGAAGGCGCTGGAGTTTGGGTTTTGGGATGTTCATTATTATTATTATTCTTTTTAGGTTTATTCTTTGTTTTCTTCTTACCTCAAGATTGTTGTGAAGAGGTAGATTGGACTGCATTCACCTAAGAGATTTGAGTTGGGAGGGAGGTAGAGGAGAGTGAAGTTGAACTGGTAACAGGTGTGGTGTTGGCCCTTGACCAAGTTTTGGGAGATCCTTGGTCAATTTTTACCTATTTTGGAACTTCGATAGCCTATCGAAGGAGGAGCGCAAGACGAAGCACAGATCATGGGATCTCGGCCCCTTTTTGGGTCTTTTTTGGGGATTTGGGATTATGTAACGAGTATGGGATGTCAGCCCATGGGTTTACCCATGTTTAGGCCTATTTTGTAAAGTATAAATAGATGTCTAGGAAATGGAAAGGCCTCTGAAGGAGAAGCTTCCGCCGCCAAACCAGGTAATCTGCCATCTCCTTCTGTAGGAACTCCATTTTCTCCTCCTCAGTTTCTTAACAGACCTTTTTCTAAAGTTTCTCGTTTCCTGAATTTCAGGAGTGTTCCTGTTGAGTTTTCCCCTCCTAGTCTGGGATTGGAGCAAAAAATCCTTGTCACTCCCTCTCCCCTAAAGTTGTACCTTGGCGTAGACCCAGGACCACAGAATATTTCCCCACTCCTAGCTTTACCACACCTCCTCTTCTTACTATTGCCGCTTCTGCACAAAGAGAAGCATCTGCTGACTTAAGCTCGTTATCCTTCTCCCTAAATCCCCTATTGTTTCCCATTCCACTTAGAGGCTCATTCCCAGTATCCCCTTTTCTAGCTCCTTCTCCTCCAAGTTCTCCTCCACCTAATATTCCCATGGCAGGAGCAAATCCCCCCATGACCATAATGGAGGCTATAATAGCTGCCAGGTATGCACCCCTTGTGTTACCTTAGCCTCTCAATGCCCTTCCAGCAGATGGTTACCTCAAGCAGCTGCCTAAGTTTACAGGCGAGGGGGACATAACTGCAGAAGAACACCTAGAAGCCTTTTACAGTTTTACAGATGATAATGTTATCATGCATGCAGACGTATGGATGAGGATTTTTGTCCATAGTATTCAAGGCGAGGCTAGAAAATGGTTTAAGTCCCTTCCTCCTGGATCTATTGATGGGATTGAGGCTTTGGATTATGCCTTTTTGAGACAGTGGGGAGATAAAAAAGACTTCATGTATTACATGACAAAGTTTGGGTCTTTGAAGAGAAAAGAAGGAGAGTATGTCTCTGACTTCTCCAAGAGATTCAATAAAATGTACAATAAAATCCCTGCTGAGATTAAACGCTCAGAATCCTCTGCAAATATCACTTACGCCAGCACCTTTGATCCCAATTTTTGCCTCCTATTGAGGGAAAGAAGAGAAACTACTCTGTGTTGGGTGTGTGTTATATTCTTTGCATGTGTGTGTGTGTGGGTGCGTCAGATACGACAACTGCGTCTGACGATCCCTTCACCTAGGGCTCTGCCATGTGCATCGAGCGCTTTCCTAGGGGGTTCCCAGGGGGGGGGGCAGGTATGCCCCCCCCGGTTACGCGCAGCGTTCGACATCGGGCGGTAGCTCGGGGCAACGCCCCAATTTTTTTTTTTCGGGCGGTTTTTTGCTATTTTTAGCGGATTTTGCTATTTTTAGCTGATTTGTAAATTAATCCCGGATTAAGGGATTAGGATTTTGGTATCTATGAAATACCTAAAAACATTGTATATATTGTATGGCGAATGGTGAAATTCGATATAATGAAAATAAGAAAGGTTTTCCCGGTTGAGGGTTTCCGGTAAAAATCTATGTGTATTCTGTGTATGAGCCATTGATTAATTTCTGTATT
>ML787063.1:538290-548750 GCA_009831015.1 Picea engelmannii
GGATTATGTTTCATTCGAAACAGGCAGATTGGGGCTGTAAAAGAACTATTTTAGGTTCCAGTGGAGAAGTTTTTTTCTGTGTTCAACATGTAGCACATTAACATCTCATATATCAGGGAAGCTACCATTCAAAAAGATTTTTCTTTCCTCTATGGGTAGATAACTTGCACTATTTTATAATGTGCTTTTGCACCTGAAGTATGTACTCATCATTCCTCTGAGAATGAAAACTATGATTTTTTTCATGAAAACAAAACCTAGCCTCTTGCCAAGACAATGGATTGAATGTTTTCAGAACCATAAAATACAATAGCAGTCTGGTTATTTTTACAAATTTGTGCTGTTTAGAGTGCATATTTTAGATAGCAGTCGTCAATTAGACTAAATTTCAGACTGCAAAAATTTAGCTTATTTTAAGGTTGAACACCATAAATTTATTTTGGCTCTAATTGCTTAGGAATTTTTAATTTAACACACTGGCTATCGCAAAAACAATTTAACTATTTCAAACTGCAAAATCCTGCATTTCAAGATTGAACATATTGTGACAATGGAGGCACTCACCAACATATTGTGACAATGGAAGCATTTCAAGATTGAACATATTGAATATAACAAACGTAAATGTAAGCATTCACCAAATTATCTATTTCGCAGGCGGAGATCTACTCGTAAGATCTTGACACATAATCGAAAGGTCATTATTATTTAATTTCAAGTTTCTCGAAAGTTTCAAATAATCGATCGTAATAAATCGGCTGCGTCCTAGCGCACAAATATTTTGTTTCATCAATTTAAATATTATATTCAAGTTCAATAAAGATAGTTGATGAGTTAAACTCGTGTCAAATATTTAACCAACGGGTCAAATCTTTAACGCGTTATCGTTTTTTGGGTAGATGCTTAAACTTATTTGATCGATGCACAGTTTGGCGTTGAAAGAAAATTTTACGAAAATATATCGTGGAAAGCCAGAACCTTACTCAAGCTTTCAATGCACTGAGATTGTTTTCAAACAATGATTTTGCGAGGTACGTTCCATACACATCGAGAAGAATACCGCCAGAATGTTGTTACCAATGAAGATTATTGACATTTTGCCAGGGTCTTTGTCTCACGCTTCTGTGTCATCTTCTTAAAGCCCTCTGTTGTTCACCTTCTCGCACAGACAGGAGTCGCCGCTCTTATATTTCACATGTGCTCCGAAGAATGGATTTCTCAAAACCCATTTTTTTTCCTTTGTTTGATGGAAATGGGAGATCATCTAGTGTACACATTGAAGAAATCTTGTATGGTTTGTGTTAGTATCATTATTTTCAAGGTAGAATTAGAGGCTTGTAAATAGTTTGCAAAGTCATTCCTTAGTCTTGGGAAGAACAAAGCATCTCTAATTGAGTCATGGAGGGTGTGTGTTTTTCAAAGAGTTGGGTTTCATGAGTTGTTTCAAAGTCCTTGAGTTATCAATCAAATAAAATATAAGAGTCATGTCAAAAGAGTCAAGTCATAAGTCTAGGTGGGTGGTTTTTGTGGATGTCATGGCACATTATGACATATTATGAAAGTTCTTTCTCCTTTGCTTTTTCTCCTTGTAGCAGAAGGTTTAAGCAGGAAATGTTCAGGATCCTTTCCAGGAATTAATATCACCTCCTCTCTTCAAATTACACATTTATTTTTTGTGGATGATATATTTATTTTCACTTCTGGGTCTAGCTCGGAGGCAGGGATCCTAAAAAACATTGTAAATCTCTTTTTCAAAGCTACAGGAATGCTCATAAACGAAGAAAAGTCCACTCTCACTTCCTTTTTGCTCAAATACTTTTTTGACAATTTTTTTTCTTCTCACAGAAGACTTTAGAAGAAGGGATGAAGTATGTGGGGTTTTTTTTAAAACCAAAGGAAAGAGGATTGGACTTGGCTTCTAAAAAACTGGAAAAAAGACTCTTATCATGGAGTCATAGATGGCTTTCTAGGGCAGGTAGACTAGTCCTAGTTAAATTAGTCTTGGAAGTTATTCCCTTTTTTTGGATGTCATTCTCTTGGAATCCTAAAGGAACACTAGAGAGGAAGCTCTCATTCATATTTCTGTGGAGTGGGAAGAAAGATTCATAGGTGATACCTTGGTTTCGATGGAAAATGATGGTTGTCCCAAAGACCCTAGGAGGATGGGGACTAAAAAACATCCATGTTTTCTCAAAAGCATTGGCTGCAAAAGGGGGTCGACGAATGTTAACCACAAACAGTCTGTGGACAAAAGTAGTTATAAGAAAGTACATAGAACATGATTCAGTTATCGCAGAAGGACTGGTATGGAAAATTGGGAATGGTCATCGGGTGAGATTGGGTGCATACCCTTGGATGGGCAGTGAAGGAAATCACCTTCTTTCAGATCACCCTACTCTTTTCGTGATAATCAATGGTTTTTACACTTTAAACAAACTTGTCGATCTAGGTACCACAATCTTTTGGACTCAAGGATGGAAACTGGCCAATCTTGAACTAAATGATTGTAGTGTACCTTTTTGCTTACCAAGGCTTTTAACGCACTATGTAACCATCTGTACACACCTTTCACATAACACATACAGTCCAGTATATACTCCACATGCATTTAAACAAGTAAACACATTCTCTAGAGAGTATTCATATGAATTATTGCCATAATTAACAATCAATAGCACTTCATACTAATTCATATACACAGCGGAAAACATGATAATATATACAGCACAGTCATGCCAAAATGTGATAAGAACATAGTTAGATACTTATCTTGTAACAGTGGTGAAATCCACCAACCAAGTGCAGGCCTTGCACGAACCACCCAGCCTTAGACCACACTGCTCATCAACTCAGCAGTGGATCAACCCTGATCTGGGACTAAGCTCCACCCCCAAGGCAAGGAATCCTAGCTAGGCTGACGTTACAGGGAAAAAACAACATTTAGAATCTGGAAGGATTCTCCCCAGAATGCCATCTTACGCCCACTACTACCAAACTCTCATTCCCCACATGCATGTTCCACCCAGGAGTATACACCTTCACAAGCACAGTCCATCGGTGCTAACCTCCCTCTCTGGGTGTTGGCAACAGGCCGGATCAAGAAGTCTCAGAGCCTGAAGCTGGTGCTGGACACTCTCTAAAAGAAACCTCTTCCAACAACATCCACCTCCCTCACTTAGAGAAAGGTCACACATAGGCTCAATCACCACCTGCACTGGACAACAATTCACGCGCAATGCATTTCTGCATGACCACCACAGTCGACCGGGAATATAGACTCAGACCTCTCAAAACAAGCTCAACAATGGCAGCCATGTCTCACGGTGTTGATTCTGGGAACTTCCCGAGAAGCAATTTTCGCAGGGAATTACACAGACCCTCTATACCTTGCAGAATGTCATTTCCCCTCCACCCTACCCAAGATAGACTCATGCTCTGTGGTGGGGAATGCGTGACAGACAATCCAGAGGCCCTCCAAAAAGGACTTAGGTTAAAACATATAATGCACTTCTCTTTTGGAATAATATTAAAATATTATTCCTAAGGCTTAAGCCCTCTAGGCTCAACACTTAGCTCCTTTTTCCCACCTCCAGCCCCTAATTCCTTGCCCACTCTGTGGATGCTCAGTCCCCCTTCACTCATTCATCGTGGTCGGTCTGCACCTGGTGGTGTTTATATTTTATTAATCATTCTGCATACATACAAGTACATCAGCAGGATCCTGGCCTTCAATACTTAGGCTTCGTGGCCTAACAAACACATAAGCCTACCAGTGATACAAAACTTGGCTCACTAGCCTATAAAACATAATTACAATTCCTGTCAAAACATGGTTTACAACAGGACTCGGCCTTGGGGACACTACAATCCCCCTCCCCTTATTTTTGGACTGTCCTCAGTGCAGCTTTACACAGCATCTGCAAGCCTTTTAAAATTTTCAAAAAGATGTAGGTACTCTGCCCGCATAACCTCTTCATGCTCCCATGTCGCGTCCTCAGGACCGTACCAGGTCCACTGGACCTTTACGAGTTCTATAGCTCGATTCCGTAGCTGTTTGCTTTTCCTATCCAATATGCGCACAGGATGCACTTGCAGGACACCCTCTGGTTCCACCTGAATCACATTCCAATCGATAACATGATTAGCATCAGGTACATATTTCTTAAGCAGTGAAACATGAAACACATTATGTACAGTCATAGATGCAGGTAATGCAAGCATGTATGCAATCGGACCAATCCTTTCCAGGATCTCAAATGGCCCACAAAATCTTGCTGCCAACTTGGCGCAACTTCCTAGTCTCAGGGAACTCCTGTTAGTTTTCACTTTCAGGAAAACATGGTCACCCACTTTGAATTCTCTATGGGTTCTGTTACTATCAACGTAACTTTTCTGCCTGTCCTGTGCAGCTTTTAGATTATGTTTAATTTTTATCATTTGATCTTCCAACTCCTTGAGCAGTTCAGGCCCAACTACTACTCTGTCAGCTAGATTATCCCATCTCACTGGAGTGTTGCACTTTCTTCCATAAAGTGCTTCGAATGGGCTCATCTTCAGAGATGTATGATACCCATTATTGTAGGTGAATTCTACCAAATGCAGGTAGTCTTCCCACCTTGATGGTTTATCCATCACATACATTCTCAGCATGTCTTCTATTACTCTATTTACTCTCTTTGTCTGTCCATCAGATTCAGGATGATACGCTGTACTAAATTTCAGATTCGTTCTGAATCCTTTGAACAGTCCTTTCCAGAAATTCGAAGTGAATTTCGGGTCTCTATCAGACACAATTGTCTTAGGAATTCCATGCAAGCGTGCAATTTCTTTTAAAAATATATCAACAACATCTGCTGCTCTGTGGGTGGTTTTTAGTGGAATAAAATGGGTAGCTTTAGTAAGCTTGTCCACCACCACCATGATTGAATCATGCTGCTTGCTTGTTCTGGGAAATCTTGTGATAAAATCCATTGTTACCACGTCCCATTTCCACTCAGGAATAGGTAAAGGCTGTAACAACCCTACTAGGTGTCTATGCTCAGTCTTAACCTTTTGGCACTCCATACATTTGGCGATGTATTCCGCGATTTATTTCTTCAAACCCGGCCAAAAATAATGGCTTTTGACTACTGCCACAGTCTTCTGATATCCAGGATGTCCAACATAAGCCACGTCATGCATCTCCTTTAGAATTGTCAGCTTCAATTATCGGACTATAGGTACATACACTATGTTTTTATATAGAAGTAAACCATCAGTTACCAAGGTGTAACTTTCCTTGGTCTGTGGCCTTTCACGCTGCTGTAGCTTTGCTACAAGATTTTTGTACTGCAAATCAACATTTGCAGCTTCCAAAATTCTGTCTTTCATCTCAGTCTGGTACATGCTAATGGCTGTAGCGTGTAATTCATGCACTTTTCTGCTGAGTGCATCAACCACCTTATTTTCTTTCCCTTTGATATGCTTGATATCAAAGTCATATTCGCACAGAAACTCCAACCATATAATTTTCCTGGCATTTAAGGTCAGCTGATCAAACAAATACTTCAGACCATTATGGTCTGTTCTTAACTCGAATCTCTTGCCCATGAGGTAATGTCTCCATTTCCTCAAGGCGTGGACGATTGCTACCAGCTCTAAATCGTGAGTGGAATAATTCTTCTCATGTTCCTTCAACTTTCGGGACTCATAACGAATTACAAATCCCTCTTGGCTGAGAACTCCTCCCAGCCCCTCCTTACACGCATCTATGCACATTACATAATCCTTGTCTAGATCTGCAATCTTCAGGATTGGAGCACTGGCTAGTAACTGCTTCAATCGCTGGAAGTCACTCTCACATTCCTCAGTCCACTCGAACTTCTTCCCCTTCCTTTGCAAGGAAGTGATAGAATGGGCTATCCTTGAGAATCCGGCTATAAACCTCCTATAGTAGCCTGCCAGACCCATAAAATATCTAACTTCTGCCACATTCCTTGGCGCTGGCCATTCTCGAATGGCCTGTACCTTCTCAGGATCCACCGTGATCCCTTCTTCAGATATTATATGTCCCAAGTAATGGATCTGCCTTTGGTAAAATGAGCACTTGCTCAGTTTTGTGTACAGCTGGTGTTCTCTCAACACCTGCAGCACCATTCTCAGGTGTTGCTTATGTTCTTCCTCTGTCTTGGAATACACCAAGATGTCGTCCAAGAAGACTATGACAAACTTGTCCAACTGATTTCTGAACACTCCATTCATTAAGCACATGAAAACAGTGGGCGCGTTGGACAATCCAAACGGCACCACTGTGAACTCATAATGACCATATCTAGTTCTAAAGGCGGTCTTGCCAATGTCCTCATCCTTTATTCTCACTTGGTGATATCTAGATCGAAGATCTATTTTCAAAAATATTTTTTCATCCTTCAACTGATCGAAAAGATCATCAATCCTCGGCAGAGGATATTTGTTCTTGACAGTGACCTTATTCAACTGCCGAAAGTCAATGCACAACCTCAACATCCCATCTTTCTTCTTCACGAATAGGACTGGGGCTCCCCACGGGGACACGCTGGGATGAATGTAGCCTTTCTTTAATAGCTCTTCAATCTGCAATTGCATCTCTTTCAGCTCTGGCGTACTCATCCTATAAGGAGCCTTCGAAACTGGAGCTGCTCTAGGCATTAGATTTATAGAAAAGTCGATGTCCCTCTTCGGAGGTAGTCCAGGTACCTCCTGAAATACATCCTGGAATTCTTTGAGTACCTTGTGGTTTTCCAAATTCGATACTACATCTTGGGATGCTTCTTCCACCCAAGATGCAAATAATTGACAGCCTTTCCGGTAACATTTCTTCAGCTGCATGGCTGAGATTTCCCTCACAGCCACGGCTCTGGGAATCCCTTGGACTGTTACCTGATTTCCCTCTTCGTTCAGGCAGGTGGACCTCTTGTTACGGAAATCCAAAAGGGCATGGTGCTGGTCCAACCAGTCCATCCCAATTAGGCAATCATATGAGCCTAAAGGCAGAATGTTCAATTCAGCCTTAGTGCTCATTCCTTTCATGTCCATTGAACAGGACTTAACCAATTCAGTGACCTTCCTCTTGGTCCCTGTGGCCAACTGTACTAACCAAGACCTCTCATGTTTGCTCCTCGTTAGATGAAAACTTTCCACCACTCTAGGATCTACATAACTATGGCTAGCCCCTGAATCAATTAAAATAACAAGGGGTCGGTTGTTAATCATACCTTCCACTTCAATCATGTGCGATTGAAATTCTGCTTGCTTGTTGTCCAGGGCTGCGTAGATCCTCGGCATTTTGTTGCCCATATCCTCCACTGTTTCAGCTTGTTGAACAGTATGTACAGTTCTTGTCTTACCATTTTTATGGGGACAATCTCTGTACTTGTGGTTTCCTTGACAGCCCCAACACTAAATGGGTGCCTGCCTCTATCTTTGTGGTCTCTCTTCCATCATTCTCAACTCTCTAAACAATGGCTGTCCCTGAAGACTGTTTCTGAAAAAGGAAGGCTTGTCTCCCTTCTGCCTCTGTTCTTTCTTAAACCTCTTCTGGTCATCCCAAGCCTTTCGAAAGGTAGGCTTTTCCCTTTGCTGTTTGTATAAACATTTTGCTTTTCTGATGGTCTCTTCCATGGTATTAGGATCGTCATATTGAATCTTGTCACTCATGAAAGGTGGTAGTCCACTCAGATACCTCTGAATCTTGACAGCCTCGTCTTTGATGAATGGAACATACTTCAATAGTTCCAGAAAACTTCGTTCATACTCATCAATGGTCGTACTGCCCAACTTGAGTTCGAAAAACTCCTTCATCTTTCTGTCATAGTATCTTTTAGTCAGGTATTTCTTCTCAAAATACCTCTTAAATTCCTTCCAAGTGACCTCTTTCTCTTTGATGTGTTGCACCTGCACGAACAAATCCCACCACATGGATTATTTTCCTTTCAGTTGGTACATTGCAATTCTTCCTTCTACATGGGCGGAATAATTCTACAATTGGAAGTATTTCTTCATGCCAAGCAACCATGTCTCGGCATATTCCTCCTTCTTATGTTCTCCATCGAATGTTGGAGGCTTAATCTTGTTCATCTCTCCTTTCAATTCTTCCCTTCCAGATTCCTGATGTTTTTTGGTAGGGGACGAGCTTGAACTACTATGTGTCTTACTGTCAGAATGTCTTTGGGAGTGACTAAGATGTCGGTTACCACTCCTCGACCTACTTCTTCTCCCATGGGTTCTGCGAATCCCCGTCATACTTGAGTCTCTTCCTTTCTCGAGTTTCTTCTCTATTATTTCCAGACTCTTCAAAAATTTTAAGTTTAATGCACCCTGTCGGTCCCTGACCTTCATGAGCTTTCGGCTATCATCTCGGCGAGCCTTGGCCTCTCTTTGCAATCCTTCAAGGATTTTCATTATGTGTTCTTCCTTATCCTTTTCTTTTCCATGCCCATTGGATTTCGATCCTTTGACTCCCAGATTAACATCCTTTCCTTCCTGTTTGTCTTCTATTTCAGGGTTAATCTGCACTTTTCCCCACTCCATATTCGGCGTTGGTTAACCAGAATCCTGACCTTCATTGAACTCTGCACACGCACTGTGCAATTCAATTCGAAGTTTGTCAGTCCATTAAACCTTCACGAACAATCCACAATATTTATAAACCAGTTTGGACAAATAAAATACTTCATTTTAAATAAGTTTCTTGAACTGGAAGTATTATGTATCTCTCCTATTTCTTTGCGTTTGTGGCAATTTCCAAACAGTTATGGCACTCGTCAGTCTTCTGCAATATAATGCGCCAACGACTCAAATTTGTCGAGCCTTCGTTTTCTTGACAATTCCTCATCTTTTGTGACAATCGAGTTTAAGAAAGTGTTTCAATTTTACGAATTTTCTGAGCTCTGTTCAACTATATATTTTTTGGGTGTTCGAAACTTCACTTTTCGGTATTTCGAAACTTTCAGAACCTTGAGTTTCAGGGTTTCGGAGTTTCACAATGCATGGAATTCTTGTCCCCGCAATTCCTGATTCTCTGAATCCCAACTCCCCGCTATACAGACAGTTGGCTTCCCCAATGGCGCTTCCCTCCTTTCCAACGTACTGACAGCTGGCCGCCCGGTGGTACCTTCCTCCCTGTCGGGGTTTCAGACTTCGCGAATTCAAGGTGCATAAACACCTTGTCATCAGGATCCCCGATACGCCGATTTCCGACTCTCTTCGAATTTCTGACACACGTCCTAAATGATGGATGGTTTAGGTCAACCCTCGAGTTTCGCTACTTTACGAAACCATGAACCTTCACTTAACAAAACTCCGATAACCATATTCCTGATCTGGGATGACCACGTGACACGTGCCCTCCGTCTTTCGGACGGTCTGGATCTAAATCGAAACTTTCGCCCCTAGTATCTGAGGTTTAACCTCGAGACATCTCCCGACAGATCTTACGTCTGGCGGGTTTTCCGGCCGAGATCTGACGGCTCAGACGATTCCTAACCAATTTGGAATTTTGCATATCGCGACTTTCCACATTCCTATGTATTTAAAAAGGAATTTTAATTCCTACGCACGTTTTCCAAATATGACGGTCACGAGAGCTCGCTTTCCCTCCCGAACAGATCCTAAGGTTTGAACACCATTGGCGTAGAGACCTGTCTCCCCGTGTCCATAGACCACACCAGCTGCGGTTTCACTGCACCGCTAAACCTCCTGAGCTCGTAAGCGCAGTCAAGCAACTACTTGATACTCTAGAACAAACCAAGGTCCGAAATTGGCCACTCCAGACCCAATTTCTCTTCGCATTCTCAGTCCAAAGATCGCTCCACTGGCCCATCTAGGCTTAGTGTCGAAACCTCAGCTCTGATACCAATTTGTAGTGTACCTTTTTGCTTACTAAGGCTTTTAACACACTATGTAACCATCTGTACACACCTTTCACATAACACAGACAGTCCAGTATATACTCCACATGCATTTAAACAAGTAAACACATTCTACATGGAGTATTCATATGAATTATTGCCATAATTAACAATCAATAGCACTTCATACTAATTCATATACATAGCGGAAAACATGATAATATATACAGCACAATCATGCCAAAATGTGATAAGAACATAGTTAGATACTTATCTTGTAACAGTGGTGAAATCCACCAACCAAGTGCAGGCCTTCCACGAACCACCCAGCCTTAGACCACACTGCTCATCAACTCAGCAGTGGATCACCCCCGAGCTGGGACTAAGCTCCACCCCCAAGGCAAGGAATCCTAGCTAGGTTGATGTTACAGGGAAAAAACAACATTTAGAATCTGGAAGGATTCTCCACAGGATGCCATCTTACGCCCACTACTACTAGACTCTCATTCCCTGTTGGTTGTGGAGCCTGATTATCTTCCTGATGTAGAGGTCCTTTGTTTTCAGTCGTGTCTATACCCCATGAAGTATTTACAC
>ML787063.1:553647-569570 GCA_009831015.1 Picea engelmannii
GCGGGCCCCCAGCGGGGGTTCGGGGGCGAAGCCCCCGAAGCAAAAATTGCCTTATAAAAGTATATTGTAATTTCATTGTAAATCTGGACCGTTCATTATAAGGTCGCAGATCTAACGATAGAGATTATGTTAGGGTTTTTTTCTCTAGAAGGCAACCCTCTTTTATGAGGGAAATGTATTGCGGCTAGGTATGAGGGTGAATATTGTATTTCTGAGAGAGGAGACTGTGAGAGAAAGAAGAGGAAGTTACAGCGGGTTTTGTTGTAGGTTTTATCCCTTCATTTTGCTGGATAATAATAAAGGAAGGACCTGGCAATTTCTCTAGTGGACGTAGCCCACACTGGGTGAACCACGTAAATCTGTGTCTCTCTTGTATTGTGTGTCTTCTGTGTTTTTGTTTCTGGATTTGTTTTATTTTATTGCTTCGCGGTCCTGTTTTTTCTAACATTCCCCACATGCCTGTTCCACCCGGGATTATACACCTTCACAAGCACAATCCATCGGTGCTAACCTCCCTCTATGGGTCTCAACAACAGGCCGGATCAGGAAGTCTCAGAGCCTGAAGCTGGTGCTGGACACTCTCTGGAAGAAACCTCTTCAAACAACATCCACCTGCCTCACTTAGAGAAAGGTGACACACATGCTCAATCACCACCTGCACTGGACAACAATTCACGTGCAATCCATTTCTGCATGACCACCATAGTCAACTGGGAATATAGACTTAGACCTCTCAAAACAAGCTTAGCAATGGCAGCCAGGTCTCATGGTGTTGATTCTGGGAACTTCCTGTGAAGCAATTTTTGTAGGGAATTACACAGACCCTCTCTACCCTGCAGAATGTTGTTTCCCCTCCGCCCTACCCAAGATAGAATCACGCTCTGGTGTCGGGAATGCGTGATAGACAATCCATGCAAGGGTCAACGCAGGTTCAGACGGTTCAGAGGATGTATTAGGGTTTTTCTGCAAGAGTCAGACTCCTTCCCTTCTGGCAGTCCATGAGTCCCCTGGAGGAGGAACCCCCAACACGGCTCATCTCGGCCTTTTATTGCATGGCCAGGGTTGAAACTTGTCACCCATGCGACTGCATGTGTTCCTGTAACGTGCGTGCCTCCCACCATTTGGAAATCACATGTCCTTCCAAAAAGGACTTAGGTTAAAACATATAATGCACTTCTCTTTTAGAATAATATTAAAATATTATTCCCAAGGCTTAAGCCCTCTAGGCTCAACACTTAGCCCATTTTTCCCACCTCCAGCCCCTAATTCCTTGCCCACTCTGTGGATGCTCAGTCTCCCTTCACTTATTCATCGTGGTCGGTCTGCACTTGGCGGTGTTTATATTTTATTAATCATTTTGCATACATACAAGTACATCAGCAGACTCCTAGCCTTCAATACTTAGGCTCCCTGGCCTAACAAACACATAAGCCTACCAGTTATACAAAACTTGGCTCACCAGCCTATAAAACATAATTACAATTCCTTTCAAAACATGGTTTACAACGGGGCTCGGCCTTGGGGACACTACAATGATGTAGACGTAATAGAGATGGAAAGATACATTACAGTCCTAAAAACAACACATGTTAGATTAAGGGACCAAGAGGACGAAATTGTTTGGGACAGAACTACCTCTCATATCTACACTTGAAAGGAAGGCTATAACTTCTTAATCCATGAACAAGTCCAAGCAAGACTGATCTGGTGGTGGAAAAAACTCTGGAGATTAAATTGTCCTCAAAATTGAAACTTTTTATGTGAAGTGTGCTTACAAAGAAGGCTCCAACTTGGGACATACTCCAAAAAAGGAATTTCTCTGGCCCGAGTAGGTGTCCTCTCTGTAAAATAAATGGAGAAACGACACATCACCTCTTCATAGACTATATTTATATAAAGAAGGTATGGACAAAAGTGTCCAAACTTCTGAAAAAAAACTTTCTTTGGATCGGCCACACCTTGGAAGAAGCCTAGAACTAGTGGGAGAACAAAGGTTTTAAGAGATACATATTCCTACCCTTGTTGATCATTTGGGGTGTGTGGTGATCCAGGTGGATATCGGTGGCCACCCACCTTTTTCAACTGGCTCAAAACAGGTTTCTGGCAATTTTGGCAATTTACTATTTTTAGCAGTTTTAACTTCGAGGGCCATTTTGAGGGCCTAGATGAAGGTTTTTCGGGATCGATCTTCTCAATGATAGTCAAATGCATGATTGAGCCCCCAAAATGAATCTCCTCGACGATAACTTTCCAATGGGATATCATACGCGTAAAACGGAGATCGTATGCAAAAGTTACAACCCTAGGAAGTTGATGTACTAACTTACCCAAATGGGGCCCACATGAATTTTGGCGCTTCATCTCCTGGGGTTAGGTTTTTGGTTGTCTAGGGTTTTTGGCATTCTTGTTTATTTTAAAAAGGCCTTCAGAGCCTTATTGTAATCATCTTCTTGCCAATGCGAGTAGCCGTCATATCTCTTCTCAGAGATAAGCTGCTACCATTCTAGCGAGTCTTTCAGTCTGTATTTTTACAGTCTCTGTACTTTTATTTCATTAATAGAAATTGTGTATTACTGTATATCTGTGACTCTTGTTATATTTCTGATATCTCTTTGTTATATTGTTGTCTCTCTTGCAATATCTCTGAATATTTCTATGTTATATCTCTGCTCTCATTTCGTGTCGAAAATAATCCGGATAATGTGGCTTGCTAGGAATGAAGCTATTCTAGAACCAAAAAAAACTACTCTCAATAGCTTGGCCATCCTTTCCTCGTTCTTACCAACCGAAGGGAGAGTCAAGACCAGAATTATTAGAGAAGTAACCATCGAAAAAACAAGTCCTTGGGGTTTTTTTGATGGAGCCTCACAAAACTACATTTGTGGGGGTCGACAGATCTTATACTTCTCACACACACACACACACTACTACACTTTGACTTCTGAATTGGGAGCAGGAACAAACAATTACGTAGAACTTATGAGCCTCAAACTACTCATGGCCTTTGCACTTGAACATAATTGTAAATTGTTAACAATTTATGGGGACAAAATGTAATAAATGGATTAATGGTTCTCAAAGTTGCACAAATATCAGACTTGCTAATATTATGGAAGACATAGAATCACTACATAAGGTTTTTTATTTCTTTTCCTGTCATCATGTATTTAGGGAAAGAAACAAAGAGGCAGATCGGGCCTGAAAGAAGGCACACACATGGAATAAGTCCACTAGAATAATTCAGAGTTCTTAAATGAACACCTTCAAGAACAACAAACAACTTTCTTATGAACATTGGAAACCTTTTTGGGTTGCAAATTTTTGTAAAATCCTAATGGATTAGAAGACATAACTACAAAAGAATTACTTCAACAAGCTTTGAAGTAAATACATAGACATACAAATTACAGGAATACACTTCAGATGTGTATCTAGAAAATGTAATTTTGATCACATTTAATGATATAAAATTACACTTTTTTCCTTGGAAAAAAAATGTTATACATAGTCATAATCAACCATGGTCATCTATATACAACAATAATATAATCATCATTAATAATATAGAGAGTTATAATATTATTAATATTTAATTGTTATAATTATTATTATTATTATTATTATTATTATTATTATTATTATTATTATTATTATTATTGTTATTATTAATTAGCTATATTATAAATGGGTACTTTAATGTTATGAAGGTATATTACACATACATATCCTTACAGTAATTTTTTAATATGATTAGGTAAATGTTAAAAAGTAAACATGTTAACGGATGTCTTGATAAATGTAAGAAAGTTATGAACAATAAATCTGACCCATTGATTTTGGAGGACGACTAAGAATATGCTAGCATCTTCAATGCATAGCCATCATATTAGGGTTTAAAATTAAATAAGATTAAAAGATCATTAATTGTGCCCATTGTCAATAAGTGTACACCTTTCGGCGTAATTAATAATTAACCATGTGAATAAGAAGGCATTAATAATATATTGTGGTGAATTGTTATTAAAATTAGTGTTAGATTTATTAAGATTTGGGTTAGGTTTAGTAAGAGTGTTGGTGTTATTGGAGTTATTAGGGTTAGTGTTAGGAAAAGATTTGGGTTAGGATTATTCATATTAAAATTTAGGTCAGGGTTATATTTTTCACATTGTGGATGCTTTGTTAATAGATTAATTAATAATACTTTAATATTTTATTAAATTTTTTTGAACGAGTAAGATTAACATTGACACATCGAGTTAATCATCATCATCAAATGTATTAATTAATTAACTAATTCTTTAATGATTAATATAATAATGTATTTGTACTTTATCAATTTATTAATGTATAATGTATTAATACAATATATTATATATCATTAAGGTATTTACTAATTAACATGTTACATTAATACATTGCATTATATATTAATGTATTGATACTTAATTTATACATTGCATTAATGTATTAATTAATTAATTAATACTTTAATTTTATGTATTTATGTATTAGTACATTAATTAATAAATCATTCATATATTTATTAATTAATACATTAGTACTTTTGTATATTTATGTAATATTTCATTAATATATTTATATATTATTAATGTATTTTTGCATTATTATTTATTATTAATGTATTCCTTTATTATTACTTTATTAATATATTAATACATTAATATTTTACTTTATTAATTAATTAATAAGTTATATTATTTCTTTGTTTTTACTTTCGTATTGCAATATCTTAATGTATTAAATACAATATATTATTAAAGTATTTATTAATTAACATGTTTCACTAATACATTATACATTAATATATTTGATACTTAATTAATACATTATATTAAGGTATTAATTAATTAATATATTATAACTAGTATACATTTATGTAATTATATATTATTAATATATTTTTGCATTATTATTAATGTTTTACTTAATTAATTAATTAATAGGTTGTATTATTTTTTTGTTTTGCAAATCTATCAATACGATGATGATGATGATTAACATCCACTAAGACCGAATTGGTCTATCAGACCTTAAGACGGTAAGTGATAACTTTTGATTCTTTAAAATTTTGTTTATGTGCTCGAAAATCATTAAGAGAAGCTTTCCAAGATCACCATACTTTTGTAGAGTTAAGAGGTTGGGAAGATTGGTAGTGCGATAAATATTTTGAAAATGAGATCTAATATGGATATAGGCTTGACAATCTAAGAGAAAGTGTTTTTCATCTTCAACATTCTTAGTGTCACAAAGGTGGCACACTCTTTCATCCCATGGCATTTTAGGAATTGACCAACGCCCAGTTTCACTATGGAGCTCATGATAATTTATTCTTATCTTAGAAATGTTTATTTATTTTTTTACACTTGGCAAGAGAGATAGATAATTTTGATCTTCTAGATTATGGTTGATTACATCTTTATAATACCTTAATTTTTTTTTTCCTCTAACTCTTTATCACACGACATTTTCTCCTTAAATTTTGATTTGACATTTTTTTAATAGTATCTTTATTATGCAAAATGGTTTTTTCCATGATTCCCCAATAGTTTAGCCAAGACGAGGCGTCTTTATGCCATCCTTGCTTGAGTCGATGGTGGTTATGACTTGACTTTGAAGCAATTTTAGGTATCCTCTTGTCTTCCATGTTGTTTAACTTGTTCCTATACATTAGGTATCTAGTCATAGCCATGATCTCAATGGGGGAGAGGCTTGTTTCTAAGAGGAGGATGAGATAGGGCGTATTTCCTTTAATTTTGAGATTATAGGTTATAAAATTATTTTGTATTTTTCTTTATCTTTCTCCAGGATTCACGAGAGATACTACAACCCCAGAATTCACATCCATAAAGAATAACAGGTGTAAAAAGAGTCTCAAAGATGAGTTTCTTCTTATCCCAACTTCAAACATCAGCTGAGTTACAATTGTTTTCAATCCCATAATAATCTTTCCATCCCCAATAATCTTTTTCTCAATGCTATAATTCCAATTGATTTTCTGGTGAATTTCAATTCCAAGATATTTGTATGAAGTCACTTCCTCCAAGTTGTTGTTGTCATATACAAAGGTATCATAAGGGATCTTATTGGATTTAATAATGATGACCTTAGTCTTATCAATATTAACAGTCATACCCATATTGGAGAAAAAATCCTTGAGGATTCTTAGTTGGTTTTCAAGATCATGGGTACTCCTTGCCATAAGAACGATATCATCGGCATAAAGAAGAATATTGATGACTATACCAGTGAGAGTAGGGCCGACACAACCTGTTTTTTCCAAGCATTCTTCTAACTTGTCAATGTATATGCCAAAAAGGGTAGGGGACAAGGGACAACCTTGTTTGACTCCGATATTGCAATTAATCTCTTTTGACCATCACTCAGTGTTTTTAAACTTAGAAATAACGTTCTCATATATCCTTATTGCAACAACCCTCAACTCGAGAGGCACTTTTATCTCTTCCAACCTATTCCAAAGGTTTTTCGTAGGAACCATGTCAAAAGATTTTCTAAATTCAACAAAACAACAAAAAAGATTGGTTTTAGTATTGCGGAAATCCTCTGCAATGATCCTAAACGTAACAAGATGGTCCACAAATGAATGATATCTCCTAATCCCATCTTGACCTTTATCTCTTTTACCGTGACTTTCTAGCCAAAGGCTAATCTTCTTTTCCAAAATAATTCCATAAAGCTTGGCTAAAATGAGGCTAATCATAATGGTCCTATAATTAGAGCGAATGTTTCTATCCCCATTTAAAAAAATAGGAATAATGAGGCTTTGCGTCCAGGGTTTAGGGAAGCCCTACTTCACTGCTAAATTGGAGAGCTTGTGTATGTGAGGGATAAGGATTGGCCCTCTGATTTTAAAAATTTCATCTTGGTAGCCTTTAATGTCCTTAGCTTTCCCATTTGCAAGCCGCTTAACCCTGAATTCCATGTCATCTAAAGAAAAAACTTATTCCTTTGTAGGGACAATAGGAATGGTGTCCATGGCATTAGGGAACTCGTAGAGACTTTTAAGGTAGGAATTCCAGTCCCTTAAGGGAATCCTATTATTTTCTTTAGTATTGCATTTTAGAATTTGTTTGAAGAACTTCTTAAGATCCAACTTGTATAGTTGTGAAAGTTGCTCTTGCATTTTATTGATATAGTATCTTTTTTTCCTTCTAATTAGGGATTTGTATGTATTTATATTATCGAGTTTTAAGGACTCATTAGAATCATCCCTAATGGATTTCCTAAAAAGTTTACATTTTTTATCATACCAAGGGTTGGTCATTCTATTATTCTTTTTATAGGACACCTCGAAAGAGAACTTGTTAATAGAAGTGGAAAGGGTAGTTGTAACATTATGATAGAGTTTTTCAATGTTGTCAAAGCACAATTTCCTTTGATTATCAGAATTCTCTTCAATGGTGCTCCTATGCATGGCAAATTTTAGAGTTAGGGTTAAAGGTTTATGATTAGAGTGACACTGATGGTCATTTAAAAGGTCAAAAGTTGTTATTTGGTTGGAAACGGGGATATCAGATATCACATAATCTACAACACTACTACCTATCCCATGAATACAAGTCATCTGGTTGGAATTTGGCGACTTCATTACTCCATTGCAAATTATTAGGTCTTGAGATCTCCAGAGCTTGACCAACTCAATACCAAACAAATTCTCAATTAGGTCTTCAGAGCTTCTTTTGTAGCTATTAGATAAAACAAGGTCCTCCTCTAGCCATAAAAGATTATGGTTGGAGTCATTACTGAAAAGAGTAACTTGTTTAGTTGCATTCGTAACATTAAAGTCTCCCAGCAGGAGGATATTACCTTCATTTTTCAAATTATAAATATCTTGTTTTAAATTATTATAGGGACATTTTTTATCTAGATTATTTTTCTTATAAAAAGTAGAATTAATAGGTGCAAAATAACAAATTGCTATATACATCTTCTTAGCATTGGTGTCTGAAATTTCTATCCAAATGTATTGATTAAGAGGGTCAATCTTATGAAGTTGAATGTGAGGAGAAATGRTCTTTTTAATATAACAAGGTATGCCTCCTATTCCTCTAYGGTGRGATTTTTTGTTCCATGCCGACCATAAGACAAATCCTTCCATGTTAGGGACCTTAGWCTCCTCATGCTCCCAAGTTTCAACTAGAAAAATAATATCAATATCACTTGGGATCCAATTTATCATAGGAACATTGTGCCATGGAAAGCCACAACAATTCCAAAAAAGGATCTCGAGTGTCCCAAATTCCTATTTATTATTATCCTTCTCATCTCTATCCCTAACAATAGTTTTTTTATTTCTAATTATTGCCCATTTTCCTTCTTTCCTGGCTTCTTTTACCTTTCGAACTTTCTTCCTTAATTCAGCTTGGTCTTCGGGAATGAGGTCTTCATTTATAAATATTCATGACCCTTTTAAGCTCGGAGATTTACTAAGTATGCTATATTTATGGTCATTACAACTTACTTTGACACAGATCAACCTATCTTTGCGATCAATTATTTTTCCTAGCCTCTTTGCTTCTATGATGTAAGTTGTATCAGTTTGTGATTTATTTTTTAATTCTTTTATTACTATTACTAGCATATCATCCTCTTTTTGTTCTTTTATACAAAAATTTATGAGGTTCAAGGCTCTTTTGTTACTCTCAGTTTGATTAGCTTATTCATTTCCTCTTTGATGGGTTTGATATCCAATTTGTTTTCCATATTACCGAGGATCAAATTATTGGTTAGTTTTTCTTCTAGATATTTAATCCTATCTCTCATGTTTTTCCACTTCTTGAATTCTATCCTTTATTTTCTGCAATTCACTCTTGAACCCTAAGAATCTATCCTCTATTTGATTTTGAATGGTATCTTTAGTTTTTTTTATCAATCATTGCCTCTTGCTCTATTTGGAGTTTTATGTCTCTTTCGTTACTCATTTTTTCTAATGTTTCGAACTCTATTTGGATGTTGACATCTCTCTCTTCTCTTCTTTTTTCTACTGATTCCATATAATTGTAAAGGATCTCTAGGGTGATTTTCGGGGGCCTTCCCTTGTTAGGGTGAGTTTTTGGAATAGGTTTTGGTTCAAAACGACGGAGATATAATTTCAAAACCGCATAGATATCAGTAGAGAAGTAATATATATTATTCTCGTTCAAAACATCAAATAAATAATTTCAAAACAACAGATAAGTAGTATTCTCTTTCAAAACCGTAGAGAAATATTATTAAGATATTTGTTTATTAACATGTTACATTATTACATTACATTATACATTAATACTTTAATATAATAAATCTTTCAATATATAATCTATTAGTATACTTTTACAATATATTATTAAGATATTTGTTTATTAACTTATTACATTATTACATATATTATTACTGTATTTGTTTTTTAACTTGTTACATTATTACATTACATTATATATTAATACATATATTATTAAGTTTTTTTAACTTGTTAGATTATTACATTACATTATATATTAATACATATATTATTAAGTTTTTTAACTTGTTAGATTATTACATTACATTATATATTAATACATATATTAAGGTATCTGTTTATTAAATTGTTATATTACTACATTATATTATACATTAATATTTTAATATATTAATTTTTTTATGTATTAATTCATTAATTGAAAAAATGTTAATATATTTATTAAGATACATATATTATTAATTTTTTTAACTTGTTACATTATTACATTACATTATATATTAATACTTTAATATATTAATACATATATTAAGATATTTGTTTATTAACTTGTTATATTACTACATTACATTATATATTAATATTTTAATATATTAATTTTTTATGTATTAATTCATTAATTGAAAAAATGTTAATATATTTATTAAAAAATATATTAATGATTTTATACATTTAATTAATATTACATTAACACATTTATATATTATTAATGTATTTTTGTATTATTATATATATATGTTATATTATTTATTTGTATTTAGTTTAGTATTACTATACTATTATTACATGTAACACTTTATTAATATTATTTATTTTATTAATTTATTTATTTTATTATGGTATATATTATTTTATTTTTATGGTATAGATTACTTATATTTGATTAATTAATATTTAATTTATTATTAATTATTAATATATGTAACATTTTATTATTTATTTTAATATTTTTTTAATATTTTATTAGGGTATGTATTATTTTATTTTTAATTAATTATTCATTTTTATTTAATTTATTATTAATTAATATTTATTTTATTAATAATTAATAATTAATTACTTATTAATAATAATTGAGTAATTAATTATTATTAGTTAATTACTAAACAATAATTAATTAATATTTTATTATTACATTTAAAATGTAATAATATATTAATAGTTGTGCCTCAAACATGTAGACTTTCAATTAACAACAACCACATTTAAGTAAAAGTGGTTGATTTACGCGTATCCATCTCATTTTCCACCTTTCTAAATTAATGATGTTCATCAACCTATATCAATCACTTTTACTTAAATGTGGTTTTTGCTAGTTGATGATGATGATGATTAACATCCACTAAGACCTAATTGATCTATCGGACCTTAAGAGGGTAAGTGATTTCTTGTGATTCTTTAGAATTTTGTTTCTGTGCTAGAAAAGCATTGAGAAGATTTCCAAGATCACCATACTTTTGCTTAGTTAAGAGGTTAGGAAGGTTGGTAGTGTGATCAATATTTTGAAAATGAGATTTAATAGGGTATAGATTGGACAATCTAAGAAAAAGTGTTTTTCACTTCAACCTTCTTAGTTATATATTGTACAATATCACATCCAAACTACAAAAGCAAATAAAACTACAAACATAGTTACATAATTATCCCAAATCCTTTAGAGTATCTTCCTTTTCATTTATAATTACAAATAATTATATATTTTGTTTTAAAATAAATTAAATTTAAATATCCAATTTGAGAAATTACAAATAATTATATAAATAAAGATAGAGAATCCAATTTCCTACCAACATAGTTACATAATTATCCCTATTCCTTGGGTATCATATAATATAATTATCCCTATTTTAAAATCATATAATATTTGTTTTGAAAATATTTAAACATGGTAATCTCTTCAAAGAGAAAAATGTGAATTTTTATTTAAAAAATAAATGAGTTTAATTATTAAAATATATATTTTTAGAGATTCGAAAAATATTGATCAGTAGGACTCAAGAACTTGTATCAATTTCTAATGTTTTAATATTGGGTTTTAACCTAATTTTTTTCCTTAAACTATTAAAATTAAAATTTAATTTAATTTAATAATTTAATTAATTTAATAATATCAATAAACATCATTAATAAATTTTATGATTATCAAACTTTCTTACCTTAATCTCCTATAAAATTTGTTATCATTATTAAAATTAATTATAATTTAAACCTAAACTAGCTTAAAAAACCAATACACTAATAATAATAATAATTTGATTAGCAAATTAAAATAATTTCTCTTACCTTTCCTCATAACATACCACTTAGTTTATTAATTAACATTTTTTTTTTATAAAATGTTTCACTTTGTTTTATCAATCCAAGATAGAATATATTATTAAAATATTTCTATTAAATCCTAGGGTTTCACTTATTAGACATTCGACTCCACTTTAATATTTATTAGAGTTCTTCTAAATCCTAGAGTTTCACTTAGCCCACAAACAATCAAGAACATTTCAAATACATTTAACTAAAGTAGGTTCTCCATTTCAAAAATGCATGTAGAGAAATTTATTTGATAGGTTACAAGTATCACTATATATTTTTATAATTTAATATCTTCAATAAATTTAAAATTGATCACCTGGATGGGGTGATACTTGGCAAGAGGAGGGGGACAGATGGCAAGGATAGTTGGTGGGGGAGTTATTGTCACAAGTCGTCATCCCCGACATATTTACTCTCCATGGCACTCACCACGAGGGCAGTAAATTCAGTGTGCCTGACAGAGCTCTTGGATGAGCGATCCAGTCAGGCTATCAATACCAGTCGCCTGTATCAATCCCATCGGCCTTCAATGGTGATGGGAGAGGCATCAATGGCTCTCAACAACGTTAAAGGTAACCCTCGTGCGCATCTCTTCCTGTTTTTTTCCTGTTTCGAACATTGCATAGTGCTCCTCGGCCCTCCTTTCGCCGTTATCGCTCCCTCACAACCCCCTCTCATCCCCCCTACCCCCTGGTTTTTCCCACCATGCCCCGAGAGAGAGGAAAGCCTAAGCGGGGCACCAAAAATAATAATTCCCTCACCCGAGCCAACAGACTCACAACCTCTCAGCGAGCTTTGATTGTTCATTTCAGCCACCCTCATAGTCATGCCAGAAGCACTCAAACGACCCTGCACGCTCCAAAAATGGAGACCCCGTCACCCTTGTTTCAGCCTCAGACTTCCCTGCTCACTCCAAAAATGGAGACACCGTCCCCCCTAGTGCAGTCTCCACTGCCACCTTTGCATCCTCCAGCTAGT
Organism: Picea engelmannii; assembly: GCA_009831015.1. Lineage (NCBI taxonomy): Eukaryota > Viridiplantae > Streptophyta > Pinopsida > Pinales > Pinaceae > Picea > Picea engelmannii. The sequence continues at coordinate 566,195 of ML787063.1, forward strand.
ACTTTAAAGGAAGAGGTGCCTTTGCACCTCAACCCCATCAAAGAGGAGGCACCACCTCCAATTTTGCATCTAGGCCCGAGCGTGACAGAGCCACCTCCAATTTTGCAACGAGGACCGAGCTTTGTGACCATGACAGTACCACCCTCAGAGGTGCGCCTCCCCACGGACACCAACCTTCTTGCCCCCCCAATTCTCAAACTAGGAGAGCCTTACTGGGGGATGGAGGTTGTATCGTGGAGGAGGAAATCCCTCCCAACTGACAATTAACAAATGCAGGGAAGGACTCAATCGCAGTGGAAGACACGGGCATGGCTAAGGGAGAGGAGAGCTCGCACTCTACCTATCATCTCGCAGAGGAGCATCTTGAGCTCCTCTTCGACATCCGGTAGCGGCATGATGAACAGGTGCATGCACAAAGGACAATCAATCAACGACTGGACTTGTTGTTTGAGGCGTTCACAAAAGCCCCAATGCAAGCACTTTGTCCCTCTTGCAAGGAGAGATTCGTCCCGACATACACTTGTCATGGATATCCAGGTTCTTCAATGGCTTGGCACGGCTCACCCCAGATTCCAATTTTCTTTTGTCAATTACAGTTTTAGAATGGATAGAACTTATGATTTAATATAAGGTCCCTCTTTTATTTAAAAAAAAATATAAAATAAATTTAAACGTGATATTCAAAATAGAAATCATTTGAGTATTTTTAGTCATGATCTAAGTTTGCGAATTGGTCTATAGAGATGCTGTCTTTAAAGATGACAGAAACCACTCAAAACTTCAATTTAATAATGGCCAGTAAAACATGTGTAGGAAAATGTTGGATTTAGATTTTTCAAGATAAGGTTTTCAAAATTTACAGTGAAAATTTCCAATATATCGAAGAAACATATTCCAAGTCTATGTTCTATGTTCAAAACTTTATCAAGGAAAAAGGACCGTAGTACGATTTTCAAACATAGGTGGTGGTGATGTCTTAACTTTGTTTAAACTTTTTTTTTACTTGATTTAATTTTAAGATAATGTTTTTAAGTAACATTTTTTTCTCAGTCAATTTTTGCTAGTTTAATGGATTTTTTGTTCGGCAATCAGAGTTCAATACTTTTAGAATGTTTTTTTAATATGTTTTTTTAAATATAAAATGAATATTGAATAACCTAAAACAAAAGGAAAGTTGATTTTAATAATACAGATGGTTTTAAAAATCAAAGTTTATTTTAGCAATAAAAATGTTTTTAAATATCAAAAACTTTTGAGCACTATTTGACCATTATATTTAGTTGTCTAAAATTAAAAGAAATTAATATTAAAATATTAGAAAATTTGAAAACTAGTTTATAATAGAAAAAAAATTCATAAAAAAATTCTGAAATTCATTTACATGAAAGTGTGATAAAAATGTCGTTATAATGTAAATGCACAAAATGATTTTGATAAACAGCTATATTTAACTATAGGATATTTAGGCATACTTAAAAACATAAATGAAAAAGGTAACCAAAAGAGAATTATATCTATCATAATAATGTTTTGGAACATCAAAAGCTCTCAGAATTCAAGTAAAACTAGATAAAAATGCAAATGCTAAAAGTACAATTAGTAAACAACAATATTTAACAATTCAAAACACCAAACAAATTCAAACTCTATATACCTCTAAGCTTATTCAAATAAAAAGAAATGAAAATGCAAAAGAAAAAAAATTCAAACTCTATATACCTCTAAGCTTAATCAAATAAAAAGAAATGAAAATGCAAAAGCAAAATGTGCAATTAGTGAACAAGTGAATAGCAATATTTAAAAATTAAAAACACCAACCACGGGCTAGGACGTAAAAACAAAATAAAAATGAACCATTTGAAACATCCAAATGAGAAGTTCATAAAGTTACTCACAAATTTTCATTACTTGTTCGCATCACAAAAGGCTACTACAAATATAAAGCACAAAATACAGATTACTGAACAACAGTATTTAACCATTAAAACTATGGGATATGGTAGTATTTAAAATCACAATAATTTTAAATTAAATCCTAATGTTTTGAAACAAAAGATACTTTTATAACTAGTGTATAATCTTGAGAAACTTCATAAATAAATTTACGAATTCAGTGACTTATAAAAGCCTCTAAGAGTCATGAAAATGTAAATGCACAAAACGCAGCAAAGGCACAAAACACAAAATAATGAGCAGCAAGATTTTACCATTAAGAGTTATCTAGGCATATATTTTCGAAGTTTAAGTTGAACCATTATGATGTTTTGGAACATGAAAGAGAACTGGTATATAATTTTGAGAAACTTCATTTACGAATTCAAAAATTCATTTTCATTTAGACTTACCGAGGCAAGAAAACCTACGAAAATGCAAAAGTACAAAATGCAGATTAGTCTACGGCAGTATTTCACCATTAATAATAGTATTTCACCATTAATAATACTTTAGGCATCATTGGTACTGAGCTTCTGGGAGCTACCTAGGAGTTTAGACAGAGCAGATTTTGACTGCCTTAACCGTTCAACGCTGTTATTAAGGTTCTTTCTCTTAGTAGCTATTACTGGACTTTCTTCAAGCACCTGCTCCATCATATTCAGACCTGGCTCAGCCACGTACTTTACAATCTCAGCAACAATGTCATTTTCAACCAATTTTCGAGAAATGAAACGCAGATGGAGTGGAATCTGATCAGCCAGCCTCAGCCTTACCACATTCCAGTAAGCAATGAGACTAATCTTCAACTCGAAGGCCGCCTCGAGCTCAGCACTGCTGACCTTTGGCAGTATGTCCAATTTAATTTCTCCAATGCCTTCAATACAAATAGTGTTTGAGTTGTTTTTCAAGGACGTAAAGAATTTTTTATTCTTTTCCTGCAATTTGACAAAAGGTCCGGCATAAGGATGACTCCGCATAATTTGTTTTTCAATACAAATATTGTTTGAGTTGTTTTTCAAGGCCGTAATGAAGTCTTTCTTCTTTTCCTGCAATTTGACAAAAGATTCGTCATAATTAGGACTCGCGGGGAAAACTATTCCCTTCTCCATTTCCATCATATCTTCAACATGTTTAATGCAATCAGCCTTTTTTCTGCCAATGAGAGCCTGAAAAGCTCTCCTTGACACTGACTGCAACTTCGGAAAGCTTTCTGTGCTAAGATCGATCACGCGACATATTACTTTGTCCAGGTAGTCGCATACATGCATGGCCAAGTCTCTGCTTGTCTCAGATATGGAATCTGTTAGACGATCAAGTTGAGATCGCGATTTCCTGCGCGATTTTCTCCATCATTTTGTCCGCGATTTGCTCCTCTGATTGAGCAAATCGTTCCTTGATTGATTAGTTAACTGCAGATTAGTTTTCTTCTTGTTTTCATCAA
>ML787063.1:586549-613210 GCA_009831015.1 Picea engelmannii
AAGAAGAAAGACTTCATTACGGCCTTGAAAAACAACTCAAACAATATTTGTATTGAAGGCATTGGAGAAATTAAATTGGACAAAGTGCCAAAGATCAGCAGTGCTGAGCTTGAGGCGGCCTTCGAGTTGAAGATTAGTCTTATAGCATATTGGAATGTGGTAAGGATGAGGCTGGCTGATCAGATTCCACTCCATCTGCGGTTCATTTCTCGAAAATTGGTTGAAAATGACATTGTCGCTGAGATTGTAAAGGACGTGGCTGAACCAGGTCTGAATATGATTGGGCAGGTGCTTGAAGAAAGTCCAGTAATAGCTACTAAGAGAAAGAACCTTAATACCAGTGTTGAACGGTTGAGGCAGTCAAAATCTGCTGTGTCTAAACTCCTAGGTAGCTCCCAGAAGCTCAGTATCAATGATGCCTAAAGTATTATTACTGGTGAAATACTGCTGCAGGCTAATCTGCATTTTGTACTCTTGCATTTTCATAGGTTTCGTTGCCTCAGTAAGTCTAGATGCAGATGAATTTTTGAATTCCTATATGAAGTTTCTCAAGACTATATACAAGTTCTCTTTGATGTTCCAAAACATCATTATGGTTCAACTTAAACTTTCTTTTGGTTTTAGTCTCGATCATATTCCTGGATATTCTTAATGGTTAAATATTGCTTCTCATTATTTTGCGTTTTGTGCCTTTGCTTTGTTTTGTGCATTTACATTTTCATAGTTCCTTGTCGGGTTTATAAGTAACTGAATTCGTAAATTTATTTATGAAGTTTCTCAGGATTATACACTAGTTATCAAAATAGTTATCAAAGTATTTTTGGTTTAAAAACATTAAAATTTAATTTAACTTTATTTTGGTTTTAAGTCCTACATATCCCATAGTTTTAATTAGTTTTAATGGTCAAATACTGTTGTTCAGTAATCGGTATTTTGTGTTACTCAGTAATCAGTATTTTGTGCTTTACATTTTTAGTAGCCTTTTGTGACACGAACAAGTTTTTCTGTAAATGAAAATTCGTGAATAACTTTATGAAGTTTCTAACGACTATATACCAGTTTTGGATGGTTAATAATGTTTCAAAACATCAGTATGGTTCAATTTAACTTTTATTTGGTTTTTAGACCCTAACATATGGTTAGTGTTCTGAATTGTTAAATATTATTATTCACTAATTGCACTAACCATATGTTAGCGTTCTGAATGGTTAAATATTCCTCGCACTTTTTGTATTTGCATTTTTATCTGATTTTACTTGAACAAGCTTAGAAGTATCTGGATTGTGTCTGACTTTGTTGATGAAGTTTTTCATGAATATATACAATTTCTTCTAAAAGCTTAGCTTTTGATGTTTAGAAACATCAGTATAATCTCTTAATTTTCTTTGGGTTTAGGTTCTAACATATGTTTAAGTATCCTATAAATAAAAATAGCTGATCATTAATCTGCATTTAGTGCATTTGCATAGCTTTTTAATCAAGTTTCCATTGGAATTTGTTTCTAAAATTTCTCAAGATTATCTACAAGTTCTCAAGTAGTGTTATACAAATCCCTTTGGATATGACGGCAGTGATGCTTTGCTCGTTATTATGATCGAAGAGGTAGCAAATAGGTCGCACAAGTGGTGGCGATAGATGGTGATAATTGGGCGCCAACCAAGTACAGTGACACATGGCCTCAAGTCCTTCTACAGAGCTACGTTGATATCCCGTTTTTTTGTCAAAACTCGCAGAAGAAGCTATGAGTTGCCTCAGATCGACAGATGAGGGAAGGCAGGTGCTGCTTCATGACAAAATAAATGATCGTTCATTTTACCAGTGATTCGAACCCTCGCAGAAAATAATCGATGTGTTGATAAATGAGAGATTCTAGCTCTATTGTGGATGTGAAGGTCATTATCATTAATTTATTTTTTATTAGCAGGTTGTCTAATTATGTCTCATATTCGAAATGCTGAGTATTGTGCCCTAGCTTGTGGCAAATATTTGATATTGTTGTGTGGAGCAATACCTCCAAAGATGGATCATGTGCCAGATTGGAATATCAAATTGGGTACAATTGAAAGATGAAGTTCTCTATGTTTTGAAGGAGGTTGATCTAGTGTTCCTTCTATGAATACCTTGTTTGCATAGACCACATTGACAAATTTTCTACACGTTGATTTCTGTGACATTGAAAGAACTACAGATTAGCACGAGTCGACTTGAGCATCGAATTATTTGAAGACTGCAGTAAATGTGTGCCCTACCACGATTCATGTACATAGTCATCCTTGAAGATTGACGTGACTCCGGTTCATGTGGAAAGAAAATCGCTGGCATCCACTGAAATATGGTTATCGTTGGAGCTGTTTATATTGTTCCCTAGGATCATTGAGCATGATGTTTGCATTGATTGAAGGGTTGAATGGTCAAACCTCTAGTTGATCAATTCAATGTAATGAAAAAACTGACATTGCTTGCATTATAAAGAGTTAGAGGGAAAAAAAATTAAGGTATTATAAGGATGTACTCAACCATAATCCAGAAGATCAAACTTATCTATCTGTTGACAAGTGTAAAGAAAAAAACATCGCTAAGATAAAAACAAATTCTTACTAGTTTCATTGTGAAAGTGATCATTGGTCAATTCCAAAAAAGGCATGGGATGAAAGAGTGTCACCTTTGTGACACTAAGAAGGTTGAATATGAAAAACAATTTCTCTTAGATTGTCTAGATCATCATCAAAATGAAAACTAAAATAAAAATAACAATATATTAATATCTTTTAATATATTAATATATTAATATATTTTAATACTTTAATATTAATGTATTAAACATACATAAATTGATCTTAATCTTGGATTTAATCTTTCCACCTAAAAACCTTTAATAGAATGTAAAATTTGAGGAAAGGTTAAAGGTTTACTCCTCAAGAGATTGGATCTCTCTAAACACTTCATAAATCCTATATTAAAATGATTTTATATTTACTATATTTAATAATTTAAAATAAATATATATTCATTCAATTTAAAAATCAAACTTTCAAATAAATCTATATTCATTAAATCTAGAAATCAAATTTTAAATAAATCACAATATATTAATTTCATAATTCTTCTATATATCCATTTTATATAATTTCATTTACCTCAAATTTCTTTAATATATCAACTTCCTAAAATTTCTTTAATATACCAACTTCCATTTTTTTAACAAATTTTATATTCAATAAGAGAAGTTGCACAATAAGAAGTCCAACAACAAGTCTCTTCATTAAGTGGAAAGAGTTTGTATTTAATTGATGAATATAAACTAGTTTTTAGTAAGCATTACCCATGTGATTACATTCTTAGTAACACCAAAGAGTAAAGCACCTTAATTAACACCAAGGAGTAAAGCACCCTAATGCAACATAGCACCTTGGTATTAACGACATGTTTCAGGTAACTATATTAGATAGTAATTAAAGAAAATACCATAAGTATAAATGCATGTGCTTCATTACATGGACTCTAGAAAAGATGTTTTCTCAGGTGGTAATTACGAACCTAGTTGGTAGATGAGAGAGTTGTTGGCAAAGTGTCTTTTTTCTTTGCCTCCATCATTAGGAATGAATGTTGTTCTACACACTGAAATTCTTCATAAAGAAACCAAGAGATTTATATAAAATGAGAATGAGAGGAGTTCCATTTGACATGTATAACCTTGAATAATACTCTCAAGAAATAAACCAAAATAATCAAGCTCCCACTTTAACATTCTTATTGCACTACCTCATCCACTAAAAAAAAAACTCACAAACAAAGGTATGGTTAGTTGGTAAGTTCAATGATAACAAGTGATTGTCACAACAAAAGCTAGATTTTTTAGTATGTATAGAGGCTAAGCGAGCTCTTTTTAGGATGTAGAGGATAAGAATGTGCTAAATGTCATAATGAAGATTTTTTTAAAGAAAATCCAACCAAAACTTAACTATAATTACACGATAGAGACAAACTAAAAAAGATCGATCTTCCTTAGCTATTACATTACAAGAAATTGATTAAAGCAGTTATGCTTGCACTGATTTCTTTTTTTTATCTGCTAAACTGAAGCCACCTGTTGTCGCAAGAGTTGACTCTAGGCTATAAAAGAGCCAAGCCTTAGCACATTTTTAAAAGAAATAAATCTTGTTGATTGGTCAGTCATAGGAGGCTTCTAGAACTAGGTCGAAAATAGTCATTCCACTCATTTATAGATCAGAAACAAAAGACATGACCTCGTTTGTCTAATTCATTTTAAAAAATCATGAGGGTGGATAGCAGATAGGGGATGAACAAAACTGAAAGAAAAAGCCAAGCATCTGGTCTTCCTTTCAATAGAAGAAATAACACTGAAACTTCAAATATCTGAACACAGGTTTTGTCTCACTCATAGAAAGACAGAGGAAAGGCTGTGAACAAATAAAACTTGCAAATGAGGCAAAACGATTAAGATGGAGGTCTTGTTCTACTCACGACAAAACATAGGAAAAACTGCACATTAAGGGATGCTTCAAATTAGCTACAACAGAGGTAGTACTGAATTGTAACCATTACAAACTAAAATAATGAACGTAAGGAAGAAAGAGCAGTGATGAAAACTTCAGAAACAATAATACAGGAAGAAAACAGAATTTAGACAGTGACAAAGTATAGAATCTCTTGGCACTCTGTTCTATATTTGCTGAAAAAAAATACATTACAAACCCAGCCCGTGAAAGGATCCCGGGCTATCCTCCTCCCTCATTTTTTTTTTTACATACATCAGTCTTTTAAAAAGAAAAATAAGACTCTTTGTGTTCCGGGAAATATGAAGTGGTTCCCCTTCTCCATGGCAAATTTAGACTGCCAGGTGTTCTGTCGTATGCTCTGCAGGCTACTCGAACCGCTACCAATGGCTTTGACAAGTGGACAGAATGATCCCTGTAGTTGTAACGGATTTCTCCCTGGTTGCCCATCAATTCTATAATCATTATTCAATATATATGAAAAATAACAGTCTTGATGATTCCTTGCGTCCTTCCCATGCAGATTCATAGAGAGTATCATAAGATTTGTCCACTGTTCCATGGAGATAGTCATAGAGAGGCATGAAAAGACAGAAGTTGGTGTGCACTTGAGAATGGTGCAAAGGGTGAAATGAGGGCGAGTACATGATGTATTTCAGAGGAGTAAAGATCTTAAATTCCCATGAGGGAATAAACTCGAAATTGCAGGGCCCCATGAAATCGAACCATGTCATGTAACCAAGAACAAGGCCAATGGAAGCAGTGTTGGTGATAACTGCAGCGAGGGGAGCTATGGAGAACATGACAACATACATCAAATGTTCTGCAAATGGATGGACCACGTATGTAATTGGTTCTGTAACAATAAGAAGAATGATGATGCGAATGGTACAACCTGCATAGAAAGTGATGATGCAAAGCTCTATGGGCCCCGTAAAATACAAATTCAGTTGGCCCAATGTGAGCCAAGATTACAGGGATAAGACCTTTTGTATTCCTCAGAGGGAGATTGGAAGCTCCTGGAACGAAGGCATGAATTTGAATAAACAAGAAAGCATACAAGAAAATATAGTCGTCCCAGGTTCCTTCTCGATCAACTTGCTCAAACTGGATTACATTTGGATTGAATCTAGCGCTTGCTCCTTGCACTATGATACCGAGAAATACTTATCCATAACTGGTATCGAACAACTAGAAATATGAGGATACCCAAGCTGAAATTATCTGCATCTTGTCCGCTTATCAACGGGGTTGAATGAAACCAAAAAAACTTTCGTAATATTTGCTCGTGCCTCTTCTAGGATCACCGAGCCTGTTTGTAACAGTAGCATCGATAGCATCTTGATTCTCTATTCCGGATGCTCTCGCTGCAAGCAGGGCTACTGTATCTCTGTCCATATCCTTGTGGAACACCCCAACGAGATTCCTGTCTATATAGTGAGACGATTTAGAGTATGAGTGCCAGTTTTATCACTGCAAAGAACATCCACCCCAACCATTTCTTCAATTGCAGTCATTCGCTTCGTAATTGCACCCTTCTAGGAGAGATGGTGAGAGCCAATGGCCAAAGTAACAAAATAAAAAGTCGGCATCGTGGAAAATGAAGTGTGATCGAGGGCCAAAGAATTTGTCATGATATACCATCCACTCTCTCACTCTGAGGATTTAGATCACCGTACAGAGAAGAGCCGCAGTAGAAATAATCGTAGAGAGGAGCTTTGGTTGTAAATGGAGGCATTGTAGGTATCTTCTCTCTTGAGAGCAACGATCCTCTCTGCAAATATTGTTGCATTGAGACCGCTGAGAACCGAGAGAGATATCTCCTCGTTCAGAACCTATTCGCCGCTACCTCCACATCCTGCACGAATTACTGACGATCACCTGGTAAATGGTAACTTCCTCATTCCGACACAAATGGTAACGACCAATCACCATGGTAACACCCACCTGAAAATATCCTACTTTTATCGGTGCGACAGGCTTCACAATCACCACTGTATGATAAGAATACGGTGCGGCATATACATTTTTGTTTTCTAAATATAGTCGCTCCAACGTAATTGGATGGGCAAAATTGGGCAACGGTCCAGTGAAATTATTATTGACACGTTAACTAATGTAGTCGACCGTGCCATATCGTTAGGCACTCAGCTTCATGATTCCACGTCGGCGATTTCAAATAGAATCAAGTTGCTGCGAATATTGTTTCTGACCCGTTCGGTTACTCAAACCTCACTTGGAAATTTTGTCGCGCCTCAGACTGTAGCCAACGGACACACTACCATTTTCATTTTCATGTTATTATTACTGTCAATGCCCCCAGGAGGAATCTTTTGCGCTGCCAAATGGCAGATCCTGCAGGATTTCACCTATAAAAAACCTTTCCAGATACCCTACTATTACTCAACATGTAGCCCCTCTGAAATTGGCCACCTTCCTTTATTTCGTATTGGCCGCCACTACCACCAGGAAATCCATTAAAGAAGGAATCGATAATTGGTAGATCTGAACGTTGCGTTGTGACAGGCCTTGTGCTGCTTTGAACATGTCTGCGTGAGGCTTTACTGGGTGTGGGTGTATAACGATTTAAAGAATGCCATGTAGTACTGCCTCTTGTGCGTCTCGGTGTGGGAGTAGTACCTCCTCCATACCATCAAATTCTCCATCTAACAATACCTGTGGTTCAAGAGATGGTCCTTTCTCATCATACAATATAGAAAGAGGTGCATCCAAAGATGCAATTGGCGACATTGCAGGCCTCCAAATTACCCTAAAGAAATTAATGTTGTACATCCCATAGAACGGGATGTGCACTCTGTACTGATCATTGATAAATCTACTATTTGGACACTTGTAACATAACCATTTTTCAATAAAAGCAAACACTGGTTGTCAATAAACTTGATATGCCCCAAGTAGGTGGAAAGCAACGCATGCGTTAACAAAGTCAATTAGCCAATATGGCTCATAGAATCCAAAGATTGTTAAAAGGTTTTCAGGTGCATTGTTACCAAAGGCCTCATAGCTAAAGCAGGCACACAGGATATAGAAGACAGTTGTTATCGAGACACCAAATAGAGATGCCCTCTTCATGGTTATGTTCTCTACAGGAGGTGATTTCAGAGTATCCTGGATCTCGATGAGAACCACAGAAAACGAGTAGGCAAATGCAATGTCACCAAGAGCTTGGAAGACAACCCAAACTTTTTCAGCTTCTCCGATTGCACCAATGCTCACTCCGCCAAGACTTCCCTTGATTTCTCTATTATCAACCACTTGTGCGACAGTAAGACCGCGTCCTATTGTTGCATATGTGAAAGACATAATAGAAACATCCATCAAAACCCACCAAGCTTGATCAAAATTTGGTATTTGAGATAAAATCATTTCTGCGAATCCAAAGAGGATCGTAAAATTGTTATTAGAGAAGTCACACAGGGCGTCATGTCCATTCATGTGGAAACAATTCAATCACCCAATCGCTGCCATACTGAGTGAAGCAGTGATTTGTAGCCAATAGCAGCGCCATACAAACTCGTATACTGCACAAGCCCGCACAACCATATTTGTTTTTTACCTAAATTTGCTCTCACTGCATCAATATATGAAAGATTGATTTTTCCTTTGGTTGGATGTCCCGATCTATAGCAATCGGCTAGCAAACATGAAGTATAATAAGTTATGGATGAGAAAATTAGCATGGCTGCAATCCCAGCAATCCATCCCAGTTGTTCCATACACCAGGCCAATGACAGTATCCCTGACCATATTACTGTCGTGATGATGTGTCCACCTGCAGTCCATAAATTGCCAAAAATTATCTTTGCAGCCAAGAAAATCCATGGCTAGACCATAATGGTAAAATGCAGAAGACTCTGGTACTTCTCCGGTTGATATATATTTAGCCTCTGACATTGCTCATATAGCCATTCTTAAACGCCTCCCATTTTGTTGGTTTGATCGTACTTGAACCTTGGGCAACACAATCGATTTTGATATCTGTTACAACATCGACTCCAACTAGGGATGACACTTTCTCGTAAAGTGCCAAGAACATTAGACCAGGTGCCTCCATCCATTTGGCTTCCCGAAATCATCAAATCCTGAACTCTGTCACTTTACTTGCATCTTAGCAGAATGAAAAACTTCTTATTCATCCATTGGGCTATGGAGTCATAATGCTTTATATCAAAACCATACTTGATTCAAAACTGAACTGAAAACATATTGAAAACCACCGCTATAATCTAGTGCTTGAAGTCAAACTTATTTATATACATCACCTACTCTAACTACTGAAAGATTTCTAGAATCAAATGATACGAAAATGCCAGTGAAGCCAATCCAATAATTGCCTACTTATTTGAAACTTCCTCACACTTTCTGCGATCAAGATGAAAAAGGAAACCGACAACTCCCAACTGACCTATTGGTGATCATGGATTTTCAAACCTTTCATCAATTCTTGTGACCAAATATTCCTGACATAGCATATTCTTCCATTAAATGAATCTAAAAGATCAACAAAAGGATCTTGGAAAAATATATCGTCCTTAGGTTTTAAAACACCCAGGACTACCCTATGTTTTGACTTATGATGCTCAGGACCATTAAACATGGCAAACATATCTTTTTCATGAAACAAAGCAGAGTCTAAAATCTGATCTTCTGGCAGGAAATCATCACAAATAGGTTCACTAACTTCCTGCAAAGTTCCATGAAGTACATGACTGTCACCATTTAAAAATAGATTTACATTTTCAGAACTGGAAGAAGCTTGACACTCATATCCGGGAGTGTGTGAAAGCTGTAAATATGTGTGAGTAGGGGGTGCAACATAGTTGTGCAGGGGCAGACCCTTCTCTCCCTTAGTTAAAGGAGAAGGTGGTCTCTGTATTTCCTGAATGAAACAACAATCATTCCTTTCTATCTCTTTTGCAGGTTGAGCGTGATGCCTAATATCTTCTTCTTGAGTAAGTTCACAAGATCCATCATCTTTATGAGCCAACTCTTCCTCATACTGGTCATCTTCATCAACTTGAGAAATTTCTATTTTTTCTTCCTCCTCCTCAAGAGGATTTGTATCACAACAATCTTCAAAAAGGATTTCAGCAGAATATGTCCTCTTACAATGTTGATGAAAAAGTGTGTGAAAACATCTCAATGAAGGAATACTAGAATGGGGTAAATATTTATACCAGAGTCTAGCATCTTTTTCCAATGAAAACATAAACAATTTCATGAGGAAATCTTCATGATGTACATTTAATTCCTCCATGAGCTTATGGAATTCAAACAAATGTTGACCAGGATTGTCGTCCTCATATTCTCCAAATTTAGGAAGGATATCTTCCCACATTTTAATGTCTAGAACAGTGTTTGGGAAGCCATAAACATTTGTAAATTCCAGAGGGTCAAACCTTGCAGCAATTCGAGTAGCGAACGAATTTGACATTTGACAGCAGTGGAGTCGCCAACAAAATCTTGTAGAGTCTACGAACCAAGGAGTCGCTAGGTGAATGATCACAGCCAATTGAATGCTTATCCCTTGTTCACCATCAAGAGATAGATCTGAACTTTGTCGTATCCCAGGGAAGATAACTTCATCCTCCGTCTCCGGCAACGGCGCCGAAAAATATTGTCGCAAGAGTTGACTCTAGGCTGTAAAAGAGCCAAGCCTTAGCACATTTTTAAAAGAAATAAATCTTGTTGATTGGTCAGTCATAGGAGGCTTCTAGAACTAGGTCGAAAATAGTCGTTCCACTCATTTATAGATCAGAAACAAAAAGGCATGACCTCGTTTGTCTAATTCATTTTAAAAAATCATGAGGGTGTATAGCAGATAGGGGATGAAAAAAACTGAAAGAAAAATCCAAGCATCTGGTCTTCCTTTCAATAAAATAAATAACACTGAAACTTCAAATATCTGAACACAGGTTTTGTCTCACTCATAGAAAGACAGAGGAAAGGCCGTGAACAAATAAAACTTGTAAATGAGGCAAAACGATTAAGATGCAGGTCTTGTTCTACTCACAGCAAAACAGAGGAAAAAATGCACATTAAGGGATGCTTCAAATTAGCTACAGCAGAGGTAGTACTGAATTGTAACCATTACAAGCTGAAATAATGAACGTAAGGAAGAAAGAGCAGTGATGAAAACTTCAGAAACAATAATACAGGAAGAAAACGGAATTAGACAGTGACAAAGTATAGAATCTCTTGGCACTCTGTTCTATATTTGCTGAAAAAAAATACATTACAAACCCACCCTGTGAAAGGCTCCCGGGCTGTCCTCCTCCCTCCTCCTTTTTTTTTTACATACATCAGTCTTTTAAAAAGAAAAATAAGACTCTTTGTGTTCCGGGAAATATGAAGCGGTTTGCCTTCTCCATGGAAAATTTCGACTGCAATGTGTTCTGTCGTATGCTCTGCAGGCTACTCGAACCGCTACCAATGGCTTTGACAAGTGGACAGAATGATCCCTGCAGTGGTAATGGATTTCTCCATGGTTTCCCGTCAATTCTATAATCATTATTCAATATATATGAAAAATAACAGTCTTGATGATTCCTCGAGCCCTTCCCATGCAGATTCATAGAGAGTATCAGAAGATTTGTCCATTGTTCCATGCAGATAGTCATAGAGAGGCATGAAAAGACAGAAGTTGGTGTGCACTTGAGAATGGTGCAAAGGGTGAAATGAGGGCATGTACATGATGTATTTAAGAGGAGGAAAGATCTTAAATGCCCATGAGGGAATAAACTCGAAATTGCAGGGGCCCATGAAATCGAACCATGTCATGTAACCAAGCACAAGGCCAATGGAAGCGGTGTTGGTGATAACTGCAGCGAGGGGAGCTATGGAGAACATGACAACATACATCAAATGTTCTGCAAATGGATGGACCACGGATGTAATTGGTTCTGTAAAAACAAGAAGAATGGTGATGCGAATGGTACAGCTTGCATAGAAAGTGATGATGCAAAGCTCTATGGGCCCCGTAAAATAAAAATTCAGTTGACCCAATGTGAGCCAAGATTACAGGGATAAGACCTTTCGTATTCCTCAGAGGGAGATTGGAAGCTCCTGGAACGAAGGCATGAATTTGAATAAACCAGAAAGCATACAAGAAAATATAGTCGACCCAGGTTCCTTCTCGATCAACTTGCTCAAACTGGATTACTTTTGGATTGAATCTGGTGCTTTCTCCTTGCATTATGATACCTATAAATACTTATCCATAACTGGTATCGAACAGCTAAAAAGATGACGATACCCAAGCTGAAATTATCTGCTTCCTGTCCGCTTATCAACGGGGTTGAATGAAACCAAACGAACTTCCGTAATATTTGCTCGTGCCTCTTCTAGGATCACCGAGCCTGTTTATAACAGCAGCATCGATAGCATCTTGATTCTCTATTCTGGATGCTCTCGCTGCAAGCAAGACTACTGTATCTCTGTCCATATCCTTGTGGAACACCCCAACGAGATTCCTGTCTATAGTGAGACGATTTAGAGTATGAGTGTCGGTTTTATCACTGCAAAGAACATCCACCCCAACCATTTCTTCAATTGCAGTCATTCGCTTCATAATTGCACCCTGCTGGGAGAGACGGTGAGAGCCAATGGCCAAAGTGACAGAACGAACAGTCGACGTCGTGGAAAACAAAGTGCGATCGAGGGCCAAAGAATTTGTCATGATAGACCATCCACTCTCTCACTCTCTGAGGATTTAGATCACCGTACATAGAAGAGTCGCAGTAGAAATAATCGTAGAGAGGAGATTTGGCTGTAAATGGAGGCATTATAGGTATCTTCTCTCTTGACAGCAACGATCCTCTCTGCAATTATTGTTGCATTGAGACCGCTGAGAACCGAGAGAGTTATCTCCTCGTTCAGAACCTATTCGACGCTACCTCCACGTCCTGCACGAATTACTGATGATCACCTGGTAAATGGTAACGCCCTCATTCCGACACAAATGGTAACATCCAATCACCATGGTAACGCCCACCTGAAAATATCCTATTTTTATTGGTGCGGCAGGCTTCACAATCACCACTGTATGATAAGAATACGGTGTGGCATATCTATTTTTGTTTTCTAAATATAGTTGCTCCAACGTAATTGGATGGGCGAAATTGGGCAACGGTCCAGTGAAATTATTAATGATACATTAACTAATGCAGTCGACCGTGCCATATCGTTAGGCACTCAGCTTCATGATTCCACTTCGGCGGTTTCAAATAGAATCAAGTTGCTGCGAATACTGTTTCTGACCCGTTCGGTTACTCAAACCTCACTTGGAAATTTTGTCGCGCCTCAGACTGTAGCCAACGGACACACTACCATTTTCATTTTTCAGGCTATTATTACTGTCGATGCCCCCCAGGAGGAATCTTTTGCTCTGCCAAACAACGGATACTGCAGGATTTCACCTATAAAAAACCTTTCCGGATACCCTACTGTTACTCGACATGTAGCCCCTCTAAAATTGGCCACCTTCCTTTATTTTGTATTGGCCGCCACTGCCACCAGGAAATCCATTAAAGAAGGAATCGATAATTGGTAGATCTGAACGCTGCGTTGTGACAGGCCTTGTGCTGATTTGAATGGGTTTGCGTGAGGCTTTACTGGGTGTGGGTGTATAACGATTTAAAGAATGCCATGTAGTACTGCCTCTTGTGCGTCTCAGTGTGGGAGTAGTACCTCCTCCATACCATCAACTTCTCCATCTAACAATACCCGTGGTTCAAGAGCTAGTCCTTTTTCATCATACAATATAGCAAGAGGTGCAACCAAAGATGCAATTGGCGACATTGCAGGCCTCCAAATCAGCCTAAAAAAAGTAATGTTGTACATCCCATAGAACGGGATGTGCACTTTGTACTGATCATTGATAAATCTACTATTTGGACACTTGTAAGAGAACCATTTTTAAATAAAAGCGAACACTGGTTGTCAATAAACTTGATATGCCCCAAGTAGGTGGAAAGCAACGCATGCGTTAACAAAGTCAATTAGCCAGTATGGCTCATAGAATCCAAAGCTTGTTAAAAGGTTTTCAGGTGCATTGTTACCAAAGGCCGCATAGCCAAAGCAGGTGCATAGGATATAGAAGACAGTTGTTATCGAGACACCAAATAGAGATGCCCTCTTCATGGTTATGTTCTCTGTAGGAGGTGATTTCAGAGTATCCTGGATCTCGATGAGAACCACAGAAAATGAGTAGGCAAATGCAATGTCACCAAGATCTTGGAAGATAACCCAAACTTTTTCAGCTTCTCCGATTGCACCAATGCTCACTCCGCCAAGACTTCCCTTGATTTATCTATTATCAACCACTTGTGCGACAACAAGACCACGTCCTATTGTTGCATATGTGAAAGATATAATAGCAGCAGCAATCGAAAGCCACCAAGCTTGATCAAAATTTAGTATTTGAGATAAAATCATTTCTGCGAATCCAAAGAGGATCGTAAAATTGTTATTAGAGAAGTCACACAGGGCGTCATGTCCATTCATGTGGAAACAATTCGATCGCCCAATCGCTACCATACTGAGTGAAGCAATGACTGTGTAGCCAATAGCAGCGCCATACAAACTCGTATACTACACAAGCCCGCACATCCATATTTGTTTTTTACCTAAATTTTCTCTCACTGCATCAATATATGAAAGATTGCATTTTCCTTTGGTTGGATGTCCCGATCTATAGCAATCAGCTAGCAAACAGGAAGTATAATAAGTTATGGCTGAGAAAATTAGCATGGCTGCAATCCCAACAATCCATCCCAGTTGTGCCATACACTAGGCCAATGACAATATCCCTGACCCTATTACTGTCATGATGATGTGTCCACCTGCAGTCCATAAATTGCTAGAAATTATCTTTGCAGCCAAGAAAATCCATGGCTAGACCATAATGGTAAAATGCAGAAGACTCTGGTACTTCTCCGGTTGATATATATTCAGCCTCTCACATTGCTCATATAGCCATCCTTAAACGCCTCCCATTTTGTTGGTTTGATTGTACTTGAACCTTGGGCAACACAATCGATTTTGATATCTGTTACAACACCACCAAAGTTATTTGGACACGTACAACTTCGCATACTCCTTTTCCTTGCACATAGATATTGGATTAATGGCCAAATAAATTCCGAGTCCCGACCATTGGCGAATTGTCGGGTGTGAAAAAATGTTGATTCTTCCTCCTCTTTATTGTAATCTTGGGTGCACTTTAAGGGGAGTGAGTTTGAGATTAATTTATGTTCTTAAGATTCATCCATCAAACTGTTAGACAAGCATATAAAGATAAGCGTGGATTGCATTTATTAAATGATATGATACATTGATATATACATTGATGTGACCTTTGGATTCAACTTCCAAGGTCTCTAGGACTCCCTATGATCGTTACATGAACTTGACTGTTCATTTTCCATAAATTTCGTAACCCTAATGGATTACGTTTCCAACATTCCCCTCCTTAATCCAAAGGGGTGTATATGAGTCCAAGGTGAGAGTTGATGTCTTATACTAAATGGTGGTTTAAGGTTGACCACAAACTCATCTGGTGGTTTTAGGATGACCACAAACCAATCTGCTGGTTTCGGGACGACCACAAACCAAATGTTTAGCAGAAGTTGATGTCTTCTACTAATTGGCATGGTTTTAAGTTGACCATAAACTAACAAGAGCTCAAGGCTCAAAAATCTGAAAATATAACAAGCAGAACTTCATGTCTTCTGCTCAATTGGTGGTTTTAAGATGACCACAAACCATATCAAAAACAATATCATTTATTCACAGGCTCTAAATCAAACTTGGAACCTGACTCAAAATCAATCTTGGAACCTGACTCAACTAGATTTCCCCCCTGTCAGGGACAAGTGGTTCCAATTCTTCTTGACCGTCATTCACAAGTATGGCCAAGAAGAGATCCAACACATCAAACTGTCTTTTGGCGGAGTCTGAAGACTCGATCTTCAACTCAGAAGACTACATCAACTAGGCCCCGATCATACCCTAAATCATCAAATCTTGAAAAACATTCATCATCAACTGTAGAAATATCTCCAATCAAGTACGACTCTACTTGTGTATAAATTCGACGATAAGACTGCTCCAATAATTTGGCTTCCAAACGCCAACGCCAATTCCCTAACCATTCAAAATGAATTTGTTTCCGCTTGTGCTTATGACACCTTACTGAGGGATGATTTGTCTTCCCACAAAATTTACATGGGTGAAGATTAAAACAGTTTGACTTATCATGGCCAAACCGGTGACAGTGTTTGCACTGTATGGGTTCTTTATCCAACCGATTATCAACATCATCATCATCTATATCCTGTACCTGTTCCTTACCAATATGCTCTGTCATCTTCTCATCATTCAAAAAGCCTCCACTCACAAAGCAAACAGGTTTGCTATAATTAGGAAAATGAAAAAGGTTGTCAGCATCCTGTACATAACCTAATCCATATCGATTTCGTTTAAATCGTAATTCTTCCCATGGTCGAACAATACATTTATCCACAACTTTTTCTGACATAGGGACTTCATCTAACTGATCTTCATGTTTATGAATTTCATTACTAGTCAACTGAGGTTCTTCATTCTCATCCTTGATGTCATTAAAATCACATTGTTGGTGTTGAAGCAAACTTAACTCATTAGACAACAACTTGTTTTGATGTTTGAACATATCAAACTTCTTGTGTGTTACTTGTAAACAAGTAATCATTTTGTTGAGGGTGCACTTGTTTATTGCAATTGTAGATTTCGTAGTTGAGTTAATTAATGTGCGCAATAGTGTAAATAGTTCTTCAATTCTTGCCATTATGCAGAATATGGAAGAGAGATGCTTGTATGTTGATGTCACAAAATTCACTTTTGTATCCTCCTCTGCATGCCAAGAGTGATCGTTCGATGTATAAATGTGCCCAAAACTACAGGATAATCAATGACTCACACAAAGATCCTAAGATAGACCCCCTTATTCAATTTTGGGTGGGTCAAAGAGGACTCCTTATAACACCTTTACAACAAGTCTTCAAATAAATAACAAACCCTTATAACTCCAATTACAAACAAWTTTGTATTTGCAAACATTCTTATAACTCAACTTCTATTGCAAAAAGAATACACCTTATAACTCTTTAAGTTTCCCTTGAAATAAWTTTTTTTTTATAACTTCATGAAATCACTCATCACTCCCAAATAAAAAACTTGTTGAAAATCTTTCATACACTTATTACTCCCAAAATCTTAGAAAATCTTTCATAAAATTAACCCTCCATACTTTAATGTTCTTTAGGAAATGTAAAGTTCTATAACCAARGATGRCTAAATTARTGGAACCATAAATTTATATGCCTCTCAACTATTTCTCCATATGATGCTTTGGAAATGACGTCATATAACCTTTTATAATTTTGAGAGGAGTTTTAAAGGGAAGTTTATAAAATCATAAAAATGAAGATCACCTCATTAATTTCCAAGATCCCTCCAAGTTGAAGTTTCTCTTTTTGCCAACGTTCCTTCTTTTATGGGGATGTTTCATGCTCAAATGGAGATTGCAAGGTGTAAGGGTACGCATAGGATTAACACCTTGAAGCTTCTCAATAAAACAGATCGGTTACATTTTCCAGCGAAGTTTTGTGCCATTAAATAAAACAAAGATGAACTAGATTCTTCTTGCCATTAAATAAAACAAAGATCACTTATGTGCTTCAGATCAGCGCTCCACGTCCTCTTCTCACGTGGGTGATCCACGCCATGCTCAACGAAAGATTCGCCTTCTGTTCCAATCGTTCTAGCAATTCAAGCTTCTCCTCGAAGCAACCAACAAATTCACCAGTAGCATTCCTTCTCTCCTCCACGCAAAGGCCCTGAGCGATCTCCCTTTCCCCTTTTCGGCACACCAACATCAATTTTCCATGGAGAGCAATTTCTCAGCGGTTCTCATTAACTTAGCTCCGATACCACTGTTAGATAAGCATATAAAGATAAGCGTGGATTGCATTTATTAAATGATATGATACATTGATATATACATTGATGTGACCTTTGGATTCAATTTCCAAGGTCTCTTGGACTCCCTATGATCGTTACATGAACTTGACTGTTCATTTTCCATAAATTTCGTAACCCTAATGGATTACGTTTCCAACACAAACTCCTCATACATTCATTCCAATCACTTTTCAGTGGCAGGAATCTGTCAATATTTTTGAAGGAATTTCTTGAGGCTTGAACTGATTTGCAGAAAAACAAAGAGAATGGAGTCAATGGACTAGTAATGTGATTTGAATTATGCTATTCCTTCGTTTCAGAATCCGATGGAAAACTTCTAGGGTGTTATTCTCTGAGATCATACTGATTATTAGAAATTAACCCTTGCTTGATATCGATTGAAATGTCGATATGTAGTCTCTGCTTCATAGGGAAAAAAAAGCAGGGATGATGCGCTATAAGCTTAGAGTACATAATGAATACATGTTTCTTAAGCAAATCCATGGTAACACATGTTAATAATTGTACGAGCTTACTCACCTATTATTGGAATAACATATTCAACTCATGTGGAACATAAATGACAATGACTTACTAGTAATGATTACTAAGCATGTTGAAACAGATACGTCGAATTAAGCAGGACGAGATTAAAAAATCCAGGTGTATGGAAATGCTATTGATATGTCGCGTTATTGAGTACTCGTCTATAAATAGACTACTTATACCTGAAGTAAGAGCTGGCATGATTACCTTTAAAATAGTATGACTCTAACCTATCGGTTGCAGGCTACTGTATGAATTATATACACAACTATGCGATGAGTATTTACTGTAACCTCATAAACTTAATGGTAGCCTGATCTTTAGCTCTTTATTTCACCTAGAGAAAAACAAATATCCTGATAAAATAATGGTACATAAACAACATGGTGTAAAATAGCTTAGCAGAGGCAAGAGCTACTAATAGAGTCGGCACTATAATCTATCATAAGTTTGTATGAGGAGTTTGTTGTGTTTATTTAGATTAATTAACTATTCCCATTTAATAAACTCTACAATTAAAAGTGAAAAACAAATATATGAAAAAAAATCAATACGAAACTCGTCTTTGTTTTATTCCAATGAATCTTGTTCATATATTACAAAGATAGATTGAATCAAATTTTAGGTAAATAAACTAATTAATTGGGACAACCTATGACTAATTAACTCTCCATTGCCTCTATTTGTAAAATGTTTGTCTACTGTCCTAAAGGCATTGTGCCAATTACCATTAGAATAGAATACATGTGCTCAAAATATCATTAGAACAGAACACATGTGCTCAAATAAGGTACCAGTCGTCGTATATAATTTTGTATAGACTGTAATCACAAAAACTGAGTTTCTCTGTTTCACATAATAGGTCCTTTTTTGAAATAGGTTTTTTAAACCCAAAAATTCAATCTAGAGAAAATTTTAAATTATAAAATATGATAACTTGTTGGAGAAGATGGATATTAAAGCTGTGTTATTGCCGGCTTATAATAATCCTCGAACACATGACAAAACCTCGACATGTGTTCTTTGAAAATGGACACATGGAAGGAATGAAGTTAATCCAATGAAATAGTATTCTCAAGGGCTCATGCAAGCAAGGAGCGGTTGTAACAACCCTGTTGGAAGTTCAAAGCTTAGGGTGCTCGTGTTTCTTGTGGGCTTGTGTTTATTTCAAAATACTGCAGGCAAGGGACTCCAACGTTGAGAAAGAAATAAAAGATTCCGTCATCAGTGTTCATAAGTCCAAATTGATGTGTTCATAGTTGTTTTCTTTTTCTAATGTACAGAGCCATAGCCTTCATATGAGCCACCACCTGCGGTTAAAGCATGACCAATAATTTCAAAAGCGACGGACGAGAGACACTCGATCGCGATGCGGGATGATGTCGAGTGCGTAGCCAACTGGTATTATAGTCGATTGTATTTTTCGAGTTGCATTGGCTAAATTTTTGATGGAGATTTCAATGGATTTTCATGAAAACCCCAGCCAACTGTAAAGAAAAGACGAGTGATTCAAATTACTACTGAGCCAAAGGTCATTACGGAAAATGCATGAAAGACCAAGGTGGCCACAAAGACATGACTTGGGGTTTTCAAGCTAGTTTTTTCTTAATTTGGATAGATTATTCCAGGAAGCAGGACATTTTCATCAACCTTGTTAACGAGTGTGCTCAGATACCATCGATGTCTGACCGTGCATTTACATCAAACTTGTTAACGAGTGCACGCATATACCATCGATGTCTGGTCGCTTTCATAGTAGTGGATGAATTAACCAATATATATTATTCCAGTGAGCAAAAGAGCTTGCTAGATGGTGAAAAGAACAAGGAAGGAGATAATGAATGATCATTTGGGAATTTGATATTGTTTCCCTGCAAGAAACGAAGAAGGGAAAATGAGGTAAGTAAGTTTTGTAAAAAAAAATTATTACAGGCAAGAAAGAAAATAAATTATGTGCAAGTGCAGGTAGTTTTAAATTTGTGTTCTCTAGATAAGAATTTGCAACACGACTCCAAGCTAGCCAGGAAGTGGAAGAAGGGATTTACACCTCTCTCTCTTCTTGGACCTATAGTATTTGGAAAGTGTCGCTTTATTGTGACTTGAAAGGTTATTCCTGTAGTGTCAACAATCCTTTTGCAACTCTTCTGCCTCAAGAAACGATTACATTGGGCGGAGTTCAATTGAAGTCCCAAATTAAAGCAAAAATGGTTGCATTTTTGGTTTACTTGCATAATTTTTATTTGAAATGACAGTGGTACAAATATTTGAATCAACAATTTGTAAGAGTGATAGGTTATTGCAACTTCAGGCAGGCTAAAATGGTTCTTATTGCATCTTGGTTTAGCTGACACATGTATTTTAAGTAGATAAAATTTGTTTCGATTAGGCTGGCAAGAATATACATGAAAAGAGTAGTTGTAGAAGTTGAGTCAATGGGAGACTCTGAGAAGGAGGTTACAAGAGAATTCCTAATGTTCCAGGGGGTATGTTTCTCCTTCCAAGTTCACCTGGTTAGACTCCATTTACTAGTTATAACATTTATTGCTATTTTTTTTAAATGGGTCTGTACTCACAGTTCGCAGGAGTCTTCGACTCAGAAAGCATGTCCGTATTTAAGCATTTCAGGAACCTTGCTGAGATTTGCTACAAGAAATAAGAAATCTGAAGAACACCTCTCTCTCTTCTTGGACCTATAGTAGAAGAACAATTCATAGGTTCTTAAATTGCTCTTAAATTGTTGAGCCTTAATGAACCTTACATGAATGAGGGTCTCGTAACAAATATACAAAGATGCAAATATACTGTACTCCTACTTGTTAAAATTATTGTAAAATTAAGTGCTAGTTTAAATTTGATTTTAAACACCTTCATAGTACGCAATGAAATAGGGTCTTCTTTGCTACAATGATAATGCAATAACTTCTTCTTGGTAAGAATCATTCCTTCAACTAGAATGTGAAGCTTTTGGTGACATTGATTTCTTCAACTAAAATGCGAAGCTCTCTCGTAGAATGTGAAGCTTTTGGTGACATTGATTTCTTCAACTAGAATGCGAAGCTCTCTCGTTGACATAACGCTCGCAGAAGGATGCGTATGGGCATAATACAAGGCTTGAGGTGAAAGAAATGGGAAGGGGGAAGAAGACTACATATTGCAGGTGGATTGAAGGTTGCATAATGCGAAGCTCTCTCATATAGCAGGTGGATTGAATGTTGCGTAATGCGAAGCTCTCTTGCCGTCTCTTGCCCACATATTGTAGGTAGACTGAACTTTTGTCAATATATTGCAGGTCTCATATAGCAGGTGGATTGAATGTTGCGTAATGCGAAGCTCTCTTGCCGACATATTGTAGGTAGACTGAACTTTTGTCAATATATTGCAGGTAGATTGAAGACACTGAGTATGGGCATAATACAAGTGTTCATGTGAGAAGAGAAATGGGGAGGGGTAAGAAAACTACGAAGCTAAACTGGGAGGGAAACTGGGAGGGGGGGAGGAAGTTCTAGTGAGGAGGAAGTTCTAGTGTTAACAACAACATGCAAGTGATCAAGTGGGAGGGCATTTGGTAGCTCTGGGTGCTCCAAGAAACAACAACATGCAAGTGATCAAGTGGGAGGGCATTTGGTAGCGTGCTCCAAGAAACACATGATTATGGTATCAATTATGCATCCTGAAAACATTAAACATTTAATGTTTGAAAATGTTTGGAATTAATGCTAACTTTGAAAATGTTTGGAATTAATGATAACTTGAAAGTTCGCATTAATCCACCTTGCGTCAAAATATCTGGTTTATTAAGTTTGATATCTTGTTTATTAAGGTTCAATCATCTCATTTCCTAAAGTTTGAAGCCAATGGCCATAAGTCCTCGAACTTAAAAGTTAGGACATAAAATAATCGAAAATTATATGAAATTCTTAAGACTGGTTAAAATTGTTGATATGTGTGCAAATAATAATGAATCCATGAAAAACAGATTACTATAGGTCCCTAGCCCAAAGGGCAGCGACAAATAAACCATCAAAAACTGTTTTACTGGAACTTCAAATGTGGGCTTGGTTCAAAAGCTATGGTTTTGTAAAAACCACCATGGCAATGCTTTTCTCCTACGCAGGCATGGCTTGTGGGAGAGCTGGGAAGCCAATTCCATGTGTTATCAATTAAATTGTAATGAACTACCTCTATCAATTTTGATTTTGCCATGTACGGTGATGGTATGAAACACACGTGATCTCCCACTCCTATGCAGCAATTCTGAAAATAGCCATTTCGATCATTTGACCAGAGCTTATACATCCATTCGTTGGAGAGAAAAGAAGGCATCCGTGTAATCTCCACCCATTCCCATGACTGTGAGTCTGAAAGAATGGGGCCATTAGTCTTAAACTCCCATACAATAATTACCAAGTCGCTATGCATCCATTTGTCTGCAATTAATAGTAGACGCGACCCGCAGGTGATAATCTGTGGCCCAGGCAAGACATATTGTTTGTCGAAGCGGTTCCGAGTCTGTACTATTTCTGGGAGTGGTGCAAAAAGAAAGGGAATGGGCATGGGCGCTACGGCTGAACCGTTTCCCTCTAATGGGATGGTGAAACCTACGATGCCATTGGTTTTATCCGCTGCTCTTTCACAGAAAGCGTAGAATGATCCGTTGGAGAAAAAAAGCTCACCGTCTAGGTGCATTATTAAATCCTCCGGAATGTATTTGACGGTATTCCATGTCTTCTGGTAAGGCTCGAAAAGTGCCACTGTATGTCTCTCGCGCATTTCATCTTCATACGACCAGACGGACCCAACAGCGATCACTTTGTATGCAGTGTCAAGTCGCCGAGTATCATTCTGATCGACGACGATGCATTCGATGCAGGGATCTACGGGTGGCGTCGGAATTTCGACAAACGTTCGTGTGTAAGGATTGCAAACCCTGCTACATGATGTCTTCGGCCGGATTTGGCGAACCAAGATGAGTCCTGCCGCAGACTGTATGCAATATATACCCTTATAGCTTCTACAGATTTGCGGTATCCAGTCGTCTAGAAAAGAGAAGGTGAAGCAGGACTTAATCCAGGTGCGTGTGTAGAAGCAGAAAGCCATACAAGGCATTTTGGGATTCCTGTCGCACAGAACCAGCCGTGGCTGCTTCCTGTTGATAGGCGCCTCAGCCCACCGAGTTATGAAGTGGTTTGACGAAAGCAAGTCGTTCCATTGCTTGCAGACGACGCGATACATATACACAAATTCGACGGGCATCCGGGCGAATATCTCAGTTTGAAAACTATTGCTCGTTTCGTTCCAGCGTTTAGCAAGAAGAGCCGCTTCTTCCGTTTTCATAATTATAACTGAAGGGGATCCACACAGAGACAAAGATAGGTGATTGTATGAGTGATAAATCGAGTCCTTGTATGAGTGATAAATTGAGTCTTTGAATAACGACTACAAAAAAGATGTAGCAAATTTATACTACACGTAGGTATCGTCGTACCGTTTATTTCGTTTATTTATTGTTATGTCTAAAGGTTTATATCTATTGATAATGGGCACAATTAATTATTTTTTAATCTAAAATTTTAATTTAATGGTTAACAATTAAAGATGCTGACATATTTTTAGTCGTTCTCCCAAATCAATAAATGTAATTTACTCTTCATAACTTCTTTGTATTTTTGAATGCTTAAGTTAACCTATTTACTTTTTAACATTTACCTAATCATATTAAGAAATCACTGTAGCACTATATGATTGCCCAGTTTAAATGATTAATTTTTGGGATTACCACGTTTGGATTTGCTCAGCTATAGGCGAGTTTCATTTTCTGAACGTTCATTTATGACTTTCTTCAACTATCCCAGTGTTTCATTTTCATTTTCCAGTTGTCCGAGCATTTCATATTGGATCGTCAAATTCTAGTTGTTGTTATTCGGAGGAAGCTTTGGCATTGCCTTTAGGCGTTCATCAGCCACGATTTTGAGTGGCTATGCTAGTTAATATTATAAATATTCCAAGCGTTTTTATAAATTCATAATTTAAATTTTCTAAGAAATGATTTTTCTTTATTTAAGTTTTTAGTTATTTTTTAAAATTTAATAAAAAATTGTTAAATTTGTATATTTGAGTGATTATTTTAGTATAATTTAAACAACGAGTTTTTTAGAATGTTGAATCCATTTCTACTTTCAGAAATAGATTTTAAATCCTAATTTTTTTATTTATTTTTTAAACTTTCAATAAATTTATACATTTAAACATAATAAAATTGTGATTTCATCCATAATTACATTATAGGATTTCAATTTCAATAATACTTATTCAAAAATAAAAATTGTAATTTTAGTTGAAATTACATATTTTTTACATTAAGAAAAAATGGTAAGTTTAGTAATTAAAATTATATATTTTGTTTTTTTAAATATTCAATAGATTTATACATTTAAACATTATAAAATTCTGATTTCATCCATAATTATAGTATAGGATTTTAATTTCAATGATATTTATTCAAAAATAATAAAATGAATAATAGACCTTAAAATGAATAACAGATCTAGTCTAAAGGTGTATTAGTTTAAACGTTTTACAAAATGATTATTTTTTAGTTATTTTTTAAGAGTGTTTAAAGAGTTTTTCAGCACACTGAATTTATTTTTGTATTTAAAAATAGATTTTAAACAAAAAAAAACAATAATTTTATGTAGATTTATATAACCAGATTCCGACCAAAAAACAATTTCACATAACTGTTCTATAATTTTTATTTTTCAAAAAGTTTTCTTAAAATTTAAAATTAAATAAAAATTAAAAAAATTACAATTTTAATAGTTGAAATTACATATTGTTTACATTAGTTAAAAAAAAATTAATAAAAATTATAAGTTTAGTAATTAAAATTATATATTTTGGACTTTGTAGATTTTTTTAAAAACTTTCACTAGGTTTATACATTTAAACATTATAAAATTGTTAGGATTTCAATTTCAATGATAGTTATTAAAAACAATAAAATGAATAATAAAATACTTTAGAAACTTTGAGTTTTGATTTTAATGATAATTACTGAAAAATTAAAAAACTCAGAACCTTCTGTTCTAAGCCTTAATCATAGACTATTGATCAATTTTGGGATTAGTCAAACAACAATATAATTTATTGATCAATTTTGGGATTAGTCGAACAACAATATAATTTTTTAAGATGAGAACAAAATAAATGAGTTTAATGTTTAAAAGGGATTCCGAATTCGCTTTATGATAACTGTTTATAAGGCGTTTGTTCTCACTTTAAGGAGAATAAAGGTCATTTTCAACATGGAACTTAGTTGAGTGCATTGTGATTACATTTTAATTTTAAAAATGGACATAATTTTATATTTAGAATATTGAAGAATTTCCTTTTTAGATAATAGGATAATTTTTTATGAATGAAGTTTTCCATTTATAATACTATGAATATTTTTAATAATTCAAGAATAAAAAAACAAAAATTTAAAGGTGAGAGTAAGTTAATCTTTGTATTTCATAAAGAGTGAGTGGCAATGTAAATATGGAGAAACAGCAATTTGTTAATTTGGAGGGATCATTTGAAGTATAAATTTGAATATGGTGTAAACAGATTAAATGTAGGAAAATGAATTAGCTTTTCTAATATATAGTATTTATTTATAGAAATTGTGTATGGTTATGTGAAAAATAAGTTTTCCTAATAGTGATATGTCATTTTTCATGCCAAATGTAATGCACATGCTTCCAGTTTGTTGAGTACCTAAATGATGGAATTTCCTTATAAAAAATTGTAGAATTGTAGAGAACACTTTTTGTCAATGGCTATTTTTTCAAAAATTATAATGTTAAGTTTATATTTTTTTTAAATTATGAAAGTCATTATATCCTTGAAATTACAAGGCCTTCAATTAGTGCAAGGTGAAAGGTTCTTAACATTATTAAACAATTTTAATCTATTTTTAGATTGTACATCTCAGTTTGTACTAGTGGAGTGTATAACTTATTTTAAATATGGTTAAGGAAAAAAAAAATATTACTAAAATAAAAGAGGTATGTATTTTAAGATTTTGATATATGTCAAGAAATACACACACACACACACACACACACACACACACACACACACACACACACATATATATATATATATATATCTATATATATATTAAAAATAGTAAATAATATTATTTGTGTGTGTAATATATAATAATAAATAATATTAATTGTGTGTGTGTCACCTCCTCCACCTTTTCCCCTCTCTCCCCACCCCCTCATGCATACATCTCTGAGTCTCACATATCTCCCACCCTCATCTCATCTATCTCTCAATGTCAAATATCTCCTTCCCCTACCCATCCACCCTTTTCCTCTTCTCACCCCCTCATCCTTTAGTTCTCTTGAACCACCCCCTCATAACCACCTCCCCTTGTCTCATCTATCTCCCCCTCTTCTCAAACATCCCATTTTTCCACACATACCCATCCACATTCCATCTCCACTCACCTCCTCCCCCAACCCCTTCATCCCCTCCACCACCTCTACCCCTCATATACACCCTCCCCTATCCCACCACTCCC
>ML787063.1:613306-663688 GCA_009831015.1 Picea engelmannii
TTATATCCCTTTATTCTCCACCCTCATCCTTTCCACCCCATGCCCATAGACATTCCCTCTCCTAACCCTTCGATGGTTTTTCCCTCCTTTCCTTCATTCCCATCACTCCCCTTCCCCTACCCATAAGTTATTTTGCTCTTCTCAACTCCCTAGCCCACCACATCTCCCCTTTCTCTCTGAACCTTCCTTGGATCATCTCCTCCTCTGCCTTTACCTTGCTAACCCCTCCCCCTTGGCTCTTCCCTCCTTTCCTTTATCCAACCTTCACCTCTTCTAACCTCCTCCCCATTTTCCCCTCTCATCCCCCAACCTCATACTTGCCTCCCCTAGTCTCACCTATATCCCTCTCTTCTCTAGCTCTCCCTCACCTCCTCTCCTCCTCCCCCTCCATCCCAATTCATCATCCCTCTTGGATTCTCCCTCCTTTCCTTCATTCCTGTCATTCCACCTTCCCTATACATCCACCCTTCACCTCTTCTCACCTCATCCCCCTTTTCCCATCTCACCCCACCCCCCTCATGCCCCACCACATACCCCCTTCCCCTCTGTCCCATCAAATCCCTAACCCCATCTGCCCATCTTTCCCCACCTCCAATAAGAACCTATACCTATCTACACTTAATCCCCTACCTCTGCACATTACCTTTTCCTTTGGAGGGTATCGTTGGCCTCTGAGAAAGGTTTTGCTGACCTCATTATTTTTTATCATTAGGTATGGATATCAAGGCCTTGATATGTTTGAGGGAGAAAACCCAAGCCTTAGTTGAATTAAGACTCTATCCCGAACCACGTCCACTATTTGGACCCTACCCTTTTCTACATTCCCATTTCTCCCTAGGCCACCAATGCCCTCTTCCATTGGGCTTGTTATCCTAGGATTTGTACTTGTGCAAATCCCAACACAAGTCCCAAAATATGTGTAACTATGGAATATCCTACCATTGTCACCTTAGTAAAAAATTCTATTGTTTTACTGATGGAGGAGGTCCACCATAGGGAAGGCCTCCCCGGTGACCTCAATGGATCAAAGTAGCAAGTAAAGTAGCCAAGACTACCACTCCCTCTCTTGATCACCTAAATATTGGTCCAAGTCAAGGAAATAGAAGACGCATGAAGTTGTTTGAGTACCTTCCTAGAACAAGAGAATTTTATAGCATATATGTGTTTATTTACAAGTACAAACATGCAATGAATACCTCATAAGACACTATACAATAATGATTGCTACGGCTGGTACAAATTTGCAAAAATACACCATTCTTATAAAAAAAATATAAATTTGTAACAACAACAATAAAAAGAGCTTATAATTTCAAGAGTTGACCAAGAAAATTAAACATGCATCACATAGAACATTATCCAATTTATTAAGAGAAATTCTAAGCAAGTTAGGCCACCTTTATGAGAGTGTATGCAAAAAATTAAAGTGTTATCAGGTGGTTGTAGGAAACTTTTTCAATAGCAGTAAGTTTTCTAGCTAGTTAGTGAGTGTTAGTGTTAGCAAAATTAATAGTGATCTTGAGAGAATTGAAAGAGAGTGTTTGTTAATCAATTTCACCACAAGAGAGATGTAAAATCGGTGCCTTTAAGGGCTATGGAGTCTTTATAACAACAATACAACAATGCTTAAATATTGATCTAGAAAATACTAAGAGGTAGGGCTTAAACACTAAGGTTCTATCACATTAGGGCCTTAGGGCTTAAACCTTAAATAGAATGATTTCTAGAGTGCAAGCACTTTTGGGCTCTAACAGATTTTTCTCCCTTCTTAATGTAATTCAATTGGGTTAAGAAATCAAGTGTCTAGGGATTAAATCCTAAGGTTCTATCACTTTATGGCTTTAGGATGTTAACCCTAACAAGGATATTTCACCAATTTTGAAAAAGAATAACCTTGTGAGAGGAGGAAGCACTTATGCTCCTCCCTTAAGGTTTTACCAAGAAATGCATCTAGCGTAAATAATCAATATTCACCATGTAGCATAACAACATAAAGATAAATTGCAGAAAAACAACTTACTTTATCCAAGAAACCAAGAAACAAAACCCTAATTGCAAAAATTCCTCTTCAAAATCAACAAAAGCATACACAAAATGATCCTCCAAGCATAGCACATTAAGTAGAATATCTAGATATCCTAAATAGGGTGAAAATTTAAGACTTGTCTCTCACAAACGATGAGTGATGATGACAAAATGAAATTAGAATGTCCTCTGTTTATATGAGGCCTTATTAACCAATTTTTCCACATAAAATTGTCAACAACAAATTAGAAGAGGGTCGACCCCTTCATTTTCCTCTACAATCTATCAAAAATGAAATATACAAGAAATAAAACCCTATAAGGGTGACCTCATTCCCTAGAAGGGTGACAGAGGTGAAGAAGGAGGAGAAATATGCTCATGGTTAGATATTTCATTTTTTAACGAGCTTGAAACAGGAAAATAATGATGCTCATTGCTAGGTTGGATCCCTAGACCTTTGTTTCATTTTTTAATGAGATTAACACAGAAATGGGAACCAGTGTCATCGTTAGGTTGGATCCCCATACCTCTATTTCATTTTTTAACGAGCTTGACACAGAAATGGGAAAAAGACTCATTGTTGTCATGTTGATCATGGATTACAAGAGGATAATACTCTAGAAGGAATACATGTCCAGGGACAAACCTCGATCATGGCTTCTAAGAAATAGTTTCTAGATGGAAGAACAACACTCTGGAAGGAATACATGTTGAGGGTTGCGATAAGGGTAGGGAGAGCAAGCTCTAAAAGACCCATTGAAGAGATCACCATGTTAAATATCAGATCTAAGTTATAAGAAAGGAGAGATTCCTTCTCATTTGGAATTGAATGCATGGGACAGGTTGCCACATAATTGACCTGCAGTGGGGTGGATGACACTGGAATATAAGGACCATTCAGGGAAGACTCATGGTTGAACATCATATGAGGGCCAATGAATGAAATCTGGTCTATGGTCATTATGCTTCCATTGTGAGGGAAACATATCACTTGAAAGAGTGTGGACACAAAATCTTGCATAGCATAAACATAGTCGCGCCTGAAGAGAAAATTAAAGTCTAAGGGGTCTTGTGTTAGAAAAATAGGATCGCAAAGAAATAAAATAAAAAAAATGCGGAAATAAAACACAGAAGATACAAAATACAATAGAGACAAAAATATACATGGTTCACTCAGTGTGGGATACGTCCACCAGAGAAATTGCCAGGTCCTTCCTTTATTATTATCGAACAAATGAAGGGATACAACCTACAACAAACTCGTTGTAACTTCCTCTTATTTCTCTCATAGTCTCCTCTCTCAGAATACAATATTCACAATGATACATAGCCATCATACATTTCCCTCATGAAAGAGGGTTGCCTTATAGGGAAAAACACCCTAACATATCTTTTATCATCAGATATGCGACTTATAATGAACAGTCTAGATTTACAATGAAATTACAATATGCATTTACAAGGAAATTTTTCCTTCAGGGGATTTTCCCCCGAACCCCTGTTGAGGGCCCTCTTGCCCCCGGACCCCACAGAGGGGGTAATCCCCCTCTGCACTCCCCCATGTGGAAGAGTGTACATTCTTCAGGGGTGTAAAGTAGACATGGGGTATAAACACGGCTAAAAACAAAGACCTCTGAATCAGGAAGATAATCAGGCTCCAAAACCAACATCGTGGACTATCATCACATCAATGTAGACCATCCCCCCCCCCCCAAAGTAATAAGAAATTGAGGAAGTATCCCTAAAGATTGACTAACCTTTCTATTGAAATCTAATAGATTTTGAGTTATCGATGCAAGTTGAGGTGAACCAAGAGCTTGCTAAGAATTCGAGGATAGGATGCTAACAAAAGCTCCTTCATCTATTCTAGTGTTAGGAATATTCTAGCACAAAATTTGAAAGAGATTTGGAAAGGCACATAAAAAGGAATATGAGCTTCTATTAAAGAATTCCAATCAATGGTAATTTCATTGCTTGGAGGGGGTGTCGTTGGAATGAGTAGAATGCCCCCTTGTCCGGAGGAATCCACAGTGACAAGAAAGACTTGAGAGAAATCCTCACTCTTCAAAGGAGGAGTCAGATCAACTGATGGGGATATCAAATCAACCACTTGATGGATAGATTCAATCGAGGAGGTACTCAGATCTATCACCGGGGTTTCACTCTTTGATGGAAGAGTGGGATCAACCGATGACAAATCAGATGGACCACTTTATCAACTAGGTCAATTGAGGATGAAATCAAATTGACCACTTGATCAACCGAATTAACCAAGGAGGTAACCAGATTGACCAGTTCATCAACTAATGGCGCGTTGAGAGAGATTTTATGGTAACCTGTTGGAAATTTTTGTTGAACATCAACAATATTTTTCAACAGATATGAAGCTTCATCCATGTAGGGAAAAATGTAGGTGCGATGCATCTCCTTACATAACAAGCAAGTAAATTTGACTTTACCCTTATTATTTCCAATCTGATTACTGGTCGATGGGTTGTCACCTGCATGACCTACAACGGTTGATGATGCATATTGAGAAGATACATGAGACCACACTTCTATGACCTTGGGAATACCAGGGCAGTCCTTGAGAAGGTGATCACCCTTGCAAAGCCTACAAGGGAATTTGGGCTTGCGAATTTTAGACGTGATGACACCATCAATACTTCCAACATGATTCCCATAGGTTGACTGATCTCTTCCAACATGTCCTGCAATTTTCATAATATTTTCCTCTTTCTTAGTTTTCTTCTTCTTAATCTTTCGTTTCTTGTTCTTTGGGTCCACCTGGTTACTAATTGTAGAGATTTCCCTAGGTGAAGAGGAAGAATAGGAAGAATACCCTATGGGGGAATAAGGAAAAGGATGAACATGAGGTTAATGATCCAGGGGTGGATTGTTTACAAATGAAGCAGTAGGATCATTGATATTCACCAGAGTGTAAAACAACCAAACCAGTAAGACAATCATGAGACTAGGAAGAGTAAAAGTTGTGATGTATGGTGGAAAATCGTGTCCCGTAGAAGGAGAAATAAAAAAAATCCCTAGAAAATGGATTCCTTCATTGGTATTCCTAGGGACTGATTCCACAGATACAGACTCAACCGTAAGGTCCACTAAGAAAACAAACAACAGGTGCCAAAAAATCTAGGAAGCAAACCAAACAAACCAATAACTTCTCACAATGAATTTACTAGTTGGTGATGAAATCCAACATCGTGGGAACACATGAGAAGGGGTTCGTATGAGAAGGGGGATCAGTTACGTTGGCAGCCTACTTAATGGAATTACACACTGGTGCAAGTCCCCTTACAGTGAGAGGCGTGGGTGACCCTCCAAGGAGCCCAAGTGAGTTTGACCAACGTCTGACCTAGGTACAGTGAAGACTCCCCTTCACCATCACCTTGTGTAAATACCCTAAATATTATGGCCACTAGGGTTACCAAATCCTAGTCAACCTCCAGGTGGGTACAATCAATAGTCGGGTGTTATAGGATAAATCGTATATGCAGACACTAACTGATCTCCCTAGATCCACCTGGATCTAGAACAAAATAGGACAGGACATGACGTTTTCCCTAAGTTACTATCATTGAATTTGTCATCAAAGAAGGAATAAGTGACATACCTTTAGATATCACTTCCTTATGTCTTTGTTGTCCCTGCTTCGCTTTGACAGCCTTGTAATGTTAGATCTACAACAACACAAATTGACCAAAGTGAAAGAAACAATAATACATTCAATGAAGACTTAAACATGTGATCAAGGAGTCATGTAATAAAATAAGAGTGATTTTATGGGAAAGGGACATCCCATTGTATTATATTAAATGAAAGTAGAAGATACAACCAAATTGCCTTGATGTTGCAAGCTCCCTTTCGATGGTCCTTTGTTCCAACACACACACTTGCTCCAAACTTGCATGAATAAGATCCACTATGGCTTGATGGACAAATGGAGGCCTCAAGAACCAATTCAAATAGGATTCCTCACACAATTCTGAACCTATTCTTTCATCAATTCTCTATTCAATCTTGCTTAACCTCTTCCTTGATAAATATTTCATTATATAGGAGAAGGAGAGATGGTTAGAGGGATGAGGATGATCCCACTAAATATGAGGAGTCAGTAGGATGCCAACCATGCGAATGCCAACTCATTTTCTAGAAGATCCTCTTCTAGAACCTTCATAACCTATCCTTCCATTTTTAGCTTTGAAGCATGTTCGCACCATGTCTATAGAGCAAACTGCGAACCCCTCGCAATCCAGGTATAGAGAAGCCTGCGAGAATCAGGGTTTTTGCACCCTGCAACATATGCATCCTGCAAGAATCAGGGTTTTCGCACCCTGCAACATATGCATCCTGCGAGAATCACAGTTTTCGCACCTTGCAACATATGCAGCCTGCAAACTCATTATAAAAAATATGTTTTGTAGAGGAAGACAACAGTCACTTTTCTCAGGAAAAAGGTCCTTATGAGAGCCTGGACATATAACTGTAGAGACATCACTAGAGTGACCAAAATAATGTGTAACATCAGGTCTGAAAGTATGGGAAGTATATTAAGTCTATAATTCTTCAAGAGGACTGAAAACAAGAGGACCAGAAAAAGCTCTAGAGGACCCCGAACGGATTCGAGATTCATGAAGTTTTGAGACCAAATGAAAATAGTCGGTTCTCAATAAGAACCCCCAATATACTAACGTTCCACTACATTTTTTTAAGCTTCTGAGGGGTAATATTCATTGCTCTCCCGCATGTGACCTCATGTTTAGCCCCTATGTGAGAGGGGGATCTCGGCTATGATGGGGATATTGAATCGATCACTTGATGAACCGAGTCGACCGATGAGGTACTCAAATCGATTACTAGGGTTTCACTTTTGATGGAAGAGTGGGATCGGCCGATGACAGAATCAGATTGACCACTTTATCAATTGGGTCAACTGAGGATGAAATCAAATTGACCAGTTGATCAACTAGATTAACCGAGGAGGGAACCATATTAACCAGTTCATCAACTAATGGCAGGCTGGGAGAGAGTTTATGGTAACCTGCTAGAATTGTTTGCTAAACATCAACAATATTTTTTAATAGAAATGAAGCTTCATCAATGCAGCAGTGCATCTCCTTACATAACAAGCAAGGAAATTTGACTTTACCTTTCTTATTTCCAACCTGATTACTAGTCGATGGGTTGTCACCAACATGAATTGCATCGAATGATGACGCGGATTGAGAAAAAACCTGAGACCACACTTCTACGACCTTGGGAATACTAGGGCAATCCTTGATAAGGTGATCACCCTTGCAAATATTGCAAGGGAATTTGGGCTTGCGAGTTTTAGACGGGATGACACCATCAACACTTCCAACATGATTCCCAGAGGCTGACTGATCGCTTCCAACATGATTCCCAGAGGCTGACTGATCGCTTCCAACATGATTCCCAGAGGCTGACTGATCGCTTCCAACATGTCCTACAGTGGTCAAAATATTTTCCTCTTTCTTAGTTTTCTTCTTCTTAATATTTCGTTTCTTCTTCTTCGGCTCCACCTGGTTACTAGTTGTAGAGATTTCACTAGGTGAAAAGGAAGAATGAGAAGAAGAACCTACGTGCGAATAAGGCAGAGGATCGACATGAGGTTAATGATCCAGGGGTGGAGTGTTTACATATGAAGCAGTAGGAGCATTGACATTCACCGGAGTGTAAAACAACCAAACTGATAAGCCAATCGTGAGACTAGGAAGAATCAAAGTTGCAATGTAAGGTGGACCAACGTGTCTCGCAGAAGGAAAAAAAATGACATCCCTAGAAAAGGGATTCCTTCATTGGTATTCCCAAGAACTGACACCATAGATACATACTCAACCCTAAGGTCCACTAAGAAAACAAACAACATGCGCTAGAAAATTTAGGAAGCAAACCAAACAAACCAATAATTTCTCACAATGAACGTACTAGTTGGTGATGAAATCCAACATTGCGGGAACACACGAGAAGGGTCTGGGATGAGTGGATGGATCAATTACGTTGGTGACCTACTTAACGGACTTACACCCTAGTGCATGTATCATTATGGTGAGAGACGTGGGTGACCCTCCAAGGAACCCGAGTGAATTTGACCAACATTTGACCTAGGTACAATGAAGACTCCCCTTCACCGTCACCTTGTGTAAATACCTTAAATATTATGGCCACTAGGGTTAAAAACTCGCAGTTAGCCTCCAGGTGGGTACAGTCGACATTCGGGCTCAAAATTATGGGTAGGATATCAAGTCTGAAATTCTTCAAGAGGACTAAGAGCAATATGACCGAAAAAATGTACAGAGGATCCCAAATGGATTCGGGATTCACGAAGTTCTGAGACCAAATGAAAACAGTCAATTCTCAAGAATAACCCCCAATATATTAATGTTCCACCACATTTGGTTAATCCTCAGAGGGGTAATATCCGTTTCTCTCCAGCATGTGACCTCGTGTTTATCCCTTGTGTGAGAGGGGGATCCTAGCTATGCATATACGAAAAATATATTTTCTCTCCCTATCACAAGATTCTAAGTTGATTTTAGTTTCTTTGGAGAGTTCAGGTCACAACCTATTCCAAAGCTCTATCTTGACCCAATGTTAATGTACAGGTCCAAAAAAGAAAAGTTACTATATAATTTTTATTAATTTCTTGATTTTATGGTTATTGGTTTACTCAAGGGTGCGATAGTGAAACTAATGATGTGTAAAGGACTTGACTCCAAAAATGTGCAGAGAATGATGCAATGCAATAATTCCTTTTCGATGAAGTCTATATAAAGAAGGGAGTGGATTTATTTACTAATTTATAATGATAACTAAGTACTCAACAACATGCAGTCTTAAGTTTATTCTCAATGAAATGGACAATGATTACAAATGATGAACACAATTTCTTGCAATATGAAAGCAAACAACTTTCCTAAGCCACTTTTGAAAACACGCCAACAAAATTATATACTCTCTTTTTGTTTTCAAGTAAATGCAATTTGAAAGGAATTCCTTCTATTTCTTTTATGTCAATCTACAATGTGTATTGCACTGAAAAGTAGATAAGAAGGAAGAAAGAAAATATTACAAAGTGAAACACACAAAACACAAGGCTTCAAACCTGACTGGAAAAAAATTAACACTCAAAGCAATCAAAGCAAGAGTGGGAAAACAATCAAAGAAAAATTTATCCAAACAATCTCTCAAGGGAATGCCAAGGATTTGTAGACAACTAGAGGAGTTCAAGGAAGATAGTTATGGTTAGACCAATGCAACAAGAATTTCAATAAGATAACAAATGAGTGGCATACAGAAAGAGGAAATATTTTCAAGAAAAATGCAAAAAATTCACAAAAAATTTTAAAATTCACAGCAAGGAATCTAAGGTAGATCCAAGGTGGATATGGAGTGTTGAAGAGGAAAACAACAAATAGATTTGAGTAAGTATTTTGAAGTATAACTCTTCAAAAATGAGTCTCGGGATAATGGTTGCTCCTTGAAAAGGGGGACAGAGCGATCGATCGTTCCCTGTGAAGGGAGAAAGGGAGACCAAAAGGTCTAGTCGCTCTTGGTTAACCTAAGAAGATGGTTGGTGGATCCCTTATAGATAAAAAGGTGTGACTGAAGAAGTTTGGTCACTTTTTCATAGATAAAAAGGTGTGACCGAAGGAGTTTGGTCGCTCTGTGTACATTGTTAGATGATCCAAAATAAAAATATCATAGTTTAAAAGTTAGAATAAAATGATTATTAATTTAGAATATTAAATTAATAATCTACAATATTTAATTAATAAATGGAGACACTTAGAAATAGAATATTGTTGTAAAAGATATGACTCTAGAAAGGGGTCGTATCTTAGGCTCAAAATTAGGAGTATAGTTAGAAGATTGTTAAGATAGCATTTATTGTAAATGGACACTTGTTTATTTAATAAGTGTTCCATAACTAGAGTTTGTTAGGACATTTAGCTTATATATAGCTCATTGCAAGAGTGTTGAGTTGTTCGGGTGTAAACTCTTGCAAATTCTCATATGTAATTTCTTTTCCTATTTAATAAAAGTGTGTGTCTGAGGAGAATTTTTCCATTATTGTGTTATCAGAGCTCCAGTAATGCAGTGGAACTGAAGAGATTCTAGCTCTATAGGCCAAGGAAAAATGTGGGCGCATCCCATCAATAAACTGGTCAGTTTAATTTTTTTTTTGTTTAAAAAAAAAAAGGAAAAGGAATTTTTTTTATGAAGGAGAGACTGGTATAGAGCAATATTGTTGTTGTGTGGATCCCATTTTGAGGACACAAAACAAAATTTTGTCCATTGTTTCATTTGGTGCATGAAGCATTGATGACCTGTGCATCGTGAAGCCACAACAGTGAGGAAGGTCAAAGAGTAGTCTGCGCAGGAGGACTCACTTAGCCTTGAGAAAATGAATAAATCACTGTTGTTGATCATCTATATAATGCCCTGAGAATATGAAAAGTGGAAAGTCCACTCTGCATTAGCAAGTAGTTTGCAACAACCCACTGGGAAAGACCCTGCAAGATAAATCACATCAGTAATCTCGCCATTAAAATTGATAGAGATCGCATTGAACAAAAATTACAGGCATTCAATGCGAAAATCGAGATGAGTGATCAAAGTTCCACTGCGTCGATCTTGTTGGTGTGGATGATGATAATGGAAGAATGGAATTGGAGTTTGAGATGTGTGCATTGAGTGACATCTATTTCTGAGTCATCTGGTGAACCCGACGTGAGTCATCTGGTGCATTCGGCGTGGAGTTATCCGGTGCGATGAGCGTGGAGGCACCTGAATTACAGTGGAGGAGCGATTGGCCACTCGGGAGGTATTAAAGGTTTTGTTCTATAAATATGTTGCATGATAAAAAAATTGTTTGTTGCATTAAACAACAAAAAATTTGTATCTAGCGGTTGGAATTTCAGAGGTTTGTTTGATCAAAATCCTAAGCTTTGAGGACTGGAGTGTGTTGTAATATTAATATCATTTATTGGCTTAAAATATTGCTAAGTGATAAATAGACTGCAGTATAGAATTTCAGTAAACAAATCAGTTGTAGTGCTTGCAATCGGTTGTATAGGTTGTGGGATTCACGCCATTTTAGTAGATAAATTTCGTTACAGATTGGAACCTATTGTGATGAACACAAAGCATCCTCAAAATTCAACCACTACATTTTGACCTGGATATTCCGACGGTGTGTGCACTTGACAATGCAATAATTTCATTATTTGCAACCCCATTCTATAGAAGACATTGTGCAGATGAGCAACTGGTGAAGGAGGACCAACATCTAGGAGCTTTCCTTCTGGCAAAAAATATTCAGGTTTAGATGCATCCAGTCGCCCACATTTGGATATCTATCTTTGATGGGCTGTAACAACTTCAAATAATTTACTAGACCAACATTTTCTTTGTGGTTTAGTTCTATTTCAAAGCGCAAGCACCACGATTTTTTTTTATTAATTTGAACTTTATGCAGATTTTTTTTTTTTTGGGGTAACAATTTTTTGTAAATGAAAGTATTTTTACTTTGAAGGGGGGTAAATTTGCAAGAGCATTGTAAAGAGTAAATTTTTGAAAGTTACTTGAAATTTGACTAGAGCCAAGTGCCAAGCTCAGTCATTTTTCTCCTATTTCAACGACTATACAAGGGTCAAGGCCAAGCCCCGATAGATCGTTTTTTGTGTGATGAGTGTGGTGTGTTTTTCATCTTGATTTCTTTTTTATTGATTCTTTTTTGGTGAGAAGATTCAACACTACAATGTCGAAATTAATTAATTTTTTCTCTGACTCCAATAAACTTGAAGGCACAAAATCATACAACACATGGAAATATCTCATTGAAAGTACTCTCATTTACAATGAACTTTGGCGTGATATATGTAATGAAGATACTAGGAAAAATAAGCCTACAGATGCAACTACATTAGCAAAATGGGAATTTAAAAATGCCAAATCATTAGCACTCATTAAATCTTCAGTTAATGATGAGATGTATGTTCACATTGAAAATACTACTGATGCATGGTCTGCTTTGAAAGTTTTTAAGGATTTATTTGATAATTGGCCTGAATCAAAGAAATTCGATCTTCAATTAAAGTTGCTCCAATAGAAATTGACTGAAGGAGGTGATGTACATGAATATATTTTCAAAGTTAAGAACATTAAGCAGGAAACGCTAAATGTTGGTTTTCAAGTGGTAGATGATAGTTTCATGACCACAATTTTAATTGTTGGATTGTCTTCTTCCTATACACATTTTTTGGAAAATTTACAAGTAACTAGAAAGTTAGACAAGCTTATGTTTGATGAGCTAAGTGAAATGTTATCTCAACACAACAAAACTTTTGGAAAGAAAAAGAAAGTTGGGGAAGATGTTTTTTTCACAGAAGGAAGCACAAGTAAATATTCAAGTGACAGTTCCAGAAGCAGAGGAAGAGGATATTTTGTACAAGGTCGTGGTCGAAGCCAAAGTAGAGAAAAAAAAAATTCATACAAGATCAATTTTCAAGGCAGAGGCAACAGTCAAGGAAGAGGGTATTTTCAAGGCAAAAGAAACAGTCAAGGCAATAGGTATTTTCAAGGAAGAGGAAATAGTCAAGGAAAAGACTATTTTCAAGGCAACAGTCAAGGAAGAGGACAAACTCCACACAGAGGTCAAAACGGAGGCAGAGGAAAAAATTCAGGCAGAGGAAGATATTTCTGTCAAATTTTTTGTAGAAGATGTAACAAAGTTGGTCATTATGCATAAGATTGTCGAACTTCCATTGATAAAATTTTAAAGTTTCATCAAAACACAACACAGTTTGCAAATGATTGAGATGATGATGGTTCAGAATATGTATTTACCTCATCTTCAACATTACATATTTCCACTGATTTTCAAAGTGATTATGAAGATGCTTGGATTCTATATTTAGGAGCATCTCAATGCATGACTTTCAGACGTGACTTCTTTTGGAATTTTCAAGAATGCCATCTTAATTTCATTTTTCTTGCAGATAATAAAAAACATACTCCTTATGGAAGAGGTGTAGCTAAATCTTATTTACCTGATATTGGAGAATGGATGATTTCAAATGTAT
The DNA here is from genome assembly GCA_009831015.1 of Picea engelmannii. Taxonomy (NCBI): domain Eukaryota; kingdom Viridiplantae; phylum Streptophyta; class Pinopsida; order Pinales; family Pinaceae; genus Picea; species Picea engelmannii. Next base: position 626,455 of record ML787063.1, read on the forward strand.
GGTATGTACCCACCTTTAAAAAGAATTTTTTGTCTTTAGTCACGATTTGACAAGCGGGACATCAGGTGATTATGGAAGATGGATTAGTTAAGATTAATTCATTCAAATAGAATATGAAAACAGTGATGACATGTTATGAAGATGAAAAACTATTAATGATGAAAGGGACAGTTATTCCAAGGCATTCAGACTTTGTAGGAGTAGTAAGTACAAGTATTTCACCTATAAGATTGTGGCATGTGAGATATGGACATCTCAATTTTTGAAAGTCTCTCTCAATTGAAAAAACAAGGGACGGTTAAGGGAATTCCAACTTTCAAAAAGGAAAATGCAAAATGCAAAGCATGCATTTATGGAAAACAAAGTCGAGAGAGTTTTCCAACAAGTTCATGGCATGCAAATAGGCAGTTGCAACTAGTTCAAAGTGATGTTTGTGGACCACTAGAAACTTCTTTAGGTGGTTGAAAATATTTTTTACTCTTTATTGATGATTTCAGTAGAATAACTTGGGTTTACTTCTTGAAGCAAAATTTGGAAGTATTTGAAAAGTTTAAGATTTTTTGTCAACTTGTTGAAAACGAAGTTAAAGAAAAGATCAGCACTCTCAGGACAGATAATGGAGCGGAATTCACTTCTGATGTATTCAAAACTTATTGCACAGACAATGGGATAAGAAGACATCTTACAAATTTCTACACTCCTCAACAAAATGGAGTCGTAGAAAGAATGAATCACACCTTGTTAGGAACGGCCAGATCCATGTTAAGCTTTAAAAATTTAAGTTCTATATATTGGGTAGAAGCAATCCATACAACTATCTACTTAAGGAACATATCTCCAACTACTTCTTTGGACATAATCACACCTTATGAAGCATGGTTTGGTTTCAAACCTCGAGTTAAACATATCCGAGTTTTTGGATCAGTATGTTATGCCTTAGTTCCGAAAGAAAAACGAACTAAGCTTGACTCAAGGATCTTGAAATGCACAATGATTGGGTATTCTGATGAGAAGAAAGGGTATCAAATTTTGTCCAATGGAAGATTTATTGTGAGCGGGAATGTAGTTTTTGATGAAACTGAAATTAAGAGTGCTGAAGAAATAGAAAGTTTTCAAAAGTTAGAAACTAAAGAAAATCAAAGAAAAGGAAAAATTTGAAGTCAACCAAATTCACCTAATTTCTATGAACTTTATTTTTCTTCATACGAAGATGACACATCCAATCCATTTACTTCAACAACACCATCTGGGTCTTCCAACAGTTCGTCAGACTCTCCTAGTAGTGGTAGTTCATCTGACAATGATTCTCCATCTCCAGAATCTTCAACTGATCGAAGAACATCAGTTTGCATTAATCCAATTTACAATAATGGAAATTCAGATCCCCACACAAGTGAACATCAACTACAAAAATGGGTAGTTCAAATTTTGAAAGACGTAAGCCCTGATGAGCAGAAGTAAACATGAACAAGGGGATCACACAATAGTGAAGGAAATTTTGCCTTGGTAGCAAATCATTTTATTGAACCTTCCACATACAAAGAAGCAGTAAAACATAAAGAATGGAAACAAGCTATGATTGAAGAGTATCAAGAAGTAATTGATAACAACACTTGGAAACTTGTTGATTGTCCTACAAGTGTTAAACCCATCAGATGCAAATGGGTTTACATAATTAAATACAACCAACATGGAGAAATTGATAAGTATAAAGAAATACTTGTAGCAAAAGGTTTTTCACGGGAGGAAGGCATTGATTATGAGGAAACTTTTGCTCCTACAACAAAATGGAATACCATACGATTAACACTTGCATTGGCTGCTCAGAAAGGTTGGAAAGTTCATCAAATGGATGTAAAAAGTTCTTTTCTCAGCGAAGCATTACAGGAAGATGTATATATGCAACAACCACCAGGTTTTGAAATTGAAGGGCAGGAACATAAAGTCTGCAAATTAATCAAGGCTTTATATGGGTTAAAGCAAGCTCCCCGACCTTGGTATACCAAAATGGATGAATACCTTAGGAAAGTTGGTTTTCAACGAAGCGAATCTGATGATACTTTGTATATCCATCAACAGGGTCCATATCTGGTAATTCTTGTTATGTATGTAGATGATTTGATCATTACAGGAAACAATGATGATCATATTGCATAGGTGAAAAAGGAGTTACATGCAGATTTTATGACAGATTTGGGACTACTTCACTACTATCTTGGAATTGAAGTGTTCCAACATCCACATCATATTTTCGTTTCTGAGAGTAAGTATGCAGCATAAATTCTTCAGCGATTTGGAATGCAGGATTGCAAACCATCTCTTACCCCTATGGAACAACACTTGAAACTTTCAAAATTTGAAGGGGGGGAAATGGTAGACAACATTATTTATAGAGAGTTGATTGGTAGCTTGATTTATTTGACAAACATTCGACCATATCTATCTTATGCAGTCAATATTCTTTCACGATTTATGAAGAAACCATGAGATAGTCACTGGAATGCAACCAAAAGAGTTCTTCGATATATTCAAGGAACAAAAGATTTTTGTCTTATTTACAAAAAGACTAAAAATTTTGTACTTGGTGTATTTTCAGATGTCGACTTTGCTGGAAGTATTGATGATCGACATCAATATCAGGTTATTTAATATACACGGGTTCAATAGTAGTGTCTTGGAATTGTAAGAAATAAGCTACAGTTGCCACTTCTACAGCAGAAGCATAATACATCTCAGCACGGGAAGCAACATGTGAAATTGTTTGGTTATGCAGAGTTTTGAAGGACTTGGGCATTTCTCAAACAGAAGATACATCATTATTCATTGACAGCCAATCAGCCATTAAGCTTGCCAAGAATATAGTTTTTCATTCAAAGACAAAGCATGTGGACACCAAGTATCATCATATCAGATCACTCATTGCAAAGGATTTCATCAAGCCAATTTATTGTCCTTCAGAAGATCAGATCTTCGACATTTTCACGAAACCTCTTGGCAGAACAAAATTTACTAAGTTCAGGGATAAACTTGGTATCTTTTGTAATGTATCTTTGGATCATAGGGGGGAATGTTAGATGATACAAAATACAAATATCATAGTTTAAAAGTTAGAATAAAATGATTATTTATTTATAATATTAAATTAATAATCTAGAATATTTAATTAATAAATGGAGACACTTAGAAATAGAATGTTGTTGTAAAAGATATGACTCTAGAAAGGTGTTGTATCTTAGGCTCACAATTAGGAGTATAGTTAGAATATTGTTAAGATAACATTTATTGTAAATGGACACTTGTTTATTTAATAAGTGATCCATAACTAGAGTTTGTTAGGACATTTAGCTTATATATAGCTCATTGCAAGAGTGTTGAGTTGTTCGGGTGTAAACTCTTGCAAATTATCACATGTAATTTATTTTCCTATTTAATAAAAGTGTGTGTCTGAGGACACTTCTTCCATTATACATAGGGAAAGGGTGACTGAACCTGTGAAGTGAAAAATGGTGGATCTAGACGAGATCTGACAGATCTGGGATATGGGATTTTTCAACTAGAATCAGAAAAGAGTGGGGAATTATTGGGATGGAACAAGAGCACTTAAAAGGAAAGATATATTTAGAAAGAAGATTCAAAAATTCAACAATGTAAGGGGATTAATACATGGAGAAAAATTCCCCAGTATGGTTGCTAATCTTTTTTTAGGGATTTTTCATCCTACAGGAGCGAAGCTCCATTAGGTTTTACCAGCTCCTAAGACATTAATAGAGACATAAAATAAGAATCTTCCCAGGTCTGATTCATATTACATGAAGACCTCCAAAGAATATGAGAGCCTCCCAAATATCAAAGCAATCATGCATGGATTGACAATAGATCCAATAGTATATCATACCACATAATTATACTAATTCTCTACCAATGAATACATAAACTTGTATGAACAATTAGATAGAGGGAAACATACAATATGTCTTCTATTAATCAAAGAATCAACATTAAAACTTACAAATTAGAATTTTATGCAATGTTCTCCTTCCAAGCTCCTTTCCCAAGTCTTGCAACCAAATCACCAGAGTAACCTTGCTAGTTCTTTCCTCCCCCCTTCCATGGAAATGGCCTGGTTCTTATAGGGTTTTAGGGATACTTCCATATATTTATTAGGATAATATTCTCAAGCTCATAATGGAATCCTTCTCTAATATAAACCCAGATAAATCGGTGGGAAGTTTCATCCATTGAAACCAAATCCAAAGATAGGAGCTTTCAGACTTGGTCTCTTCCTAGACACATAGACAGAGTGACCAGTCGCTCCTTGGAAAGACAAAAGGAGAGACCAACCCTTTTGGTCCCACCCTTAATGAAGGGAATGAGTGACCAACCCTTTTGGTTGCACCCTTAATAAAGGATAAGAGAGACCAAGTGGAAATTAGGCTAGAAACTTAGAGAAGAAGTGGTAGGTTTTAAGGGTTAAAATGAGGGGTTTCTAGGGGATAATGACCTATATATTTGGTGATAATAACCTAATGATTAGGTGGAAAATAAAATTTTAATAGTAGGGATGAAAAGTGAGACATCAAGCCTCTAACAGGATATCGTTGGGCCTCCAAAGGCCATGTGTCATGCTCTCATGTGAAAAAGTGCCATGGCATGTGTCTCCTCCTATCAAACCACATCATCCATCAAACCCTAGTCTCCAAGATGATGTCAAGGGATAAAGGGTGACGTCCTAGGCCTTAAAATGACACATCCAAGTATAGAAAGGTGATTCCATGTGTATTGCATCATCCTAAGACTTCCCCACGAGGCTAGATGTCCTAAAAAGGTGAAATTATCATCATTAGTGGTATCCCACATGTGGGGTATGACATCCATACTATGGGATTTCAAGCCCCTATGAAGGTCCAAGTGGCATAGTTTCTTCATTAATATCTTTCACTGAGAAATTTTCTACAAAGAAAAACAAATACACCCTCCAAGGGTTCACAGGTCATATGAATCATTCCAATTAAGACACATTTAATAAAATAACCATCCAAACAAGTTCATTAAATCCCCCCTTTTCAAATTAAACAAATCCTCAAAGACCTTATAAAATTTTCCAAATTTAGGTGTGGGAGGGGTGTCATGGTGCCCTATTGGGTAGGCCAATCCCCAAGTCAAGGAATGATTCAAAAGAATACCCTATCTAGATCATGTAATGAGTATGAGGTGGATTGGGGAAATAATATTGAGCATGGGGTTCTTGGCATATCAAGGATTCATATTGTCTCACTTATGGGTGTCTTTGTGGAGGTTGAGATACATCCTTGAGTTACCCTTCATTTGCAATGCAACCTTTTTCCAATCCCTTCATTTGCCCTTTTTTCATGCAATTCCAAGTTCTAGTCAATATGGTGTGAACAAGAAATAAAATACACCACATGCTATACCTTGGAACATACTTTTATTAAGTTTTAACAATGTGAAATGGAACTAAAAGAGAACCAAAATTCCACATGAAGTTAGAACATATTGGGTCCTATATGTAGTGGAAATAAAATAACACCACAATGCACTCCCCCTTCAAGAAGGACACTTTTTTTTCACTTAAAATTCATTTATTCTTTTATAGAAGCATTTCATGGATATCGGGACTTTAGGGAGAGAATTTATGTGTGATTTCAGCTACAACACCTCTAGGCCTTTAACCCCTTCTTCCCATGAAATGAGGTACAAACCCCTCTTGGGTCAATGAACCCATAGACCCAAAATATGAGGAAGCATAAGTGAAGAAAAGTGGAAAGTGGTAAGTATGAGTGGGAATGGTACGATGACCCTTCAAGGAAATCCCCCAGTAGAAACCCTTTTTCCAAGGGTGGCCAACTTACTAGGATACCATGATAACCACCAAGGTGAAATTAGGAAAAAATATATAATTTCCAAGAAAATGTTCCAGAATCAAGAAATGTATCTTTGCAATCTCAAATGCCTCAAATATTAAAGTGGCACTTACCATGAGAATGGACTTGTTACCTCATGAAGCAAGAACTGTTGTTTTTTGGGGGCCAAACCGATGTAGTGGAAACTACTCTACTGCAAATGATGACTGGTGATGTAATTTTAAAAGGAAGGGATTTATCAACTTAATGTGGTCTTTGTTGGTCAATCTGACTCTGAACACTCCATGTCTAGTACCTACGGGCCTCGAGACATCATCTCCTTAGTTAACCATAGACATGGGGGGTAACATCTGGCTCCAACATGAGGAAATGTTCTCATCGTAGCGAACATGAGAGCCTCGACATCTTTGGTTTTCCAAGACCTGCAATACTGCACCCGCTTCAACCCAAAAAAATACTTTAGATGTATTTTCCAGTGGACATGTTCAAGTGGTTGTCAAAGATAATAAAAAATTGTACTGAACTTTTTTTTTTTTAAATAAAAAATTGAAAGATACTAACATTTAAAATGATTAATTATACTTTCCTAACAAGTATTCATTATATGAAAATGCAATATGCAAGACATAAAAGGAAAATTCAACTATACTAACATGATATTTATGATGTAACATATATACAAATGAGATACAGAATGCAAATGCCTACCCAAAACTACCTACCCTAACTATGTTAATTAAAGAATTCAAGCCTCTCCCTCATGATGGGGTCTAAGAAGGTATCCACTAACTAGCAATGTATTCCTCCTTCCCTATAATGTGGATAAGTAGTAGGAGTCATCGATGAACTTCTTCTCAATCTTGAAGGGACCAAGCCAAAATTTTACAAACTCCTTGTGGGTATTGGGATGGCCCTTCTTTGTATCCCACACAAAGACCAAATCTCCCTATTTGTAATCCCATCCTTTGGATTCAACCAATCCTTTTATTACCCTAGTTTCTTTCTTGGAGGAGGGGTGTGGGATTCATCATCCTGGCTCGATCTAATCAACATTTCTTTATTGTATTTCTCCAATATCTTGACAGAGCCAATTTCTTTGTTTTTGTACTTGTCTATTTGTTGCTGCTAATAATCCCTTCTGGGCCACTCTATAGAATAAAATAATTATTTTTTGTTGAAGGGAAAGTCATCTAGGAAAAAATCCAGAAGGGCTTCCTTGACTACTTCAAGGGTTTCGTCTATCTCGAAGTCAGTATCAATCCCTTCAACATGATTTTTTTCCATGGTAATGTTGAGTAGGTGGAAATAAGTACCATCATCCATATGTATATCAACACCATTCAAATCCATTTTCAATGTGCCACCAAATGTTGCAACAAACTTTCTAGACAAGATCATTCCGCATACATCAGGGAAATATATAACCACAATTTCCATTAGGAGAATTATCTTGGGATATCGAGTAAGGTGAATCTTCACATTCTCTACCACACCATGAGTTGGAATGGCCCTAGATTCAATCCCACATACATTCTTGTAAGGCCTTGTGGTCTTCAAACCTAATCGCCTCATCACCTTTAAGGATATGATATTTGCACCCACATCTCAGTCAAGCATACAATTCTTCAAGAGCTTATTATTTACTTGCAATGACATGAAGAATTGTGGGTGATAATCATATTGTAGTAAAATGATTATCTTGCAACATTATGGGAGGGTCCACAAGTTCACCTTGTACCTTGAATAATTTATCAACCTTGTTTTTCATCGAGGGAATATTAATGTTATCTTTCAGAGTTACAAGTATGTTTATATTTTCCAAGACATTGTCTACTTGTTGGTGGATGATGAATTACTTGTTGAGGGAGCTTATAAGGATCACTGGGAGGAGATTGCAACACACTTATTCTTCTTGTGTACACTTTTAATTCCCTTTTCCTAAGTTTCTCCCTTGATTCCTTATCCACTTAGTTTATGATCTCCATCCTAGTCCTCCTGGCTGCTTCTATTTTTCCTTCCGCATGTTGTTCAAGTGTGATGTTGAGGTAGGATTGATGAGATATAGTAAAGATATGATTTATGATATAAAAGGAATTCATTTTATTAGGTTTGTTATAGAAAATTTTGTCACACTCCATGCATCTTTCTTTGATGGCCTTCCATTTCCCTCTGCAAACTCAAATCCCCCATTTTGTTCACTCTAGAGTCAAAAGTACAATTTTGTGTCCCTATACACGAGAAAAAGTTAGACAACTCACATATATGCAGGTTTCTCCATTACAACCCGCATACATTGGGTTTTGTGCTCAAAAATTAAAAAATATGTCAGGTTTCCATGCCATGTCACGGGATTCATGATCCTTGACCTTCCATATACTGGAAATTCTCTGTCTCGAACCTTTGATTCCATTTGAAGTCTATAAAATGAGCCATATACAAGCCTTGAAGACAATTCACCATTGACAGAAAAGACACTCTGGAGAAATTTCACCTCATATTCAGTCTGCATCCCTTTGTCCTTGAAAGTCTGAACTTCTTGTGTTTAGCCCCCAATCTCTTCCTATCTTGAGATGGAGAACCTCATTGACTCCTACTACTTGTGATTTTTCCCTTGTGTAGGATTGAAGTGGTGAATGCCCAACTAGAGGGACTTAGTTTCTTGCTTCCGATATGTGTTGTTACAGAAGTTTGTCACCCATGCACTTCTGTTGATTACATTAATAGAAATACTCTTTTGTCTTCAAATTATATCTCTCAAATATTTGTATTAGTTTCCATGGGCATATTTGTTATGAATTGTAATGGATTATGATAGTTTATATGCTAACATTCTATATAATTTCCACATGCTTGCATATCTTATATTTTGAGGACATGTTGCAGGTATAAAGCTTTGGGTCATGAGCTCAATTGTGGTCTTCTTCAGACGTTCGGACAAGGTAGGATTCTAGCCTTCTCTGGTTAAAATTTCCATTTATCTAGCATACTTGAGATTAGAGTTGATTTCTAGGTGTCATTCTCTCTGTTTTGGTTTTCCCTTAGCCATAGAGAGTTTTCCTCGTAACATAATTGGAGACTCCATTGGGGAAGATCTCCCTTTTGGGGTATTGGGTGTTTTTTCTCTTTTATTACTCTTTGTTTTCCTAATTTTTTGTGTATCTTGTTTCTTGAAAACCTTTATTTTTCTTTGTATCTTAGTTTCTTGGCCTAACCCTTGCCTAGGAAGTTTCTTCTTTGGCATATGTGGGTTTTCCCTTGACAGTCGTGTACATACACGTGTTGTCTGTATTTAGGACACGTACATACACCTATGTTCCATGAAAAATCGCATGCATTATCTTCTGAGTCGTTTTTTCCGAGTTTAGTGTTTGTTGGGTGAGTTTTGTTTGTTTTTTAGACTTCTTGGGTCCCTATCATGACTGTTGAGTTCCTATAGATTGATAAGAAGCTACGTTATTGATGAATAATTTTGGCTAACTCATTTATTGTCATTTTCCCCATTTTTTGTCCTTGCATTCTAGTCTAGGTAGTCGCTTATTGGTTTCTTTCTTAGATTATATCTTTGTACTTTTAGTAGGGTCTACATGAGAGGTTGTTATTCAGTCCTTTCATTTTCATTTCAATATATTGAAAAAAAAAATGTTTCTTTTTTTCATTTTACTTAGAGCACTTGAACTTTTGGCTTCTTTACATTAGTTTTGGAATGTTAGGAAAGATTTCACCTAATTGAAATTGTAGATATTGCATCTTGAGAACAACATTTAGAAGCATGCCATCTCTTTGAAAATCAAGACTAGTACTTAGCAGTGTTTTTATATTTGCTTCTTTTTTTATATATGCCGAGTCATAATACCATCAATTTCATGATCACACCTCTTGAGTAAGTAGAATCCATTAAAATTAACGCTAAATAATTAAAATTGATTAGAAACGATTTTATTTTTTAGGGTACACAAACAAATGTAGGACCTAGGGCCTTGGAATAGGATTTTGTGAGTAAAATTATCCAAGGCTATAAAACTAATGTATGTGTCTAACCAGGGAGTAGTGAAACCCATTGTGTAATTGGTGTCCTCAGGAGGATCCTAACACAGTGGAGTTAAGCATGACATTGTGCGAAGTTGGTTGCAGAGATAAATCTCTAATACCTTCCTAGCATTAGAGATATTTCTGGGGTTCTATTCTTATTTGGGGGCATCACTAGTGCCTTTACCTCCTTGAGAGTCAGTGCTTTCATGATTTTTAGATTTGATACCCTATCCATACAGTGGACCAGACCTACGACTGCTCATTTGAGCATTGGTTATATCGTGGTGACTTTAGTTTCTTGACCTAGGTACCCACATAGGTTGCTTTTAGGGGTTATTTTGTAGGTACCCTAAGTCAGATAGGGATCAAACAACACACAAACTTATGGAGGATTTTCACTCCAGAGGAATATGATCGACTATGTTGTGAAGCCCACAAGGGTTCTTATAATTGATTATGTTACCTCCACTCTATTTTTATGAAGTCTCATCCCCTTCTAGGAGAGGCATACCTTCTTTAGTTCGGGAGGTCCCTTCAACCATCATATCATGTTTGTGTGCATTGGCCTTTATATTTATTTAGGAGTGTGCTCTTTGATTATTACTTGGCCTTAGGATTTTTTATTACATCACAGATTCTGAGTCATCATGGAGCGAGACCAACCTCCTCACTGGTCTCTTTGTCTATTGAATCAACCACCATGGTTTGGTCCTTTACCAAAGCCTCCTTCTAAAAGGAGTAGAATTAATAAGAGGAGTACATACATCTCCACTCACAATCGTCCTGTTAGAACAAGATTGGTTAAGGTGCCAAGTGTCAAGAAAAAGCATTGACGAAACTCTCACAAGGTTCCAAGCATCAAAATCACCCATGGATTTACGCTACTGAATTTCACACAGACACACAAGCGGGCACTACCTAAATTTACTACCTAAATTATGGCATAAAACGAATTGTGCAGAGTTATTTTACTAGTTTTGAGTCACTAACTTGAAACTTGGATTATGAACAATTGAGAAGGTATTTTTGAAAACTAGAGGAGGTTTTTGTTCATAAAATTCCAAATAACAAAAATCTCCCTCAGTTTTTCAAAATAGGGTATGGTTTGAGAGATATTAGACATAGAAGTGGCGCTACCAACTGTTTTACAACGATGCTACCTAATTTCCTGTAGTGGTCACGGTTTTGATATTCGCCTTGTTGGGAGGTTGCCACCTGTCAAGGAGGATTCAAATGGATTCTAAAGAATCAGTTAGACTTCAAGGGACAACTAAACCTAAGATTTATCTCCATCAAAGGCCTCATGCATGAGGTGGAAACAATTTATTAATGACTTCCAACAAATTCTTGAAAATTAGGAGTTTGTTGGATTTTTGTCTCTTTGATTGTTGCCACCTATCTCCAAGGCTTAGAATCCAATGGAGGAGATGGGATTCGACCTCCTAAGGTTATTTGGATGCTATTTTATATTTAAGGAGAGAGATCTCTTGAGGATAGTCGGTTGGATTCATGATCTAAGAGAGGAGAGAGCTAGAGGAACAATTTATTTGCTCAATTGTAAGCCCGAGGGCTTGTTGTAATTAGCATTTTTGCCATTAGAGATTCATGAGAGTTTCTTATAAGACTTTGTTTTCTTTGTTATAATTCTATATTGTCATATTTCTTGAATAATATTTACATATTTTGAAGATCAAAAGATGCCTTTGGTTAATGAATTCATGAGCTGCAAAGGATTTGTGGTAATTGCTTGTTAATCACAAATTATTGTTCAAGCATTCTTCAATCTATATTACAGAAAGGATCTTTGTTATGTGGTTATTCTTCTCTTTTTTTACCTTCTATTCTTCTATCCATATTTGCATAATCTTTTTGTCTAGTAGGCGACTTGATTGCCTTTGATCTGTAGGATGTTGTGACTCCATGCCCAATGGAATGTATTTGCAGCAGTCTGATGCCATCCTTTTTACTCTTCTCTTGTTGATCCACCTATTCAAACTATTTTAATCCATTTAAATTTATATGTTACCAAGCTTACTCTCATTTGCAGTTTGGGAGTGACTCTTGGAGTGATGACACATCCTACCATGAGTATTGAGTCAGATATGAATGTTTCGGGAAGCCCTTCGACTCTAGTGTCCTCTATGGTTAGGGGGGTCCCCTGATCCGAATTTTATAGGGTATATGGTCTAAATTCAGATGCAAAATTCATAAAGATATAAAGCTAATAGATTGACCATGTAGATGCCCACTTCCTCATTAATTAATTGGGCTAACAGGTTTCCCATATGAGTGAAAGAGAGTCCCACCTCTCCATTATTGTATTGGGTTTTATTTTCCAATACTTAGTTAGTTGGGTAGTTAGATCTATTATTATAATAATAGAGACTCATTTAATGAGATCTTTACATTATTGTATTGGGTTTTATTATCCACTACTTAGTTAGTTGGGTAGTTAGATCGATTATACTAATAACAAAGACTTATTTAATGAGCTCTTTTTGACTTTGTCTAATGGACCATTTTGTAATGCTATATAAAGGCCTAGAAAGCCTTCTCATAATATCAAGTTACTCATTTTAGATTCTCTCATATTTTCTATTGTTCATTGTGAGATTAATTAGCTCTAAGTGATTTACTAATAATTAGTTTTATCCCAAGTACTTTATTTACATATTTTTTTTCATGCTTCTATTCATGCAATATTGGCATGCCTAAGATCCTCCTATATTGGCATTCAATCCATCCATATCTCATCCCTTGAGATCCATATCAGTGGTATCAAAGCGGGTATGCTCTCCATCAGAACAAGGGTTTGAAGCATGTTGTGGGTTCAAGCGTTTTCAACAACAACTAACCTCTTTTTGTTACTATCAGAATCCATTTTTCGGGCCATATACTATAAGCATCACAGTTGGTCCATAGGAACTACAATGTTTTTTTTTACCCTCGGATATTCGTTCACCAGTACAAGGAGAACCATACATGGATTCACTACATCCATACATAGATTCACTAAATCTATACATGGATCCCCTACATCCATTGGTCTACAAAATTTTCAACAAATTTTCAAGGTGTCCATGTTGCCCACGGAGGTTCCACAACCTCTACAAAAACCCATGTTTCTCTATAAACCCTTGGCATCCTGTGTGGCCCTCTACACTCAACCAAATTCAAAGAGGTGTTGTGACCTCTACACAACATTTTAGAGGCTCTACCATAGCGTATTGGAAATATGTCCTCAATATCTCAAATGAATATTTCGCGAAATCTCATTTTCCTTCATGGTTTGAGAGATATCATTGATTGAATCTCAGCATGTATTTGACCCAAGAAGACCATGCGTACCACCATATTAAAATTTATTTTTATCCCTGCTCAAGAAACTACATAAGGATTTCCACATATGGATGTAAATATATATTCAATGTCTCAAATGGGTATTTCATGAAATCTCATTTGGCTTTCTATTTTGAGATATATCATAGATTGAATCTCAGAATGTATTTAACCCAAGGAGGTTGCGCGTACAAACATACTCAACGGTATGTTTATTCATGATCAGAAAACTACATAAGTATTTCCACATATTGCTTGAAATATCTCTTCAATATATCAAATGGGTATTTCATGGAATCACATTTGGCTTCCTGGTTTGAGAGATATCATCGATTGAATCTCAACATGTATTTGACCCAAGGAGGTTGCACGTACCACCATATTAAATGATATTTTTCTCCCTTCTCAGGAAACTACAGAAGGTATTACACATATGTATGGAAATATCTCTTCAAGATATTAAATGGGTATTTCACGGAATTTCATTTTGTTTTCTGGTTTGAGAGATATCATTGATTGAATATATGCATGTCTTTCTTCCAAGATGACTGCGCATAATTGGAAATTCAAAAATATTTTTCTTACTCCATGGGACACCATAGAAAAATTTCCATTTACCAATGGAAATATATCTTCAGTATCTCAAATGGGTGTTCGACAAAATTGGAATTCATCAAAGATAGCAGAAGTTATGAATACATTTGTAGAAGGAGATTCAAAACCTCCAACGTCATGATTTTTCCATTTTGTATTAATGTAGACATTTATGGGTCAACCACAAAAAAACCTTATCTTCATTGTGTTACAAGGAAAATCACTCTATGGCAATGGGTAAACCACAATGGACGGAAATGACTGTAGAAATCAACTCTAATCTCAAGTATGCTATATAAAAAAACATGCTAATAAGACAAGATAAAGAGCCTACCTCGTCCAGACATTCGATGAAGTCCACCATTGAGCAATCGACTCAAACCGATACACCTCCAACTTGTCCTTAAAAACCAAGATACATAATCATATGGTGATAATATATAAAGTTAGCACATATAATATCATAATCCATCAATATTCATAGCAAATATGCCCATGGAATAACAATTCAAATATTTGCAAGACATTAATTGGATGAGAAAAGAGTATTTATATTAAAATGTAATCAACATAAGTGTATGAATGAAAAACTTTCGTTTCGCCACATTCAGAACCAAGAAACTAAGTCCCTTCTAGCTGGGCCTCTACCACTTTAATCCTCCACCAAAGGCAAGCTCATATAAGAGAGACAATGAGGTTCTCCATCAAATAGGGAAGAGCTTGGGGTTGAACAACGTGTTCAGAATTAAAAGGACAAAGGGATGTAGAATCAATATGAAGTGAATAATTTCTCCAAAGTAACTTTTCTCTCAAAGTTGAATTCTTCTCCTCTTTTCCATAACTTGGATAAGGCTCATTTATAGCCTTCAAATGGAACTGAAGGGTTGAGTTGGAATGTTTCCAGAAGGTCAAGGATCATGGATCCCATGACATGACATGGAAACCCAACACCATTTTTTAATTTTGAGCATAAAAACTGATGTACGCGGGTTGTAATGGTACAAACTGCGTATACACATGTTGTATAGATTTTAGGGTGTGTATATGTGGAAAAGTATAATTTTTATCTCTGGGAACTACAAAAGGGGACTTCAAGTCTACATAGGGAAATGAAAAAGGCCTTTTGAGCAAGTTTGCATGGGTTGAGGAAACTCTTACTATAACAGATGGCCCCCTGATGTGTGAGGTTAGAGGAGTATCTGCAATGGCCGAAATACATTATAATTCCTAGAAGTAGAGTAATGGAGACCCATCTGGATGAACTAGTTGCTCATAAGAATATTACAATCCATAATGACTTTGTGCACATGGCTGCCAATTTGAATTACACTGCAAATCCATGTGGAAATATACCAAATAGTTGTTTATGGCCATGAATAGGAAATAAAAAGTAGATACATGCTATAGGTTGTTATAGTCATGAACAAGGCCCAGTGAAAACCAGTCTCAAAATCAATTTGAAGTTATCTGTATACAATGGAGTACAATATGATCTCCCATGATCACTAAAGTCATATAGGTATTGGTCCAATGAATGATAGCAACAACTCATGAAAGTTGTGACTATGAACTGATGTCTTCAAGTCTTCTACAAGATCCACCAAAGGTGCAATTCTATAACATGTGAATAAAGGATTTGAGGTTGAACACAATAACACTTCATTTGATTACTGATCCTTAAGGTATACCGTTAACAAATGCGAGACAACCTATTGATAATGAAAGTAGGTATCAAGGGACCTAGTACATTCTTACAAGTGTGAATAACATTGTTGAGGTCGAACACTTGAAGAATCCATTGATCAGGAGACATTTCTCTATTCCCAACTGTTGATGGCGAGAGAACCAACCACTTATGACTGCAATCCTTTAGGTACTCATAGGACTCTAGGTCTCATTTCCAGAATAGATGGGCTAAATTCGATGGAAGGAGACCCGTTGAAAGGAGAGAATTAAGGCATATCTCATCATTCAACATGAGGTACAAAGAAGGAGCTTGATGATTTAGAGGAACTCATACAAATAATATGTTCATGAACCAATGACCCTGTGCATCTTTCGCATGCACTAGATGCAAGCAGTGCATGAAAAATACCCTTTGAATAGTAGCCAATAAGGAAAAAATCCAACAAAGGTGAGGAAACCACCAATAAGGATAATAGCATCCAAGAAACTACACAAATCCCAATGTGTGAATATATTTATTTTCGTCGAACACAAGGGAAACCCCCCAGTCAGCGACCAATGAGGAGATGTTGACTGTTGAGTTCACGTTTACCTACCCATAAGGAAATTAGGACCAAGGTGCACAGTAGGACTACATCTTCATGTAACTCTGAGACACACTGAGGGTATGGCCAACATGCAAATTCAAGAGTTATGAGAAATGGCTGACACATGTTCATAGACACCCTTTGAACAAGAGCATGAGACATATGGAAGACTTTGGCAGCATAGACTCAATGATAAAAATTTGTGATGCAGGAGGAACCATTCAAATTCTCCATAGGGACTGGAAGAGTAACCAGTCAGTGGAGTAAACTCTCAGTAGCGAGATCAACTTCCTAAGGTCATGCTAAACCCAAAATTTTGATGACAAGTGGACTCAAAAGTTTGTGCTCTATTCAAAGGAAACACGATTGCTTCCAACATAAGATAATACTCTTTTCCCACTCATCTTTTTTTGTTTCTTCATAGTCAAATGAATGCTATGATACAAAGGAGGAAATGAGTGTCATGAATAATCAACTAGTTCCAACAATGGAACATATCTATGCTCAATGCAAGGACGTGTTGAGCCTCTAAATTGACATCCCCACTACCCTATTATACTCCTCATTTATACCTTTTTGGCCTACCTAAGCTTGGATTAATGACAAAGAAAACTACCGTTAGCCATTGATGAGGTCATAAGGTAAAATATAATTGAATTCGTGCATTTTGTGGTTTATTGAGCAAGGAGACTAAATATTTCATGTACTAATGTTTTAAATTGCCACGTATAACCTTTGACCTCTAGCATTTTTGTATCAGCTCAACCATCCGGTACTTATGCACCAGAGTGCCACTGTCTGAATACGGTACCAAGCGCACCTTCCATTCAGATCCGGTACCGAACCATTCACTGTCGTGATCTAGTACCAATGGCCGCAGACTGTTCTAGTCCGGTACCAACCACTTGCGTGTTGTTCGGATCTGGTACCATCTACTGAATCTCACCTGTCATGATCTGGTACCAATATAGGAAGCAAAATATATCAAGTTTAGCCCCATATCATTCCCAAGATAATTGTTGGATGTTTTTTGAATCATCAAAGCTTTATCAAGGCTATGTCAAGTTAGTTTGTTTATGTCTTCATCCTCATACACTTCGTGTCATGAGGATGAATCTTAAAATATGTAACTGAATATATAAATTTGACTATTGACTGATCTGCTAAAGATTTCACCTCCTTGTGTTTCATGACTAAGACTGTTTAAATAGTCATGGCAAGGATGGTGGAAGTAGTAGAGAGATAGTATAACATAGCATATGAAGCAATGTTATATATTGTAGAACATATTCTGAGTTGAGGTTTAATAGAAGGATTCCATTTATTTCCATGTCGTGATCGGTTATGAATGAATGTGAGTTGAGTTGTTAGCATAGTTTAATTCTATGTTTTGAAGTTTTAGTAAGAGTATTGTGTGGATTGAAAGAAAGCTTACTGTAGACTCTAGTCACTGACCTGTTGAAGCAGTAAGGGCCCACTGTTAGAAAAACAGGACCGCGGAGCAATAAAATAAAACAAATGCAGAAACAAAACACAGAAGACACACAATACAAGAGAGACACAGATTTACGTGGTTCACCCAGTGTGGGCTACGTCCAGCAGAGAAATTGCAAGGTCCTTCCTTTATTATTATCCAGCAAATGAAGGGATATAACCTACAGCAAAACCCGATGTAACTTCCTCTTCTTTCTCTCACAGTCTCCTCTCTCAGAATACAATATTCACCATCCTACATAGCCGCAATACATTTCCCTCATAAAAGAGGGTTGCCTTCTAGGACAAAAAAACCCTAACATAATCTCTACCGTTAGATCTGCAACCTTATAATGAACGGTCCAGATTTACAATGAAATTACAATATACTTTTACAAGGCAATTTTTTCTTCGGGGGATTCGCCCCTGAACCCCCGTTGGGGGCCCACTTGCCCCCAGACCCCCTAGCCAGGGGGATAGGCCCCCCGAACCCCGCAGAGGGGGTACCCCCTCTGTACTCCCCCGCGTGGAAGAGTGTACATACTTCTGGGGTGTAAATACTTCATGGGGTATAAACACGGATGAAAGCAAGGACCTCTGAATCAGGAAGATAATCAGGCTCCACAACCAACACCCACCACCCAAAAAAGGTCATCATATTTGTAGATTAGTGTTAGCATTTGATTTCAGTATCATAATCGTGAGATTAACTGAATCTTGATTCTTTCATATCATAGCAGTATAGTTCAGTCTAGAATTCCAATTATATGATTTCTTAGAGATCTTTATTTTACTTTGTTTTGCATCAATTTGATTTTTCCTAATGGACATGTATGTTGACAACAGTAGTCAAATGTATTTGGAGAAGAACTAGTGAAGTTCACAGTAGAATATTGTGAACCACAACATACCCAGTATATTGATTATTGAATTTTCCATGCTATGTCTTGATGATTGATCTGTGACTTCCTTTATGTCTTGAATATTGATGCGTGATTCCATTTTCAGAGTGTGATTGCATGATTAGCTTCCTGGGTCAGATAGCAGAGTTGATCTGTCAAAAGAACTCCATCTCATACTTGCATGTGCCCTAATGGCTTAGATAGCCTCTCTGTGAAGGACAACCAAAGTGTGTTTTCATTTGCTAGTTTGCTTTATTTCCAGCATGCATAATCTAGAATAGTTCTATAGTCATGACATTAGAATTACCTTTCTTAATGGTGTCTTGTAACTCTGTTGATTATGAATCCTAGATTGATAATTAATGAGTGCATTATACTAAACATATAAGTAGCACAACAAGGTGCATGTAGGATATGGGCACTCGGGGGAATGTTTCCTCTTGGGGTATAGGGTGTCAAGCTACAAAGGATATAAACAAGGCTCTGATTGGATGATGATGAAAACTACTGAGGTGGTAGGATTATTCTACGAAAGTGAGAACTGACAATAGGCTCAATACTGCAAGAAAAATAATGACATGAAATTACAAATTAATGCCAAAGAATGTCCTTTTTCATAAATTTAGTTTACTTGGTTTAAAAAAGGGTTAAACTTACACCAAATAGACATCCTTTCAAATCCAATTCACAAGTTTGAAAGAGACGAGTTCACTCGACAATATTTTCTGTTTTTGAGAGAGTCAAAAAAGAGCTTAAACCAGACTTGTGGGAGTCCCATAGGTATAGGTCAGCATGCTTACGAGTAAGAAATGAGGTTCGAATGAAAATTCATATTAGTTATAAGGGACTCTCGGTCCTACAGAAAAATCTCTGCATGGGCACCGAATGGCACGGAGGTTCTAACTAGGGCACCCATGTTTGGTAAGTCTCTACCATTCAATAACGACACTTCTAGTTGCAGAAAGAAGGTTTTGTGTCGCTAATAAATGGGTTTGTACCTAAGGCATACAAATTACAGGTATAGGATAATGCAAGTGTGCAAAACAGAGTGATGAACTATCCTATATGTTGGTCAACAAGGATACCTACCAAAGTTACGAACGAGCGACATGACACTAGAAACCGCAAGAATCCACGTATAAAACAACCAAAACCAACTCTATCCACTGCATTATTAGTCCACTAGGCCAAAATATTAGAAAAAACTATGTAAAGTGGGTAAATTTTTTCTATAAATAGTAAAACAATAACCAATTTACCATATCATTTGTATTTTTTCCCCAAATAGTGCATTTTGGACCAAATTACCCTGTATCTTCAAGTGATGATTACAGGAGCTACGAGTGACGGAATTGACAACCGTCCGGACCAAGTAAATCTTCTTTCTCTTCTCTTCATTCCTATTGGTTTAAAATTTTAATTTAGGCTTCAATTGATCTAGGTGGATATCGATGGCCACCCACCTTTTCCAAATGGCTCAAAACGACTTTTTGGCAATTTTGGAAATTTACTATTTTTAGCATTTTTTCGGGTCCTAAACTTCCGGGGCCATTTTGAGGCCCTAAACGATGTTTTTTTGGGTATGTTTCTCTCGCAAAATAGCATATATGAGGCTATTTTTTCTTGAGTGTTGTAGGCCTCAGATAGATCTTTCCAACGAGCTATCGTGCGCCCTAAACAGAGATCGTATGCAAAAGTTATGACCTGGGAAGTTGATGTACTAACTTGCCCAAACGGGGCCCACATGACTTTTGGCGCTTCATATCCTAGGGTTAGGTTTTTGGATGTATAGGAATTTTGGCATTCCCGTTTATTGTAAAAATTCCTTCAGAGCCTCATTGTAATCATCTTCTTGCGAATGCGAGTAGCCGTCACATCTCTTCTCAGAGATAAGCTGCCACCATTCTAGCGAGTCTTTCACTCTGTATTTTTATAGTCTCTATACATTTATTTGATTAATAGAAATCGTGTATTACTATATATCTATGTTTATGGTTGCATCTCTAATACATTTCTATTATATTATTGAATATCTGCAATATCTCTGTGCATTTCTTTATTATATCTCCACTCTCATTTCGTGCCAAAAATAATCCGGATCATCAATTCTTGAGTATTTGAAGGAATAAATTAGAAACTAGGGTATATGTGGGTTATAGATCATCAGGACGCATATACGCAACCCTATAAATGATTTTTATCAAAATGGACCCCACATATATGCATCCCTATACATGACTATGTGATTTGCAGCTTGCGTGCAAGTCCGTGAGTTGAGTTTTTAGAATGGCACTGACTCAAAAATGGATTTTAAACTTGCAGGATGGTGCTAGAGAGGAGAGAAAGAGAGCATGAAGAGGTTGATGTTGTAGTGGAAAGAGATCTAGGGGCCCAAATGGAACTAAGATGATGTGGGATATATAAATTTTGGGCTCTCAAAGGCATGAGGGATCAAGTGAGACTGCTCTAGATTGTGGTGAATTACTGGGATCCAGATACAAAGTCCTGCAACCTTGATGGGAAACCATTGAGGATTGAAGTTGAGGACATATACTTCCTAACAGGATTGTCACGTCGGGGTGAGGTGGTGAACCTCAAAGCCTCGGGAGCTGGGAGTGGCATGAATATAGAGGACTACATAGCCACCCATTGCATTGCAGGGATCGAGAAGGTAGGGAGCCAACTCTCGATTAGAGCGATCAACAATTTGAGTCTCAAGATCATTGTCCTAGTGTTGACATGGATCATAGCATTGACCTCGTTGCATCAAGCATCAAGGCCACTTATGTACTACTCGGTGGAGTGCTTGCGACCCATGGTTTACGACTGGTGCATCTCATAGCTGGCCAACATGAAGAGCCAACTAATAGACTGCAAACAGGGTAGAAAGAGAAACTTTAGGTTTGCGTATATCTTATGTGGTTTTTTCCTCGAGTGGATTCTAGGCTTGGGCATTAGAGTCAATATTGTTTCCCATGGACTTCATGATCCATCCATGGCACGGTGGACCAAGGTGATGAGGCAGTTGGGGGGTGGTAGGGTTTCAATGCCCTACAACAACGAGGTTTTCTTCTGGTGTGGTCAGTAGGTGATATCTCTAGACTACTACCCATATGCAGGGATCAAATTTAGAGGAGATCCGGACATGCCATTACCACTAGGTTCCGCCTACGAAGACATATGTATGAAATTGTTCTTTGAATGTTTCATTTTTTTGTATTTTTGTAAAAGAAAACAAAAATATTTTTGTATGATGTCAAGTACTAATTAAAAGATGTATGTTCCGTAGATGTGGGTCTATGATGATCATATGGACTCCCATGACACCGGAGGAGGCACCCAGGGGATGATCCAGCGGGAGGAGACACTGAGAGAGTGCTTCAAAACATGCAGGGAAACCTGTCACATTTGATGCAGATAATTTTGATGGTTCAGGTAGAGGATCTGCTGAAGGTGATGCAGCGACAGGTGGTAGGTGTGCCCTATTCTTGGGTGTGACTCTTTTGGCATATTTCAAATGTTGTAATATGCTATCATGAAACACATATGGTTCCACAGGCACATATTTCATGGTTATTGTATTGATCGGTCGTATATGTATTTTGAGGGTGTGAGCCCCAATTTTGTACTATAACACCATATTATTGGAGAGATGAAATATAAAAAACATTGGTCTTCGGCTTTACTTATATTACAATGTGTACATTGGTGAATGTTATTTCTTTTCTTTAGTTATGTAACAAATGTCAATATAAATCATAATTAGCATATGCATCGGATACATAATTAGAACTTTTAGTTAAGTGATGATAAGTAATAAAATAAAGATTTTGTTCCAAAAGTAATACCTATAGGAATCATTGGAGTAGAGTATGGTCTCACACATGGTAACTGTCATTCAACAGACATACTACTAATTGGGAGTCCAGGAAAACTTCTAAAGAACGAATACCAAAAGCTCAAAATCTCTATAACAACGCTATATCTGGCCACATTATTCATTGATGGCCCTAGGTGAATTCCACCTGAAGAAACCAATTGACCCTCGGGTAAGTAAACAACCCAAACGACAGAAGCCAAGTTTTGTGTATGAAGACTGGCCCTATCTATGAATCCTAAGTAGACCAAAGACTTTTTTTACATCTGCCAACCAAGAGAAAACTCAATAAGCAAGTTGATGATGAAAAGGGGAGAAGATATATACATTAAAATAGATTAGTATACAAAGCGTTATGCCCAATATTGGGCTCAAGCGTAATATATTTTCAAGTAGAGCCCATTCCTGGGCTCAACCAACATATTCCCTTCATAATCTTCTAATTCGTAGGCTCCTTTTTCTAAGACACATTGCACGATAGTAGGATTGTGTCACATGGGGTTGAAATTGCCTACCCCCAGTAGTTGTTTGGCTTGGTCATACAAGAGGACTAAGTCACCCTCATCATACTGCCAAGGATAGACAGATTTATCATACTGGACCTTGACACATCGGTTATTCGCTTCAATAGTCGTAGAGGCATCTCGACGCTTCTCATTTCGACTCTCTAGGTGTACGAGGTGTTGTTCGAGATTAGAAGTGTTAGGTAGGAGCTTAACTTCCAGTATAACAGAAGGGATTTCACATTCAATAGGTAGGATCAACTCCACACTGTGTACTAACTAGAAAGGAGAAAAACTGGTGGAAGTTTTAACCGAGGTTCAATATGCCCAAAGTGTAGGGTAAAGCATGATATACGAGTCATATTTTCTATGGTTGAAATTTTTCTGCAAAATGGTCTTGAGAGAATTGTTCATGGCCTCCACTTGTCCATTTTCCTAGGGGTAGTAAGGGGAAGAATGATGATGTGTAAACCCCATTTTTGATGCTAATTCTTTCATCATTTAATTTTGAAAGTGACTGCCATGATCAATGACAATCTCACTCGAGATTATGAACCTGGCTATAATTTGATTGACCATGAAAAATGCAACAGCCTTACCATCGGATTTAATTGTAGGAATGGCTTCATCCCACTTAGTAAATTAGTCTACGACCATGATAATATGTTGATGTCCCCCTACCAAAGTTGGGTTGAAATCCAAAAAATCCACCCCCCACTTGGTGAAGGGACCGACGGTAATGACCGGGTGAAGAGGGGATGGATGCGAGTGCATATTCCAATTGAACACCTAGCAGGGGTGACACTTCTTGACCACTTTGACATAATATTTAAAAATAGATGGCCAAAAATAATTGGCTCACAATATCTTCTGGGTTTTCGAAATCCCAGATAGATGAACACCACAAGACCCACTGTGACAGTCATTAAGGACACACTCAACCTATTCGTGAGTCGAGCAATGATGTAATATATTATCTACACCTTGGTGATACAAAGTGTCATTGACGATAAGGTATTTCTTAACTTGATATCATATACGTCGTCGGTCATCTCGCGAAATATTCTAAGGGAACTTCAAGGTTTGAAGGTAGATCACAAGATCTCCATGCTAGGGTTCTGACGATGAGACAAGGAAAAATGTGTTCATCTGCAAATGAATCAACATGAATAACATCCTCATCTAACCGAGGGAATTTCGATATTAACCCTACAAAAACTAGAGATTTATTGGATTTTTCTGAAGCAAAATCAAGATCAAACTCTTGCAAGATGACAATCCATTTATTATATTCTCCCCCTATGATATGCCTAGTAAGGATGTATTGAAATGGATTGACATCAACAACCACGGTAGTTTTGCAAAGAAATATATAGTGTTGTAATAGTTGAACTGCGTGAATGGTAGCCAAAGCTAGCTTCTCAACATGAGAATACTTGAGTTCAGGGTCGAATAAGTTTCAACTAAGATAGTAAACGACATGCTCATGGATCTCATCATCCTCCTGAACGAAAACCATACCAATCGTCCCTTCGGACTTGGCGATATAAATCAAGTAATCTCTACTGCAGTCTGGAGGCTTCAACAGAGGCGTCGATACCAAGGATTTCTTTAGAGCATCAAAGGATTCTTGGGATCACTCATTCCATATAAAAGAAGTGTCCTTCTTCAAGAGACGCATGAAACCCTTAGTAATATTGGCATAGTTTATCATAAACCGACACAAAAAGTTATATTTTCCCTGTAAACCTTCAAGCTAATGAATGGTGCGTGGAGGAGGAAATCAAATTATTGCCTCAACCTTTAAAGGATCCACCATGATCCCAGTCTCAAAGACTAAGAATCTTAGAAGAAGACCTGACCTTACGTAAAATGTGCACTTATGAGGCTTCAAATGGATGTGATAATAGCAAAAAAATTCAAATCCTAGTCGAAGGTGGGTAGACTGATGCACTCTCTTGCGAGAATGAGCATCGATATCATCAAGGTCAACTTCTACTATATGCTTGAGATTGTGAAAGTGAAGGTCATGGCTCGTTGGAAGGTTTATCTGGTGTTTTTAATGCTGAAAGGAATTTTCCATTATGCGAATGTACCCCAAGGACAAATAAATGTCATCTTATGTTGATCCTTAGGTTTAATCTGAATTTGGTTGTATCCTGAAAATATGTCGATGAAAGAAAAAACCTCGCTTCCCGTACACTCATCGTGAATGTGATCAATGAAGGGTGTCGAGAAGTTGTCTTTAGGACAGGCTTTATTCAGGTCTCAAAAATCCATGCATACACGAATGGTTCCTTGATTCTTATTCACAGGAATGGGGTTGCATACCCATTCAGTCATGGGAACCGAGTAGATAAAGACAACATTAAGAAGTTTCTCCACCTCTGCCTTAATATCAGGGGCCTTCCTAGGATTGAAAACTCTAAGTCGTTGTCAAACAGGTTTAGCATCTGGGTAGGTTTTAATATCATGTTCGACAATTTGAGGGTCGATTCCTGGCATCTCTCCATATGACCAGGTGAATACATCACAAAATTCTTTGAAGATTTCAATGTAGATAAGAATTTCTTTCGACGAACAATCTGCACTGATATATACATTTTCAACCTTACCAGGAATACAAGATATATCAATCGTGACGCTAGGGGAGATACTCTCCATGTTTCCTTTGGCATAAATACTGTACGTATCAAGTGGGACTATGGCATGACTGATTATCTCGCTCAAGGTAGATCTAATATAATCTTGGTCGATTCTAGCAAGCTATGAGAAGAAATAAGAGCGATGGTGCATATCATCCCATGGCCTATTAGAACCATTTGTGGCCTCTACGATTGCTTCATCCAAAGGTAAAGTATCATCGAGGCAATCATGTGAGAAAGACGATGAGGTGGCCCACACGGGCTGAAGAACATGATCCTCCTCGTCCATCTACAAGGAGATGAGATCTGGGTTGGAAGAAGTGTCAAGAACAACCTGATACACTATCTCTACTACCGACAATGGCATGGCCATTCCAGTATGTGACTGACCTTCACAAGATGCAGTCGAGGAAGGTAGGTTCCAAGGATTGTTAAAATACAAAGTGCAGAAAGGAATGGACCTCATTGATGAAGAAGACCTACTGGGCATGGCATAGATATGATGAATTGGTGCCACGAAGTCAAAAGTACCCATAAGGGATGAATACATTTTGACACCAATATTCTCAGTTGTTGGCTAAGAATTGTTGATCACATGAATTGATGGTTCAACTGATGCATTGGTGCTAGTGTACACAAAGGACAACTGATTGATTGTCACAATTTTCCCATCGTGATGAAAAAATAAAGAATGGAAGATGAACAATATGACTGCAATAATAGAATAAGTCCAGTTACGTCCTAGTAAAAAGTTATAGTCAAGGGGCATATAAACCACCTCGACATCCACCTCCACTGTTTTCCCACCTACCTGGACCGAGAAGGAAAGAAGAATATCGTGGGGATAGAAAGAATGACCGTCAAATTCAGTCAACATGGTCAGATATTGAGAGAGGGTTGGAGAGCCAATGGATTTCCAACAGGTTAGGGACATCACACACGTTGTAGCGCCTTCATAAATAATAGTATGTTTGATGGTATAATTTGAGCAATTAACGTGGATTTGGAAAGCCACATGGTAAGGCAAGCGAGGCTTTACATATGTGACATCAAACTTGATAACCTTAGAGCCATAGGGTTCTAGATATCCTAAAATAGCTAAGGAATTCCTCTGTGAAGGAAACGTCTGGAGTACCTCCAGAGCCGACACCATGCAAGGGGTTTGAACTAGATCCTCAACAATCGAATAGTTCTGGGCAGCTCTAGCATTAGTGTTGTGCGTATAACATTTGAGTACTCCTTTCAGAATATGAGGAAGAGGCTCTGGTTTTTCGATCTATAAAGGAGTCTCTGGAGGAGGGGGAGACTCTAGACCTGGAACAGTCTATGAAGAACTGTAATCGTGAGACCGGGTGGCTACACTAACCTGAGACTTCCATTTGACTTCCACTTGTTGCATTTCTGACATTCAAGGAGCTCGAGGCCATGTGTTGATTATGCAGGAAAGGATTACCTAGCACAACAAGCGGTAGAGATAAAATCCTCACAGCTTCCACAGGTTTGGGGCACAAGTGGGAAGGTGATCATCCATACAAAGCTTGCAAGGAAACTTCACCTTTCGCATTTCTTTCTTTCCCTCACCAGCATTATCGTTCAACTTCTCATTGTTAATGTTTTCCTTAGGTTTATTATTATTATTATTCCTCCCACCCTTACGATTGTTATCGTGTCTTATCCTTTTATTCCCTATCGGTTGTTGGTTTCCATTCGGGTTGGTCGACGATTTCACAAAATGTATGTCCGTCAACTGAGAGGGACTGGAAGAAAACAAATGAAGCATGTCCTCCTGCAAAATGTCTTAGAGACAACCCTTTCAACTACCTTGTAACCAAGTTTGTAGATTTGACATTTTCGGAGCCTACAATTCCATTGGCATGAGGCTCAGGATTTTGTCAAGGGTCATAGCTTGATCTCGATGTGTCAGGAAGAATTTTGTATAACATCCTAGACTGAGCATATATAAGATCTAACTGTTGGGATTTGAAAATTGCCTCTTCCTTAGTTGTAACTCTGGATGTAGAAACATCCTTCGAAATATAAGGCTGTAAAGACTTAAGCAACCATTCCAATAGGAACTCTGGAGGAATGTAGGCCTTGATCAACCTCTTCCGTCTAGACCACTCTTGGATGTGATCTGAGATATGGGTGGCTTTGTCTTGGCGGAAGATTGACAAATGTTTTATGTTGACATCGTAACGAACCAACAATTGGAAGTGGTTGAGGAAGGCTAAAACCATCTAATTAAAATTTTTGTATGCCTCCTCGGTAGCTCTATGTACCATTTCGTTGCAACCCCTGTGAGGGTGCATTGAAACAATATTAAATGAATATAATTGTCGTTAAGGGAATTAGAAGAGCACCAAATATGGAAAGTAGTGACATGATCACTAGGATCCTCACCAGTCTTTCCCTTGAATTTAAGAATATCCGAAGGAAGCTTAGTGGGGATAGGGGGACATGTCGAGTCATGATGCACGGGGTCATTCATTAATCTAGACAAGTCTAGAAAACTGAGCATGGCTAGAAAAGGGACATGGGGTTGTGGCATCTAGCTCCAAGCTCCAGAGAAATATTATTGTTTTGGAATCGCATCCCATCCAGGGTTTTGGTAAGCAACATGGCCCTGTCTAGGATTGTGAAACCCCCCTTCGAATTGATTCATAAGGGTTTGGTTGGGAACCATTCCAGTAGGAATGTTATGATGAGGATTGTAAATATTTCCCCCAACCAGAGTAGCTCCAGGTTGGATATTTCCCAAGTTGTGAAACTGACCTCGTTTGGGTACGAATTTAAAGGATAGAGGTGGATTCCTCATGCCAATCATGTTGTTCGAAATTGTTGTGGAAGAGGTAGGTGTAAAGGATGAAACATAAGCAACAACTTGTTCGCCAGGTTGACCACTCCATCCAGGAGCATTAATACCAAGATTAGACCCGGGGTGAAAAGGAGGTAGGCTTCCAATCATAGGAGTCATTTTAGGGATATGACCACTACAAAATAAGAATGGAATGTGCGGAGGAGACATACCCCCAAGTCCAATACTAGTATTTGTATTAGACGTTGGAATGGAGGATGAAAATTGCGATGTGAAATTCGACATACCATAAGAAAAAGGGCTAGAGGCCATTGGGATGGACTGAGTATTGTAGCTCGACGAATGACAAAGAGACCCAAAAGGGTTCATGACTACAGGTTGAGTATTGACTATAGGCCATACATGAGTGATGATGGGAACCTCCGACACTACAACCATGGTGGTTGAAGGTGTCGAAGGAGTACCATTAACTATAGTCGGTATGGGAGTCGAAGGACTCCCAGTATCTTTGTGACTCGACTTATTACTCATAATTGTATGACCGCAAGTCTGGTAAGTGGAGGTGTGTGTACCATGTTTGATAACTTTATGCCTTTAAGAAGGAAAAGACTCAAGATGCAATGGTAACTTCAACAAACGACGATACCTGTGGGGAAGTTGGTCTTGCTCCATGATGACTCAAGACTTGAGATATAAAAACAAATCCTAAGGCCAACTACCAATAAAAGAGAACACCAAAATAAAAAAAAGGCCAATATGCACACATGTAGGATAAAGTGACTAAAAGGGGCTTCCCTCCTTAAAGTAGGTATGCCTCACCCAAGAGTGGCCAAAGACGCCCTACCAAATATCAGAGGTATCAAAATCAGTTATAAGCACCCTTGTGGGCTTAACAACCAGTCGGTCAGATCCCCCCAGAGAGGTAATCCTCCATAAAGGTTGTGTGTTGTCCGACCCTTGTCTGACCCAGGGTACCTGCAGAATAACCCCTGCAAGTAACCTATGTGGCTACCTATGTCAAGCAACTTGTTGGCCCTTGGTTATGTATTAAGTCCGGTGGAGTACCATTAGTGACCTTGTATTTATCAGGTTTATCTGGTGTATCATATGTGGTAGTGCGAGTGGTCAAATCAATCCCATTGAACATATAAATATGAGCACTCGTCGAGGCTTCATCACTAGGAGGATGGATGAAACTACCTCTCGTGGGAGGGGCAAGTGCTTGAGAAACCATGGATTGCTGCTGAGGAAAAGGATGTGTTAACACGGTAGGTTGGGAATTC
Organism: Picea engelmannii; assembly: GCA_009831015.1. Taxonomy (NCBI): domain Eukaryota; kingdom Viridiplantae; phylum Streptophyta; class Pinopsida; order Pinales; family Pinaceae; genus Picea; species Picea engelmannii. Next base: position 656,070 of record ML787063.1, read on the forward strand.
CCTTTGAAAAGTTTTGCAACTTCGTCATGATGTGGACACTCTCAGGTGAAATGATCTTCACCACAAAAAAGACATGGGAATTTTAGTTTTCGCTGTGGTTACTTTTCAGTAGAAGGCGATGGAGTTTGGCTTTTGAGATGTTCATTATTATTATTATTATTTTTAGGTTTATTCTTTGTTTTCTTCTTACCTCTAGATTGTTGTGAAGAGGCATATTGGACTGCATTCACCTAAGAGATTTTAGTCAGGAGGGAGGTAGAGGAGAGTGAAGTCGAACTAGTAACAGGTGTGGTGTTGGCCCTTGACCAAGTTTTGGGAGATCCTTGGTCAATTTTGACCTATTTTGGAACTTCGACAACCTGTCGAAGAAGGAGCACAAGACGGAGCAGAGATCGTGGGATCTTGGCCCCTTTTTGGGTCCTTTTTTGGGATTTGGGATTATGTAACGAGTATGGGATGTCGGCCCATGGGTTTACCCATGTTTAGGCCTATTTTGTAAAGTATAAATAGATGTCTAGGCAATGTAAGGACATAATATGTATGTATATATCTATGTGATATTAGGCTAAGTGATAAGTATGGATTGTAGATGATTTGTGCATACTGTGTGAGACTTGCAAAGCTACGTGCAAGTAATTGTAAGAAGGCTTGGTGCTTTACCCTAGCTCGAAGAAGGAGGATTTGGCGGAGTGTGCGTAGATCTCTTGTCTACTATGGAGTAGGATTTTGATAATATATGCCTATAAGAAGCTTGATTGGAGATAATAAAGAAGAAGAGTTGGTGGACATAGCCCCAGGGTGAGGGTGAACCACGTACATGCTGGGTTGCTATGCTTTGTGCCATGTGTTGATGTGTTGAGGCCTTTATTTGCCAAGTGCTTTGATATAGATGGATGGATCTGTTTATGCTTTGTGCTAATGATGTATATGTATGTTAGATATGAACTATGTGAACTTGCTTAGTGCTTAAATCTATTAGATCTAGTCTATCTCATTATGCTAAGTGCTTGGATACGTTAGATCTGAATGAATGTTGCGATGCTCTGTTTTATCTGCGAAGTAGATACTAAGTTGAATGCTGATGAACTGTAGTTGCTAAGTGCTCTATTAAGTATTAGAATCAAAGATCTGTGTCCTAGCTAAGGTTGTAGACACTGGAGTCATGCAACCACCTCTACCTCTACCTCGGGTGAGACTTCATCTGCTTCGTAGGTCTTGCCGAAAGGGCTGGTAGTTAGGGTTTTGTTGGTGTGTTGTTGTAGCATTGAACCCTGGGTCTACCCCTGTGCCAACAAATGGTTCCATTGTTGGGACCCGAAACTGGGATTATTGGGAATTGAGGAAGAAGAATCTTTGTGTGAAGATCCGACCTGAAATTGTGAAATCTCTATGCATAGATCTGTCGCCCTAGTGCACAATACTCTACTTAGTTTGTGAATCTCTTTGCTAAAGAGAAAAAGTCTGATCGAAAGAAAAGAGGTAAGATCTGAAAGCTTTGTGCTCTGAGAAAGGTAAAAGTGAGAATTTATGATTAAAAGAGGTAAGATCTACAAGCTCTGTGCTCTGATAAAGGTAAGAATAGTGAAAAGTTATTGATATGAAAGCTTTGTTCTCTAGAAAAGTAAGATAAGTGGAAATTTTTGTTTCTAAAAGTATGGATCTAGGTATGTTTGATAGATTTTGTCATAGCTTGAAAACTAGGGCACTAATAGATGAAAGAAGGTTTGATATGAGTAGATGTGATAAGAATAGTGAAAGATATGTTATACCTATGTATAGAAAGAATGTTTGGACTAACAATTGGATGCAGGATCCTAGAAAGAAATGTTTGCAGGTTAGCTACCATGATCCTAGTGCGTAGTACGGGGAAGGATGGGGATCATTTAAAAGAAAGAGAGGATTAACCCTACGTTACAGTTGCAAAAAATCAGGACATCTTGCTAAGGAATGCCTTGGGAGAAGACCTAGTTGTCTTTGTTGCAAAGCTATGGACCATGAAGTATTGGATTGCCCTAGAATGATTGCTAAGATTGAAGAAATGAACATGAAACACGAAAAAACTAAGACAAATCCAGAAACTATGATTATGGAAGAACCCCAGAAATAATCAGAGAAAGTATTGATACAGATAAAAGAAACCCTAAATGACCACTGACATGTCATCTTATCAGATATATTCAAAGAAAAATCATGCATAGAAGAAAGAATAGGAGACTTTGACATTGACCGTGTTTTAGATGAGGAAACACAGGTAAATATCATGACAAAAAGAACTTGGGAACTTTTAGGGAAGCCTGCTATGACTCCTTCATTGGGAGGAATAGGTCTGTTTAAAGGAAAGCTGATAAACCTATGTGGAAAACTCACCGAGATACCTATGCATTCCAATGGAACTTCCACAGAGGAGGATTTTTATATTGTTAAATTCATCGAGAACAACGCCTCATTTACCATGTTACTAGGAAAACCTTGGATTGAAAGAAATCAGGCCAGAAGGAAAGAAGAAGAAGAAGTTTTAGCGTAGAAGAAGAAAGAGTTAAAAGATTTCATGACTAGAAGGATCGTACACTTAATTGAAGAAAAGAAGAATAGATCGAAGCTATCTAGCACCAGAGACCTGTATGTCTAAGTTGTAAAAACATTAGAAGACCCACACAATATTGAAGTATCTATTCCAGATAAAGAAGAAGTATCACCCTCGAATCTTAGGAATGAATCTCAACAACGTGAAGTAACTATGCCAAAAGCAGATAAGAATCAGAATGGAAAATGGAATACCAAGACAAAGCTTACTGGAAAGAAGGCCATAAAGCTAAGTAAGAAGAGAGCTAAAATTGAGAAGTTACAAAAGGTTCCAGAGGGAACTTTGCAAATGGAAAATTTGCAAAATTGGAGCTTCGTTGGAATATTAGAACAGTGTCACATGGCACTTCGCCATGACAAACAAATATAGTCCTTAGGAACAATATAATTGTTCGACCGACCCTCTGAATGGGTAGAAAGCCATTTATGGTTTTCCACTAGACCATTGGACCATGCCATAACGGACAGAACAAAGTTAATGAAGGCTCCTTCTCGTTGCAAGAGATCTGTTGCCGAGTTATCTATTTATCTCGTCACGCCATGCACCAAGAACACTTTTTCTAACCGTGAATCTAAGCCCACAGACTTGTCGATTTTACACAGTGATCATTGCGCTATTTCCCTCTATTCCATTGTGATGTCTAAGTTACTCCCCGAACCCAATATTTTTAACCCCGAGCATGTATGTCGGATGAGTTCAGTGCTACAGAGAAAGTTGTCAAAGAAGCTATGATCGACCTCATGACTGAAAGAGTCATGTCGATGTCTGCAGGTATACAAGCCTCATTGACGAGAATAGTGAAAGCCTCTTCGTCGACTGCTCGCGGAGTCGGATTATCCCAGCCATCAACAAAAAAGAGAACCAAACATAAAGACGACCTCGCAAATGCAAAATTGATTCCAACAATATTGCCCGATTACATCTTGCCTCTGGCTGGCACGGTGAATCGTGATAGTGTACCACGATATTTTGAGTACACCATGGTCACTGTGTACCTTCTGAAGGGGATACACACAATTTAAACGGAGCAGGATAAGATCACAGCGTTGAAATTTATCGACTTCACCTCAAAGATCGCAAGATCTATGGTATGCTCGACCCATACAAGTGTTAATGTTTAAGCCATTATTATAGATGTTTTCATTACATTAGATAACAATAGCATAATCCAAGATCACTGAGAAATACACAATCACAAGAGACACAACATTTATCCTGGGAAACCCTCTAGGGGAAGAAAACCTAGAAAAACTTCTTTAATATAGATAGGCAATACAATGCCAAGAGATCTCTATGATAAAATAGAAAGTCCTCTCCAAGATATGTGCCACTCTCTCTCTCCTTTTCCGATAACAGATCAGAACTTGTCTCTCAAATAGAGCAAGTGATTTGTATCTAAGTGAGGCACTAGCCTCATTTATTTATATAAGTTTGGCACATGTGAAGTGTCTCTTCACTGGCAGGGCCGATTTCTCAAACTGGGTGGGTAAATCCACCTTTATTATATTTCTGGGTCTCTTTATTAACTGTTGGGGTTGACTTCTTATTCTGCCTATTATAATTGTCTTTTGACCAATCCACAAAAGGGGATTTGGTCCTATTACAATAACTGACACGATCAATCCACAATGGGGATTGATCCTATGAATAATATATCAATAATAATAAGAATACTCTTTACAGTTACAATATTTCAACACTCCCCCTTAACAAAAAGGGTATTCTTCAGCAACATCATGCGAGAGAGAGAGGACAACATCATCAACAACATCAGGTGGGAGGACAACATCATCAATATCATCTTGGCTGGTGTATCTATAAATCATCGAAAGTTTTCTTCATCGGCAACATCATCATTCTCAAAGGAATGCCATCATCATCTGCATCAATATGTATTAGTATAAAAACTGATACATCATCATCATCACAGCACAATGTTGTCTCATCATAATACAAGACTGGCTTTACGTCACAACCGTCAAGATGGAAACTTAGTACTTGTCTCATCTCAATGTCTTTCTTTATGTCACGATACTCAATATGGAAGAAAGATACTAGACTAGCTTTACGTCACAACTATCAGGCTGGAAGCACAGTACTAGTCTCATCTCATTGTCTTGCTTTACGTCACAAAACTCAAGTTGGAAGCAAGATACTCGTCCTACTTTACGTCAAAACCATCCAGTCGGAATAAGGATACTAGACTGGCTTTACATCACATCTATCCAGTCGAAAGCCCAGTGCTAGTCTCATCACATCATCTTGCTTTACGTCTGACAGTTGGATCAGAAGCAAGGTACTCATCTTATCTTGCTTTACATCTGACAACTCGGTCAGAAGCAAGGAACACATCTCATATTGCTTTACATATGAAAACTCGGTCAGAAGAAAGGAACACATCTCATCTTTCTTTACGTCTGACAACTCGGTCAGAAGCAAGGAACACATCTCATCTTGCTTTACGTATGAAAACTCGGTCAAAAGCAAGGAACATCTCATCTTGCTTTACGTCTGAAAACTGGGTCAGAAGCAAGGAACATCTCATCTTGCTTTATGTCTGACAACTGGGTCAGAAGAAAGGAACATCTCATCTTGCTTTACGTCTGACAACTAGGTCAGAAGTAAGGAACATCTCATCTTTCTTTACATCTGACAACTGGGTCAGAAGTAAGGAACATCTCATCTTGCTTTACATCTGACAATTGGGTCAGAAGAAAGGAACATATCATCTTTCTTTACATTTGACAACTGGGTCAGAAGCAAGGAACATCTCATCTTTCTTTACGTCTGACAGCTAGGTCAGAAGCAAGGAACACCACATCTTGCTTTATGTCTGACAGCTAGGTTAGAAGCAAGAAACATCACATCTTTCTTTACATCTGACAGATAGGTCAGAAGCAAAGAACATCACATCTTGCTTTACATCTAATAGTTAGGTCAGAAGCAAGGAACATCACATCTACTCCCCCTTTCGAGGAAGGTCCTTATGGAATATGCCAAGCTTATCTCGGAAGTACTCAAACTTTACACGAGATAGAGACTTGGTCAAGATGTCAGCAACCTGTTCATCCATGCTAATGTACTGGAGCTTCAAGGCTCCTCTCTGTACCATGTCGCGGATGTAATTATAGCACATCTCTATGTGCTTCGACCTGTCATGGAATACATGATTCTCTGCCATTTTTATGCAGCTCTGGTTGTCACATAGAATCATGGTTGCTCTCATCTCCAATTCAAATAGGTCGGTCAACAACTTTCGAAGCCATATAGCTTCGCAGTTGGCAGAACCTGCAACAATGTATTATGCTTCCGTTGTGCTGAGAGCAATACTAGATTTCTTCCTACTATGCCACGAGATCATAGCTGATCCAAAACTGAAACAACATCCTAAAGTGTTTTTCCTTTCAGAAACACTTCCTGCCCAATCTGTATCAGTATATCCACTCAATGTGAAATTATGATCTCCATCATAGCTGAGACCATAATCTATTGTACCTTTAAGGTACATCATCACATGTTTTGCAGCCACTAGGTGAACATGTTTAGGTTCTACCAGGAACTGACTCAAGGTGTTCACAGAAAAACAAATGTCTGGTCTGGTGTTCATCAGGTACATCAACAATCCAATAATTTGTCTATACAGTGTGGCATCAATCAATTCTGACGACGTATCGAACAACAACTTCATCTTAGCTTCCATGGGTGTATTCATGGGCTTACATTCTAGCATGTCGAATCTCTTTAATATTTTGACTGTGTACTTCCCTTGGTTAAGGAAGATCTTCTCAGGACTCTGCCATACCTCAAGACCTAAGAATAAGTATCTTTTTACATTCGGTGACGAGATTTTCTTCTCCAGTTAAGAATAAGTAATCCACATATAGTAGTAAGATTACTGGCTCATTATTCATAATTTTGAAGTAGATATTTGAGTCTTCTTTACTCTTGGTAAATCCTAAGAACGTCAAGAAATTGTCTATACGGCCACACCAAGCTCTAGGATCTTGCTTCAATCCGTATAAGGCTTTCTTCAATCTGCAAACATGAAACCTCTTGTCTTCAACCTCAAATCCTTGAGGTTGCTTTATATACACTTCCTCTTTGATGACACCATTTAGGAAAGATGTCTTCATGTCCATCTGGTGCAGCTTCCACTTCATATTAGCTGCAAGAGCTATGATGGTCCTGATTGAAGTGTATCTGGACACAGGAGTGAATGTCTCTTCATAGTCAATGCATTCCTTTTGGGAAAATCTAGGAGCGACAAATCTTGCTTTATACTTCTCAATACTTCCATCAGCAGCTTGTTTTATTTTGAAGAGCCATCTGGAGGATACCATATCTTTATCCTTTGGTATGGGAACTATTTCCCATACTTCTTTCTTCATTATGGATTGGTATTCCTTTTTCATGGCATCTGCCCATTCTTTCCTCTGAATGGCTTCTTCAAAAAAGGTAGGCTCCTCTTCTAAGAGATCACACATCAAAGCCGTATAACTGGAGAATGGCTTTGGTCTTTTCACCTGTCTCATAGTTCCTCGGGGAACACCGTACTTCTCTCCATCTTGAATAAGATCTCTAGCCCAAGATGGCTTTATTTTATGGAGGATCGTCATCTAAGGAGGTTCTTTCACTTCTACTATATCATGGTCTTCTAGAAGTTCCTCATCAAGGAAAGTTTTGACTTCCCTCATTGGTTCTGCATCTTTGGGAACCTCCCTCATTGCAGTATTGGGGATTACGAGTTCCTCTTCACACACGTCTTCAAGCTGGCATATTTTAGATTTGTTGAGCACTGCATCTTAATCAAAGGTCACATCCCTGTTGATTTCAATGTGATGTTGACATGGTATATAGATCTTGAAGGCCTTGGAGACCTCATAGTATCCCACAAATATTCCCTTATTTCCTAAAGGGTCCAACTTGTTTCTCTTTTCTTTAGGTATATGAATAAACACTGGACAACCAAATATTTTGAGATGGCTTACCTCTGGCTTCTTTCTGGTGAACATCTCTTCCGGTGTCTTGAGCCCAA
>ML787063.1:663738-705169 GCA_009831015.1 Picea engelmannii
GTCCAACTTGTTTCTCTTTTCTTTAGGTATATGAATAAACACTGGACAACCAAATATTTTGAGATGGCTTACCTCTGGCTTCTTTCTGGTGAACATCTCTTCCGGTGTCTTGAGCCCAAGTGCACTATGGGATAATTGGTTCTACACATAAACAGCTACCAGTGCTGCTTCTACCCATAAGCACATAAGAAGACCTTGATCATGGATCATAGTTTTCACAGCTTCCAGTATGGTTCTGTTCTTCCTTTCAGCTACACCGTTTTGTTGAGGATTATAGGGAGTAGTGATTTCCATCTTGATCCCATCATCTTTGCAGAAGTTCACAAACTCTTTTGAGGTATACTCTCCTCCATTATCTGACCTAAGTATCTTAATCTTCTTTTCAGAAAGGTTCTCTATCAAGGATGTGAATTCCTTGAACTTGTTGAACACTTCAAATATATTCAGGTCTTACGAGCATAATCATCAATGAATGATACATAGTGTTGTCACAAGAGTTGACTCTAGGCTGTAATAGAGCCAAGCCTTAGCACATTTTAAAAAGAAAAAGTTATTTATTGTTTAGAACTTAACTTAGGTTGCAGCAAGCCAAACCCTGAAAATTGCTTTTGAGTGCACTTCTAACCTAATACACTCAGAGATAGTTCTCTCAACAGCCAAGGGCTCTTTGCTCCGGAGTATTCAATAATTACAGTAAGAAGGCCAGATTTCTTATTAGAAAAGATTTTTAATCATGTTGGGGGTTGATCCAGGAAAACAGTCCATTGGGCATGGAGTCAGGTGAAAACCACATAAAGGAGATCATAGCGGTGATCACATTACTTGCAGAAAATGAGGCAAAGTAAGTCTTTCTTTCAACTATAAATAATCATGATATAATAGCAGAAAAAGAAAAGGAAAGGGCCATCACAGTGAAAGCATCTATCAGGGATGAATTTTCACTACAACTTTGGAAGAAAAAACTGAAGGCTGATGGCTAGATACAGAGCACTAATCTGGAGCGAATTCTGAATAGTCATCATTGAAAACAGAACTCTTATTAACTGTGTGAAAGGAGCATATAAAATGAATTCCAGACAGATTTTAACTCAGTCAATAAAAGAATAGATAGATAATAAGACAAAAAGAGGACATAGCGAAAGAAATGACCGTAATGAATCTCATAATTTCAAGAAAACGATGTCACTCTATATGATTCCATTCCTGGTTCTCAAAATAACTCTGCGTTCCAACAGGAGCTCTCTGCCCAGGAGCACTCTCCTGGTTTTCCCACCTTTTTTTTACAATGAATCTATCTCTATATAAATTCCCTCTCTCAAGGAGGTTGAAACCGCCTCATATCATAACTGACAGTTAACTAATTTCAACTGTCTTTAACTAATTATAACAGTGATTTAAACTAAATTAAAAGTACAACTCAAATCCTAATTTCTAGCAAAATGTTTATAGCTGTAAGTGCATTAGATCCTCCTCCATGCAGATGAGTTGTAGTGGTGGCTATCTGGCAGTTGGAATAAAACTAATACCTTCGGCATACCTATCCTCAACCACTGCTTCCAAAATGATATTTGTCGATGGATCTGCTAGGCTAGTAACAACCTAGGATTCTTTGTTTTCTTCATCTTCCGCTCGTTTAACAAGCATTGTTCCCATACTATTTGAGAAATGGGCTATCGGTTCCAGACCTATACATCCTTGAAAGACCATTCATCTTCTCATCCTGTAGCAAGGAAATGGCACCCTGAATGTTCCTTCTCCAAAAGTTGATTTTCATATTAGGAATGGAGCACATATTCTACTCTCCCCAGTAACTTTTGATCACTGACCATGTGTAAATAATGGCTAATTCTTAGCTTCAAACATTATTCAGTTCTTAGCATATAATCTGGACATGAATCTTCCAGAATCCACGAAGCATCTTTTCGAGAGTAGTATGCAGTAGTGTCTTCCAACACAGTTGATTCAAAGTCGCTATCATAGAAGTCCATGCTACCCATCCCAATCTCAACAGAAATGCCCAAAACATTTTCCAGTGGAGCACGATCTAATTTTTCTCCCTCACGTTCGTGATCAATCACTGCATTTCTCACAGTAGTCTTCAGTTCCATTATCTTATGACTATCGATTCACAAGTTCATTCAACATAAACCCGTCACATTTTTTGCCATAATACAGGAAACACCAACGACTCCATATATTCTATAAAAGCATATTTGTATCCCAACACGTGTGATTTGATCACCCATCTTGAAGAATAAAATTTCCAATTCGCTGAAGACTTTCGTATTTCTTTTTTGAGACGCGTGAATTTTTCCATCGGCTTTCGGGCTTTCGGAGAAAAATATGTAGTATGCAAAACGATAAGCAAAACCCCGAAATCCCGTGATTGGTGGTTTCTTGCATGCGGCACGTGTTGGTGTTAGGTATTTGTCGTTTCTTCTCTATGGCAACTAATATATAATATTGAATAGTCTGTGTAATGATGCGCACCATCAACATTGCAATGATTCGTTTCCCCGTGGGTGTTGGGATTTCAATTGCTTTAGTTCATGTGTCAGCTCAGGATGAATGACACCTAATTATATCCGAGCGGGTATTTACAACCAATGTTCGGTGGAACTTACAGGTTTGAAATTATCCATCTGAACCTTTTTCACCCATTTTAATGCTTTTGACAGTGAATAAATGGTTGAACGTCATTTCAAACTTACAATAACTTTCGTAGGCTGTGGCTTAGCGAAAGTATGGACGCTGACCTTCTTCCCATTTGAGTTCCCACTCGTTTAGTAACCATTTTGCGGATCTGTATAATGTGAATTCGACAATAAACAGTTATGAAACAACTATTTCTAGGTTTTCTCTTGATCCGAACTATTTATATCAAGAATAACGCTGAACAATTTTGAAACTTGGAAGGTAGCTCAATGACTCTCCTCTCCATTGAAACTTGAATCATTCATCTCCTTTCAATGTAAGCCAACCAAGCCGGTCCTTATTCTTTGAGTAAGTAGTGTGTATACACTATCCAACATAGGCTTCAACATTTGCTCGCTGAGAATTGGAACTGTTGTCTCATAAAACTGTCATCAGAACTCTCATCTAAAATTGCGATCATGATATAGTTGGCTTGGAAGCGTATACCTCATATTCTTCCTTTGTATGGCAAGCCGTGTAAAACTCTGACATAGATTCAAGTACAGAACCTCCAAACCAAATTGCAAACCGCTGGATTGGATGGCCAACTACATGGACGTCTATTGCCTGTGATTTTACAGGTATAATGTGTGTAATCCCATCTTCAGCATCCACTTAGAATTTCTGTACCCAACAACAATAGCAAGGAAAGCCTGTACAACTATATAAAGTCCTGGAACATTAAATATTTCAAACATTATTTCTCCAGTGTATTCACGATTTTCAGGAGCAGTAAGAGGACTCTCAGTTAAGAGGAAATAGTGATCCTCATACACATTTAGGATGAAGACACTAAGTAGAGAAAAATTCAAAATCTGTTACAACACATAGTATACATACCCACTAATGGAGGATGATGGCATTGAGGCACACACATCTGAATGAATGAGTTCTAGGACTCCTTCTGCCTTGATGTCTTTCTTCAGAAATGGGTTCTTGATGTTCTTCCCTTGTGCACATCCATTGCATATGCCTTCATGGTCACCTTTGAGTTCTAGTGAACATGTGACCGCTTTGCATATGTATGGTAGCACCTTGTAGTTGAAGTGAGCTAATCTTCTATGCCATGATTCTTCAATGGTGTGGCTCATGGCAGCTTCTGAGTGACCCTTTTGCTTATGCAAGCCACCTTCTTCTTTTCCAATGATGATTTCTTCATTTATGGTCTCTCTTTTAGCATGTTTCCTTCTGCAACCTTCGCTATAGCTTCCTCATGTGACCTGGAGCAAGGTCAACAAAACAACAAGCAAGAATAATATCCTTCTGATAATATAAAGAAATAGAACGAACAATCATCACAGTAGTTCCTTTAGAGCTATCACTTATAATTTATCTGAAGCAATGATTAAAGGTAAGGAATACAACACGAAGTGAGGTCAACACTCTCATAGTGTTTTGACCAAGCATTCTTCCATGGCAACCTGGAACTAACACACGAGGTTTATCCTAGAGGAGGTGTTAGTTATATCAGGCAAAGTATTTACCTCTACATGCTCACATGCTATCAAGTATAATACTCTATGATGACTGCTATCTCAACTATAGTCATCAACTTGTCATGTGTACCTTTGAATCTTATTAATATTGATTAATCAAACCTGGAGCCTTTTCCTCAAGAATGAGTGCTTTCTTTTCTTCTAGGCTTCCTTCACTCAAGTGACGAGTGCTTTCTTCAACCTGTCTTCTGTACTGAGACTATACGCTATCTTGACAGAAGGTTAGGTTAGAGGATAAACTCTATGATCAAATTTTAATCCTTCTAATAATTTGATCATAGCTTCAACATGCAACACTGATCAAGATAATGTTATGACAAATAGATGCATATCAGAATAATCACACATGAGTTGCATCATTCCTTTGAATGTGTTGGATCTTGAGATCCTTCTTGATCTATGGCAAGAGATCCCTTCTCCTGCAAATACTCTTTATGGTTTTACCATTAAACATATGTAAGTACATACCTCTGATAGAATTTGCAGGTAGTGGCTCCATCTGGTAGCAGCGATAATCATTGCCAACTCTTAAGAAAACCTCAAGGTTGATTGAAACTAGTTCTACGGCTGCAATTGCAACTGGTACTACAACTGCAACTGGTTCTGAGACTGCAATTGCAACTGCCACTTAGGGTTTTATGAGGAAACCCTGATTTTTCAAACTTAGAATTTTGAAATTCTGATCTAGGGGACAGATGCGCTGAGCTTAGGCAAGTTAGCCGGTGCAGTCAAATTTCTGAAAATCCAAATTTTTCTCCTTCAAATCTAATCTGCGGATTTTTGGACTGGTTATTCTGGTTTTTTGGTACTTCTGGTACTCTGGTTTTCTGGTACTTTGTGAAACTAGGGTTTCACTTTCTGGGAGATATAGCCACTGAAAAGGTGCGCTCATGATGCCAAATTGATCCTTGGGGAGGGCACAACTTTCTAGATAGTTTTAGGGAAGAAAAGCTCCACTTCTGAAAAACCCTAATTTGCAGGTACGACAACAGTGGCATTTTTCTCTTGTGAAAGATGATTCCTTCAGCTTGGCTCTGATACCATGTTAATTTTTAAGCCATTATTATAGATGTTTTCATTTCATTAGATAACAATAGCATAATCCAAGATCACTGAGAAATACATAATCACAAGAGACACAACATTTATCCTGGGAAACCCTCTAGGGGAAGAAAACCCATCAAAACTTCCTTAATATAGATAGCCAATACAATGCCAAGAGATCTCTATGCTAAAATAGCAAGTCCTCTCCAATATATGCACCACTCTCTCTCTCCTTTTCCGGTAACAGATCAGAACTTGTCTCTCAAATAGAGCAAGTGAGTTGTATCTAAGTGAGGCACTAGCCTCCTTTATTTATATAAGTTTGGCACGTGTGAAGTGTCTCTTCACTGGCAGGGTTGACTTCTCAAACTGGGTGGGTAAACCCACCTTTATTATATTTCTGGGTCTCTTTATTAACTGTTGGGGCTGACTTCTTATTCTACCTATTATAATTGTCTTTTGACAATTCCACAAAAGGGGATTTGGTCCTATTACAATAACCGACACGATCAATCCACAATGGGGATTGATCCTATGAATAATATATCAATAATAATAAGAATACTCTTTGCAGTTACAATATTTCAACAACAAGTACCTAACTAAAACTAAGGGGAAGAATTCAAAGATAATCCCCCAGTCATGGACGATGAACCTCGCACAGTCCACCTTGTTGAATGTCATGAAGATCCCACACTTCGGAAGACACCAGAAAGTGAACACATGTGTCAAGATGCTACTATCATGTTACCATGGTGGCTACTTATGTCTATACCACTAGATTATAGTTGACCTAATGTTGATCCACACGATCGCAGGACTGAGCGTGCAAGGACCCAACCTATAGGACTTTTATCTAAGAAAATCCACAGATCGCGCACTGGCACAGAAGATCAATGATACATATGGTGATGTTGAGAAGGGAACAATATGCTACAAGGTATCTTCCATACAGAGTGGTGCAGTGCGCCTAGCATGTCAACTGATAGCTGGAAAGATAGTAAGGAAGAACTGACCTACGTAGGTCATCATCTTTGTCGTTGACCTCGCAGGGAAGTGCGCAGAAGGCCTACAGATGAACTCGGTGAAGTACCTAGTTAACCAGTTGGAACTAGATTTTCGAGAAGCACAAGATCAAGTTTATGAATTTCATTTTAGCTGGCTCCTGGTCCTCATTGCATTTGTTTCCTGGGAGATGCCAGAAGGAGCGACCTTCCTAGACATCGAGCCATTTGAACCACTTGCCGCAAAGTTCATTACCATGTGGTATTCAACTGATATGACCAAACAACGACAGTCGAATGTTGTGTTTCATACATACTACTTCCAACTAAAGTGAGCCATCGAATCCGAGCCTCACATGACTCCAAACACATTAAAACATTTTCGACCCCTGATGAAGTTCAACGCATATCGACACTTCATCTACATTACAGTGCACACAGATGAACATAAAGAGTAGCTCCAGTCATATTATAAACTTTCAGAAGAAGACCTTGAGGAGATCACTAAGGAATGGTCTGCTGACCTCCTTATCCCCGCCAACCCTGCATAGATATCTGATCTTGACAACTTAGAGGACACTCATAAAGAATAGAATACACCCAAGAAGAGTGAGGAGGTCCAAAATTTAAGCAGCACCCCAGGAAAGAATCCTTAATTGTCACCTGACCGAGGGGGTGATGATGAAGTATAAGCTGAACAAAATCCCAGTGAAGTAAAGCCACCCAAAGACAAGCTTGAACCCTTGAATAAGAGGAAGGTTTCCCCTCTGAAACCTTCTTCCCGAAAGAAATCGAAAGACACCATGACCAAGATGTAGACTATCCTCACCTCTGATGATTTTGACTTCATCATAACAGCCCTGAACGATGCTTCACTAGAAATAGAAGATAAACAATAAGCCAAGAAGGAAGCAATGTATGATAGAATTGAAGCCAAACTCTAAGGGGTACAACAGGCTCTTCAGTCCAGCCGCACAGTCTCCACTACGTCCCTACCATCGGGAGAACCAGAGTTGGGAGATGAGCTAGCCCAACTCCACCGACCAACCGATATAGTTGAAGCTCGCATTTGACAAGCACAAGAAGAAATAGAACAAGCCACCCAGGCTTTGACACAAGTGCAAGGATTACTTATGGAATAGCATCGAATTGCAAAAGAGGAAAAGATTGCTCTCCAAGAAAAGTTCGATGAAGAAAAAGCACAGATACAGTAAGGAAAAGAACAGTTGCTCATGGAGAAATTTGAAGTGAAAGAATCGGTCAACAAAGCACTTTTCTCTATGACAGTCATAGAAATAAAGACAGAGGATCGAGTCACACAGCAAGTAGAGCATCTCACATAAGATATCTAGAAACTACAACAACACATAGAATACTTAGAGCTCCACGCAGTGCCCAAGACTCCACAGAATGTAAGGGATCAAAGAGAAGTGACTGCTCAAAGAGCAGTTGAGAGACTAAAGGTCCTTACCATGGAATGTAAGAAAATTACTGAGCGTAGTGCCGAGACCTATGAACAAATCATTGAGAATCCAGAACTGAAGGTACTGGAGTCACAACTCCAAGAGGCGAAGTATCAAGCCAAAAATATACAAGTGCAACTGAAGCCCCTGTTAGTTGTGGAAAGAATGAAGTGATCCCAAGAGAAATGCACTGCCCAATAGAAAATCCACACTATCCAAAGCATATTTATGGAAGTAACTTGGATTCTCCAACCTGTACAAGATAAGGTTTACCAATTGTTCATAGAGGTCGAAGGTCGAAGAGCAGAACTGGAGCAGGTTGTCACCGCAGTTGAACAATGCCTGGCAGGACCTGTGAATGAGGTAGTCATCCAAGAGTTCGCTGAACAGGAGGCCGTAGCACAACAGCAGGTCAAAGCAGCTCGAGCCAAGATTGAGTATTTCAAATTAGAACTACCCAAATCAGAGTGACTCGGTACGAGTCACGGGTGAGTGTTGGGGGCCTACTAGCCCTTGACCAAGTTTTGGGAGATCCTTGGTCAAGTTTGACCTATTTTGGAACTTCGAAAACCTGTTGAAGGAGGAGCACAAGAAGAAGCAGATATTGTGAGATCTTGACCCCTTTTTGGGTCCTTTTATTGGATTTGGGATTATGTAACGGGTATGGGATGTTGGCCCATGGGTTTACCCATGTTTAGGCCTATTTTGTAAAGTATAAATAGATGTCTAGGAAATGTAAGGACAGAGGATGTATGTATATATCTATGTGATATTGGGCTAAGTGATAAGTATGGATTGTAGATGATGTGTGCATACTATGTGAGACTTGTAGAGCTACGTGCAAGTAATTGTAAGAAGGCTTGGTGCTTTACCCTAGCTCGAAGAAGGAGGATCTGACAGAGTGTGCACAAATCTCCTATCTTCAGCGGAGTAAGATTTTGATGCTATGTGCCTGTAAGAAGCTTGATTGAAGATAATAAAGAAGAAGAGTTGGTGGATGTAGCCCTAGGGTGGGGGTGAACCATGTACATGTTGTGTTTCTATGATGTGTGCCATGTGTTGATGTGTTGATGCCTTTATTTTCTAAGTTCTTTGACATAGATGGATATATCTGTTTATGCTTTGTGCTAATGATGTATATGTATGTTAGATCTGAACTATGTGAACTTTCTTAGTGCTTAAATCTGTTAGATCTAATCTATCTCTTTATTCTAAGTGCTTGGATACATTAGATCTGAATGAATGATGTGATGCTATTTTTATCTGCAAAGTAGATACTAAGTTGAATGTTGATGAACTGTAGTTGCTAAGTTCTCTGTTAAGTATTAGAATCACAAATCTATGTCCCATCTAAGGTTGCAGACACTGGAGTCCTGCAACCACCCCTGCCTCTACCTCAGGTGAGACTTCATCTGCTTTGCAGGTGTTGCCGAAAGGGCCGGTAGTTAGGGTTTTGTTGGTGCATTGTTGTAGCATTGAACCCTGGGTCTTCCCCTATACCAACATGTGGAAACAGAGTGATTTATTGTTCTGGTTTACTATGATGTGGATTGGGTTTTGATGGTACCGATAACTCCATCTGCATGTGTTGTGGACGAAGGTTTGGATGGATCGGTAGGAGTATGAGCAACATTTGGAATTAACTCGTACAAAGTACCAGATTGTGAATAAACCAAATCTAAGCACTGAGCCCGGGAAATGGATTCTTCCTCAGTGACTACACCACCCATGGATACATCATGAGAAATTGGGGGTAAAAGAGATTTAGTAAACCATTCTGCCATTAACTAGTCAGGAATGGTCGCTTTAATCAAACTTCATCATCATCTCCACTCATGAATGTGATCAGATATATGCACAGAGTTCGTTTGAATAAGGGAGTTTAAAAATTATGTACCTGTATTGTAATGGATGGGTAATTGATAATGTGTGAGAAAGGCCATAGCGAGGGAGTTGAAATCTTGAAAAGAACCACGCCGAAGTTCAATGTACCACTTGGATGCAAGGCCCATAAGAGTGCGTTGGAAGAGATGTAAACGTATAGAATCATCCATTAATGAGTTTGATGAACACCATAAAAGTAATTCCATCACATGGTTGTTTGGGTCTTCTCTAGGTTTACCATCAAAATTGGGGACGTCAGAAGGTAAATTAGCAGGAATCAATGGCCAAAAAGGAAAATGCAATATGGGATCGTTTGTCAACCGAGACAAGTCTGGGAGATCTAGAATGACAATGAAGGGTAATTGTCGGTTAACCTAAAGGTGATATTGGTGTGGAATAGGGACACCAGTGGAGCCATAAACTAGTTGAGGTGGATAATTGTATCCAGTAGGCCCTCCCATATATGGTTTTTGTTGACCAGGATAGGTAGAATTCAATGGTTGTTAAGGAACATTCATGAGTGGGGGGAAACCAGGCGGATTCTGAGGAGTATAAGTCAGTTGATTTGGTTGTGGGGGATAAATAGCATGTCCCTGAGAAGGGTAAACATTAGCTCCTTGGGGAGGATACACATTAGACCCTTGGTGAGGATAAGGTTTTTGTCCTTGAGGACCCCAGGTGGGATTTGGAACACCCGGATAAGGTTGTCCAAAAGATAGTCTAGAAGGAACAAGATTTGATACTCCTCCTTCTGGGTTATGGTATGATTGGCCCCCAGGGTAGGGTTGATTAAACGTAGGGTTGATTAAACATACCTCCTGAAATTACTCCCTAGGATTGTGAAGGGGTTTCAGAAAAATAAGGTTTTCCCTTGCCATAGGTTGACTTACAACTGGGGTTTGTCCAGTAAAGGGAGGTTGTCCTTCGGAAGGAACATGCAAAGGTGGTTTTCCCCTAGGAGGGGTAGGCGCGCTAAAGAATGATTTTCCCCTGAGAGGGATGGGTCCACTAGATGGTGATTTCCCCCCAGTCTAGATATGTCCTGCAGTTGGTTGTGTGTATCTAGCAAGGGTCTGCATTCTCTATTGTAAAGGCGTTCCAATAGGATTTTGTGGAACAAGAGGATTTGTAGCATGAAAAAGTGTAAAGGTGGGAGTAGCGGTTGAAGTGCCTTGTGTATGAGTAGAAGTGATGAATCCAACATTAAGATGGACTTATGTTGACACAACAACAAGATCAATGACATGTTCGATGGGGTGAACAATATATTGATCGGATGGTCCTGCCTCAATAGCAGGAGGGTCATGAGGATTGAGAGGTTGTCGAATATATTCAAAATTCTCATAAAGATCACATCCCGATGGATTTATCCATATAGAATGAGAATGTGTCGGATGTGGATCTGTTGCATTAGTAGGATGAATGGGGGTCCTATAGTCATCACTAAAAAGTGGTTCTGTGGATCCCATATATGTCTCGGTAATTGGTCTCAATGGAAAACCTGGGACTTCTTCTTCTATAACATTATTGAGTGAGTCTAATTGAACCAAGAGTGGTTCAATAGGAGCTTTTGACACAGGTGTAATATGAGGATTGGTATCCTCAATGGTAACCAAGGTTCTTTCCGAATTTTCTAACAAAGGAGTAGCAACACTCCCAGCATCATAGCGATTTTCTACCTCTTCATGGTAGATGTCTTCTAGTGAGTTAGGAGGTAAGGGTTGGTAGCCTTATTTTGAAGGAAGCCCTTGCATCCTACATGATCGGCGAAGACCTTTATCATCTATAGGCTCAATTTTGGAAAACTATTTAAAACAACAACACACGCTAAAAATATATAGAAATACCAACAAGCAAACATAACTTCTCTTAATAACCATACTAGTTGGTGATGGAATCCAACATTGTGTGATCAACTCGAGAAAGGGATAGGATATGAGCGGGTGGAACAATTACGATGAGGACCTTCTTAACAGACTTACGCCTTGGTGCAAGCTTCCACGTAGTAATCATAGATATACCCTCCAAGGATTACGAGTGATTTTGACTACCGTCTATTCCAGTACAGTGAAGACTTCCCTTCACCATCACCTTGTGTAAAGACCCTAAATATTATGGCTACTAAAGACACCAACTCGCAGTCATCCCCTAGGCGGGTACAGTTGACAGTCCAGTCTGAATGTATGGGTAGGATAATAAGTTCAAAATCCTTTGAGAGAACTGAGGACAAGTGGACTAGTAGAACTCCAGAGAACCTCGAATGGATCATTTGAAATTCACGAAGCACCGAGACCAAATGAATACAGTTGGACCTCAAGAAGAACCCCCAATATACAATCTTACTACTACCAATGGTTAAACCACGGAGGGATAATATCCATGGCTCTTTTGAATGCGACCTCGTGCGTAACCCCTATGTGAGAGGGGGACCCCATATAAGCTTATACAAAAATTGGATTTTCTCTCCCTATTGCAAGACGCTAATGTTTGTTTTGAATGCTTTGGAGAGTTGTACTCGTAGCTTAATCCAAAGCGCTAATCCTAGTCTAATGTTGGTGGAGGAATATAAAAAGAAAAAGTTTCTAGATAAATTTTAATTAGCATTGATTTTTGTGGTTGTTCTTTACTCAGAGGTGAATGAGAGTGAAACTGATGATATTATGACTCGATTCCCAAAAATGCATAAGAAAAATGATAAAAAAATCGTTTCCTTTCAATGAAATTTTATTTATGGGAAGGAGAAGAGATTTTTGTTTTCACTATCAAATACAAAAATGCAGAGACTTCATGCAATTGCTCTAAAAAAGAATCCAATTCAATGTTAAACCACTCAGAAAATGATTCTAATGTCCAAAATCCAATCACGAAAGTATATCTCTTTGTTTAAATATGAACTTTAAATGATTTGATTCGAAGCTTCTTATGCCAATTAGATTTCACTATTAGACAATGTGAAGCAAATACCATATAAACAAAAATCACACTCTCACAGTAATCAAACAAGAAGAAAAACAAATCCAAACTTTCAAAAAGAAAACCAAAACTCAAACAAGAAAAATTGCTTGGAAAGATATAAATCAAAGATCAAATGGAACAATACACAGATCTCTGGACTTCCTTGCGACAACTTTCAAGCAATCAGATGAATGAGAAAGTATCAAACCAATTCAATATCTCAATAGAGTAAGAGTGATTGCAAAACAAGGAAATATCTTAAAAATAAAAATAAAAATAAATTAAAAACTCTTAAAAAGAAAATGGTTGCAAGTTTTATAGAAGACACACACTGATAGAAAAAGTCTCGAGCAGGAGAGAAAACCAAAAAAATCACACTTAATAGAGATATCCCTCAATTTTCACAAAAGGAAAAATTGACGCTCATGTTATATCAACACGAGAGCACTACAATGCTCCCTAGAGCACTGCAGGGGAGCGCCAATTTGAAATCAATGCTTTGGATATAGGGGAAGGGGCACGTTGTTTCCTAAGAATGAAAAAGTGTCAACCCCCCCCAAAAAAAAACTCATGAAGGCTTGATTATCGGCCTATGTAAGATGACTTCAAGACTTAAAAAACATGTGAAAAAGAGAAAGAAACACAATGGGTAGGATCTGAAGGCGGGTAAAGACTAAAACAAGACCAAGGAAGGAAACCAAAACTGAAAGCTTTGTTCCCCAGTGGAGTCGCCAATTTATTTTGTAATAAAATTCCCCTGCAAACATGTGAATGTCCTCTTGGATCTTAGACCCCTATGACCAAGACAGAAAGGTGCTAAATTTGAACACTGGCATTCCTTTAAACAAAGTTAAACTAGTCAAGGAAGAAGAATAAGAAAGTATGAGTACCTTTTTATGAAGTTTGTCCTCACTTGATCTATGTTGAACTTGATCTTCAAGTCCTCCAATGAATTCTGCAATCTAATAGACAACAAAGACAAATCATACTTTCTATTCTACCAAGATTAGTTTAAAACTAGATTCATCAAAAGAGACAAGCCCATGTAAATGTACACAAACTTGAAGGAAACATGCCAAGAACATATATATTAATGAGAACAAAACAAGGTTATTACAAATGTAGATGCAGATGTAGCATCCTCACCAAGTCCTCCTTGTCCAACCCCTTGCTTAAAACATCCACGATCAGAATTGTCATACTTTTCATTGATTATTCCCCCTTTCCCCATGAGAATGCCTCCTTATATAGGCTTTGAGAGGCTCAACCACCTTAGATATTCTTGGGATAAGTTGAGGATATGAATTCATCAGTTGTGGAACTTCCCTTAGATCTAGCCTTGGAATTGGATTCGAGCCGAATAGACTTGGATGTTTCTTAGTTGTCCTTAGAGATAAGGGGGATTTGTCCCCGAGATTTTCTCAACAGATCGACGCTCCATCAAAGTTGGCCACAGTGTGTTGCAGTGCTCCTTTCTACGAGGGAAAGGAGTTTTAGCGCTCCTTTCAAGTGGGAACGAGAGTGTTGATCTCCAAAAATACTTTTAGGATGGTAATTCCTCAAGGTAAAATCTTGTAAACTTCACCAAATGATATATTTTCTTCTTCTAACAAGTCTTAGAGGATGTCCCAAGTTTTCTTATGATGTCGTCTACAATACCACACATGTGAGAGGAACATACTACTTTTGCGACACTTGTGACACTTGTGACAAAAGTGCGACACTTGCGATAATGATAATGAGACATTGTCAAAGTGAGTAATTTTGACATGTAACAATCTTTGTGAAGTAAATGATGTCATGCAGGTGATCCATGAGGTCCTTAATCCTTGGGAGGGGGTAATGGTTTTTAACCATGATCTTTTTTAAGGTTCGGTAATCAGTGACTAGTCACGATTCAGGATCATCCTTCTTGGGGGTGATAAAAGCGAGTGAAGCACAAGGCGAAGAGGATGGTTGGATATAGGCCGAAGCATTAGGTAAGGAAGCACCCAAAAGTAGTTTGATAGAGTGTTCAATAGATCTGAAGGGGGGAGATCATGTGGGTTTGGTAACGACATCAAAAAATTCTTTGAGAAGGGGTGCCATTTCCAGAGGGGCCGAATTAGTCAAATTATCAGGTTTGATAGGACACACCAGACAGAGAGAGACACATTTGTTAAGGGAACTCAAAGGATTTTGTGAAGACAAGTGATTAGATGAGGTGAGCATGTATGTGCATCCTTGATGGCGGAGATGATATTGATGAGTCTTTGCATGATAGACATTGTGGCAATCTTGTTGATACGAGATGCCTAGTAAAAGGTCTTCACAATCTAAAGGGGAAACATTGCAGGGAACCACATCATGAAATAGTCCTATGGAAAGGTGATTACACATTGTATAGAGGCTTGGATGCGTGGAACCCCTTGTTGAACCCAACCGAGATGATAGGGGTTGGGATGTAGATTAGTAGGTAGTTGCATACATTGGATGAGTTCACGAGATACCAGATTCTTTTGATTATAATGATCAAGGATGAGAGTAAAGATGGTATTTTTGATTTGGAAATTGTGAGTGAAGAGAGGAGGCGACGAAGAGGTTGGATAATTCATGTTCATTAGCACCAATGAAGGATCTGGTTCAATATGATTCTCAAGGGATATCATTTCAATGGATTCTTCTCCGACTTCAGGTTCCACCTCTGTTAACAATGTCTTTTAGGTATTTTGATTCTTTATGGTGCGACAATCTATGGTGGATTATGGACTATTTTTAAGGAAATTGCACCAAAGATTGGAGGGAGGGGTTGAGGTGAATTAGCATAGGGGTTGGTGGGTGATCTCTGGGTCGCAAAGGGAGGGAGAGAAGATGAGGATGTGTCAGGTTTATTGGGATTAGTATGGGGAAAGAGATTCCTAGATTGAGGATGTGTATTCACCTTTCCCTCAACCACCAAGGCTCTGAGGAACACCTTATCCAAGGATGCACTGTCAAACAAATCCACTTCACGTCGTAGCAGAAATAAAAGACCAGAATTAAATTTAATAACAAATACCTCCTTAGGCTTAGATACGTACAACTGGAGGCAGATCTTGCAAAATACTTCTATGTAGATTTGAATCGCTTGATTAGGTATTTGTATAAGGTGTAGCCTTGAGCGAGCAAAGCTTGACAAAAACCTGGGGGATAGAATCGATCTCGGAGGCCTTGAAAAAATTCCACCCAGGTTGTGATCATTTGCGGTTGTGGATTGACATTTTTGCTCAAAGCTAGGAAGAAAGAATAGCTCTCTAATTGCCTGTCCCACCATGTCTATGCCATGCCTTCAAGTTGAAGACTCACAATATGCAACTTTCACTCTTTGTCTAGATATGGGTGAGTGCAGAAATACGTGGAGAGATAATAGATCCAGGAATCCACAAATTCTCCACTCATCTAACCATAATAATTTGGAAATTGGATACAGGTATCCAATTGAATTGGTGCGAGACTTTGTTGCAGCTGCATGCGAATAAGCTCATGGAGCACATTCGCCAAATCTTGTGTTATGGAGGACATGTTGTTTGCTAAGGATTTTGTCTCTGGATATTGTCGTAGAGGCATAATGTTCATCCACTGAGTATGAATCTTGAACTGAAAATGTCCGTAAGGAGGGTTCTTGAAAAAGATCTAAATACTGTTGAGGGCGCTCTTGCTGCAAGAGCACACCTAGCTCAAGAACTATGGTGTGGAATCCCATAAAAAAAAATTGAACCAGATGGTGTCTTCCGAAGCTCCGAGGGAATCGACCAGGCTCTGATACCAACTGATCCACCATAAAGAGAGAGAATCAACAAGAGAACTTAGATCTCTATAAAATACTCATATAAGATACACAATAGAAGTTGGAACAAACACCATCAATCCTCACATTCGATTCAATAAATTCCTTTTACAATGGAGATGAAACAAAAAGAAGGAAACATTTCCAAAATGGAGACACAACTCCACATAGAATGTTTCTGAAAGAAGAAAGCAAAATTTTACGTAGCCCCCAAAAAGGAGGTACCCAACCCCAATATAGCTACTATTTTATAAAATTTATTAATTAAGACTTTGTCTTTAGAAACATAAAATACCATTACAAAAATGAAGCTAACTCTATGAAAAAAAATGAAACTGGAATAAACTAGGACTGACGAAGCTAAAATCATGGTGCGCCCTGCTCCATGGGACACCCATGTGGCCCAAAAACACAACATGGAGCTCAAATATTAAAACCGAACCTGAATGGACTATAATGAAAATGAACATGGAGAAAAGGTCTCACATTATTGTATTCTCATTCCCCAACACAGGGCCATATGTGATCCGGGTGGATATTGGTGGCCACCCACCTTTTCCAATTGACTCAAAACAATTTTCTGACAATTTTGGTAATTTACTATTTTTAGCAGTTTTTAACTTTCGAGGCCATTTTGAGGGCCTAAATGAAGATTTTTTGGGATCGATCTTCTCAATGATATTCAAAGGGGCTTCTCAATGATATTCGAAGGCTCTAATTGAGCCCCCTAAATGAATCTCCTCAATGATACCTTTCCAACAAGCTATCGTGCACCCCAAACGAAGATCACATGCCAAAGTTACGCCCCCTGGGAAGTTGATACACCAAACTACCCAAAACGGGGTCCACAAAACTGTTGGATTTTCATCTTCTAGGGTTATGGTTTTGGATTTTCTTTATGATAAAAAGGCCTTTGGAGCCTCATTGTAAAATCATCTTCTTATGAATGCAAGTAGTCGTCACATCTCTTCTTAGAGATAAGCTGCCACCTTTATAGCAAGTCTTTCACTCTGTATTTTTACAGTCTCTGTACATTTATTTCATTAATAGAAATCATGTATTACTATATCTTTGTTTTTATGGTTGCATCTATGATACATTTCTGTTATATTATTGGATATCCACGATATCTCTGTGCAATTATTTATTATATCATCGCTCTCATTTCGTGCTGAAAATAATCTGGATCAGTGGTATTAGAGCAGGCTAATCTTGATTATTTTTTTTAGTGCATGTCCCTGACAAGGTCTGAGTATAGCAAGTTGGGTCTCGAGCTTGTATCTCTTGAAGACAATCGCTCTCACACGCCCAAGAATCCCTCCATGTTGGAAGAAAAGAAAAACGATGGAGTAGACGATTTTATCAATCTGTTGCTTGAGCAAGCTCTCATGTGACAGAGGGACGAAATGATGGAGAATTTTTCCCACATCCTTCAATGCCTGACAATAGCAATAGGTGCATCTTCATAAAACAACCACTTTGGAATCACCTCTCCTTTCAATGTACACGTTAATTTTGATATTCCTGTATTTGAAGGTCAAATAGATGCAGATTCCTTAGACAAATGGTTAAATATGTTAAAAGGTTATTTCTCTGTTCATAATTTTTTCGATAGGGAAAATATCACCTTCACACTCCTTAAATCTCTTCCCCATGTCAAACATTGGTGGGAAACTTACTAGGAGCAAAGTTCCACAAAGGAGTCTGGAATATATGGGTCCGAGCCCACTTGGGATTTTTTTGTGAATGCGGTAAAGGTACAGTATTACCCTATTGGCAACTATGAGGACCGATACATGAGATGTACCACACTGCGACAAGGGAGGGGCCAAGAAGTTCCGGAGTTCACCAATACTTTCCATACCTTGCACACCAAGATGGGTATCAAAGACTTCGAACGAAATTTGGTTCTGAAATATCGTGGGGCTCTACACAGATACATACAAACTGAAATGAATTTTTTGGACATCTCATCACTCAGTGCTGCTTATTGATATGTTGTTAAAATTGAGAACAAATTTAAGCACCAGAAAAAACGGGAGTTTGGGTTTGCAAATCTACAACAATCAAAGTATGATAAAGATGTCCCTAACAAATAGTCTCCCAAAAACTAGTCCAAGCCACAGGAAAATAAGGGTCACGGGAAGATAAAGAAGGACACCAGAAAATGGTGCGATTTCCACAAAAGCCCCTGGCACAACACCAAGGAATGTCGCTCAAAAAAGTAATTGGTGGCTGAGATCAAAAACAAGGAGCCGAACCACGATTCAAAAACTGATTCTGAAAATACTGGTAAAAGACAAATCATCGACACAGACCCCACTACTATTGTCGTGACCATAAAAATTCAACCAGAAGAACCAACAGATCCTAAAGAGGGGGAGCTCATTTTTCATTCACATATGTGCATGAAGGGGACCCCACTGAATTTTATTGATGATATCAGAACTGAGAAGAACCTCTTCTCACCATAGGTTGTCAAACAGTGGGGATTATCGACAACACCACACCCGCAACCATACAACATCGGGTGGCTTCGCCAAGGACGAGATCTCCATGTCAGCCAACAATGTCGATTGTCATACAACATCCAGCCCTTCAAGGATGAGGTATTATGTGATGTTTCCCCACTGGATGTATGTTATGTTCTCTTGGGCCAACCATATATGTGGAAGCGCCATGATGTTTATGAGTCTCGACCCCGTAGTGTCATTTTTTTGGGGGGGTTCATATCTACAGAATACCAGAGGTAGTTCTAACTACTGTTCCATCTAAACAGTGCCACAAAGTAGTATTTCATACTACAAAATTCAGCTTCTTCACAATTTGTTCAAAAGGTGAACATAAGGATACTGCAACCACTACAACTCTGGCCCAAGCACCTTATATTCAACAAAAGTAGGTCAACAAGATTGCAACAAAGTGTAAAGATTCATTCTGCACATATGCATCTCATGTAGCCAGACTGATTAAAAAGGTCCAACCCTTCTAGCCACATGTTCGTGACAACTTTCAACAAGCTAAGCAGGGCAACTTCTCCAACAAGGCAAGTAACTCATCAAGATGCAAATTCAACAAACGCTTTTCCCTCTCCCTTGAGAACTCAACACAATGGATACCATTGTTTCCTAATGAGGGAGGATTGATCCAGGTGGATATCGGTGGCCACCCACCTTTTCCAACTGGCTTAAAACAATTTTCTGACAATTTTGGTAATTTACTATTTTTAGCAGTTTTGAACTTTTGGGGCCATTTTGAGGGCCTAAATGAAGGTTTTTTGGGATCTAGCTTCTCAATGAGCCCTCTAAATGAATCTCCTCGATTATACCTTTCCAACGAGCTATCGTGCATCCCAAACAAAGATCGTATGCCAAAGTTACGCCCTGGGGAAGTTGATACACCAAACTACCCAAAACGAGGTCCACAAAACTGTTGGATTTTCATCTTCTGGGGTTAGGGTTTTGGATTTTATTTATGATAAAAAGGCCTTTGGAGCCTCATTGTAAAATCATCTTCTTGCAAATGTAAGTAGCCATCACATCTCTTCTCAGAGATAAGATGTCACCATTCTAGCGAGTCTTTTACTCTGTATTTTTACAGTCTCTGTACATTTCTTTCATTAATAGAAATCATGTATTATTGTATCTTTGTGTTTATGGTTGCATCTATGATACATTTATGTTATATTATTGGATATCCACAATATCTTTGTGCATTTCTTTATTATATCTCCGCTCTCATTTCGTGCCTAAAATAATCTAGATCAATATGATTTCCATGCTCGAACTCATCCACACCCTCGCCTCTCATTGCCTCTCTGTAATGGTCCTCACATCTCCTTGAAATAAATCCCTCTTGATCCTCTTTTGAAGAGATTTTCATAAGAGGGCCTTTGTATTCAACTTCTCATTGTTCCTCTCCCTCCCACTGAAGGCTACCACAGGGATGTGAAAACATGGCACAACTTCCTTATCATATCCTCCCACTCTTCATGGATTCATTCATCCAATAGAAGTCCAGTTCCATCAACAAAAGATACATATACAAATTTTGCAAATAAATAATGGAATGGCATGGAATTCGAGCAACTCTCTGTCAAAAATATGTAGAAACGAAGATGGAGCAATGATGGAGGAGTATGGAGTTAATGCAATAAGACATGTATCAATTTTAAGTTTTTTTTTTTTTAAATGTCATGTCCACTCATGGGAATTTAGTCACATCTAACTCTTTGACTAATCACAAAATACCTATTCCAATTTAAAAATAAAAAATAAAAAATCAAATAAAAAAAATAAAAAAAAAAACATTTTTAATAATAATAGGGGTTCTGATTAGATTGAGATATGGGTTCTCATGCACTACCAATAAAGGGAATAAGGTCTCACTAGAAGTGTTGTCGAGATTGTTAAGGATGAAGGGAGATATAACATGATTTCCTCAAACTCATTGTCATTAATTCATTACCATACATTCATGATAATTGTGTGGAATGGGACATTAAATAATAGAATTGGAATACAAGCCATAATAATCCATAATAATCTGTCGAACATGCATTGCTTAGAACCCATAAGAAAATAAAGGAAACAACATAACTCAAAACAAAATTCATAACAAACACCAATTCTAAATTTTAAAAAGGGGTCCAAATACTCATTCATTCATCCGGTAAGACTTACAGTAAAGTCCCACAATAGTACAATGGACATAATTAGATCTTACAACTACCGTTGATAAGCTAACAAATATCAAATATCTACTCTTTGATATCCACTTTTGTAAATATTTTGCATGGTCCTATAGTGCAATGTAGCAAATGACCATCCATTCAAACAACAATTACTTGCCATGTTCTTGCCCAATCTCTCATTTAACATTTGCTTCTAGTTAGCAGAGTGTATGTTTTGATGAGATGTTAGCATGTAACTTTTCCGTCCACTTGATATTGGATTTGATAGTGATAGAAAAAGGATAAATAGTCTTCCATGAAAAGATAAAAAAACTCTTGTTCAGAACACAATTACCATAGGAAGCCATGTGATACTGCTATGATACAATCTCCACAAAATGAAGAGCTACAATCACATTTTCATGGAGAAATTGATTTTTGAACATAATTGCAACATATTACTACTATACAATCCCCACATACGAGACCAGGAAAAATTAAAAAAAAAAAAAAACTTGATTTCCATCATGATGGAAATATTAAATCTCATATATCCATAACATTATGATAAAGAAGAAGTTAAATATTTTAAAATTTGAAATCCAACCAAACAATTTTTTTGTTAAATTATAAATTTTTATTATTAAAATTATATTTTTAATAAATTAAAAAAAAACACTAAGCAAATCTTATTAATCCTATTAATATTCCTCAAACTTAACGTAAACCTTATTACACCTATTAATAGAATCTACATTTTCGTACGTAGGCCATCTTTGTAATAAATCTTATTACACCTATTTTGATAATTATCTTGAATAATGTGTCATTGACTATACATCAAATCGATAAGTTTGGCGTGATTGATGGTCATCATATCTTTTGAATAACGTGTAGAAAATCTAATCGTGGATGTGGGGTACTCTGGTTCTTAATTAGAAAATAAAACTACAATTGAATGGTTTAGTGTGTATATATGCATACGATGCTCCACACCAATCTCACCCACCATTTCTAAGTGCTTTTGAAACCTCAACGTTTGTCCTGTGCAAGTTGCGTCCATGGCATCGACCATTTTAATTTCTGTTTTTCGATTTGCAATGGCTGCATCATCCTCCACCGCTGCTTTTTCTAACAACAATCAGTAACAACAATCAGTGGTACCAGGTAATTTTAAGTTATTACGAAGGAAATTTTCGTCGGGTTTTTCTACTTTTGCCTTTTTAACATGGATTGAAGGTTTTTTTGGGATAAACATGAGATACATTTTTACTTAAGAAAAAAAGAAAATGATTTTAACATCTACTGAAACTAACAAATAAAAAAAACTATCAAATCGCTTCAGTCCATGTGGCGATCTTCTCTGCTCGATTTAATGATTCAAACTGGTGCCTAGATGAACTCCGACTGATGTTGGAATCAAAGGCTCTTATCATTCTGGTGTTTTACGGTGTCACGCCAACTGAGGTTCGGTGGACGTGGGAACAGTGTAATGTTTCCATCTGTCTAATTTTTCTAAGAGAGAATTCTGCTAACTTAATTGATTTTCTGTAGGCAAGGGCAGAAAATAATCAAAAAAACATTATCCCACAATTATAAGAAAAGGAAAGAAATATTCAAGTTAGAAGTATAAAAAAAAAAGAATAGGAGTTGTTTGTTATCATTCTTAGAAAATTTGAATAGCTTTTGAAAAAGAGACTAGGATTTTGAAAACCCTGGTGGGAAAGTCTGTGTAGTCTCTGTCTGCTGTCGATTTGGCTGTAAGGAGGTATGTTGTTCACTTATTTATCAGTAGTTGCACACAGACTTCATCCTGCAGGTCGTCTCTTCATATATAACTGTTGTACATTGTATTTACTACATAGGCAGCACATTTACTTAATACACAGGACAAACTTGGCTCCATTGGTTGCTGTTATAGTCTATGTGAGAGACAAATATATTATTGTTGCTCATAATTCTAGTGTAATAAGTTGTTGGCACACACACTGTGTATTTTTTCATAGTTTTATTGTCATATCTTATGTGACTAAACAAAGTTCAAAGGCTGCAACTATTTATAAAACCTTTGCATCAGCTAATACATATAAACACTGCAGAAGCAAGCTGTTTGACGAAATGCCAATTTAGCGAATACATATAAATACTGCAGAAGCAAACTGTTTGACGAAATGCCAACTCAGCAAAACTAAGTAAAAATCCCGGGGGATTCTACACAAAGATGGAATTTATGCTCAAGCGCTAAAAAAGTTGGCAGAGAAAACTGATGAAGGGAAGCCACGATATGACCCCAAGACTATTTAGAATTGGAGAAATGCACTTTCTCAGGTTGCAGAGATCAGCGGTTTCGAGCTGAAGGAATGCGATATAGGGTGAGAACTTGACCTTGAACTTGATTTTATATTTGATAAATATAAATAAACGCTTGTTTCTCACTAGTTCTATTTATTTTCTTCTCAATAACTAGCTAGGAGCCGGAGGTGGAGCTGGTAGATGAGCTGGTTAAACATATGCCCGAAAGGATGAAAACGCCAGACTTGCACGTGGCCAAATTTCCAACACGTTTGGATGACATGCTGAAACATTTTGAAGATACAATGCTATTGCCGCAACAGCAGAGCGGGACACCTCGGATATTGGGGATCTGGAGTTCAGGTGGCGTCGGAAAGACCACGTTGGCAAAAGAATTTTTCAATAGGAAAGAATCAGCTTATGGTATAAGCTGCTTTTTATCTGGCGTCGGAGATAATGCAACTAAAGACTCGTTAGTTTCGTCGCAGGTAAATTCAGTAAGAGCTTGACAGGATTGGATAAACCAATAGACACTGTTGATGAAGGGACAGGGATGCTCAAAAAGGACATAGAGCATCTCAAATCTTCTAATGCCTCGTTTCAGAGATCGACTGGATTGGATAAGCCAATGGACAGTCTTGATCAGAGGCAAGCGGATGCACTTTTGCCTGTTGATCTCCCCTCAGGTAGCTTAATAGTGATTACATCTAGAGATAAGCATGTTCTCCTAGGCTCAAAAGTAAAAGAATCATAAATTTACAAGTTAACTGGGCTTGAAAATCAGTACTCCCGAGAGCTGTTCTGCTCCCATGCCTTCAACCTCGTAGATAAGTTTTTAAAAGCTTGTAATGGATTGCCCCTGTCTTTGAAAGTATTTGGGGCAAATCTTTATGGAAAAGACGTATCTTACTGGAAAGAGGAATTGGAGAGTTTTCCCAGTGAGATAAAGAGAAGGCTTAGAATTATTTATGACGCCCTTGCTAAACAGGAAAAACAGATGTTTTTAGACATTGCATGCTTTTTCACAGGTGAAAACAAGAATACCGTCATAAGCATATGGATGGATCGGGCTGGAAAGGAGGAAAGCGGGGCTTTCAAAATCTACAAGACAAATGTCTTGTGGAAGTGGACAGTGAGAATGTGATACATATGCATGACTACCTAAAAGAATTAGGGAGAGATATCGCAGACGAATCGTCTCCGCGTCGTCTTTGGCGTTCGACAGAAGAGGTCATTGAAGATTTGTCACATCAATCATCTGTAAGTGTTCAGTGATTTTATCATTTATAGATTGTTGAATGAAAGTATGGCATAAATTCTTGAATGAACAAGTAATAACGATCGATTTTCAACAATGGACAGGAAACTGTGCGGGGAATTCTGATCCATCATGATGAAGATGATGCTATTTGCGTTACTGACACTCAAAATGCTCTCCCAGAATGCATTTTGAGGACGTTGCGAATTCTTAGTACCAAAGGTGAATGCCTTTTGAGGACGATGGAGTTACCGCGTATCTTATGGCTCCATTGGATAAACTGTCCATACTCTTCCTTGCCTTCTGGGATTTCAATGAAAAATTTAAGGTGTTTAAGAGTGTCGGGGAGTGTATTAAACACATTGTGGCGCACGGAAGGCGAATCACAGGTAAATATAAATTTGTTGGATTAACGTTTGTATGTTTAAACAATTCTAAAGGTTATGTATGTTTAGTAGCTATTAATATGGTACAACGTATAAATATCTTTCTTTCATATGGCTGAAAAGCGTGAACTGTTTTTGCCGAGATCTTTGCAGTTGCCGATATATTTGGAGCAGTTGCGGGCAGAAAGATGTGTGAAGCTGAAGAGCATAGCGGGGTTGGCGCAGCTGACAAAGCTTCGACTCCTAAGTATTTTTGGGTGCTCCGAATTAGAAGAACTGCCAAGTGTGGAAGCATTGGTATGTTTGGAAAAGCTATGCGCAGATGGATGTGTAAAGCTGAAGAGAATCAGGGGGCTGGAGCAGGCGACAAAGCTTCAAATGCTAAGTGTCACAGGGTGCTCGGAGCTAGAAGAGCTGCCAATTATGGAAGCATTGGTATGTTTGGAAAAGCTTTGCGCAGATGGATGTGTAAAGCTGAAGAGAATCAGAGGGCTGGAGCAGGCGACAAAGCTTCAAATGCTAAGTGTCACAGGGTGCTCGGAGCTAGAAGAGCTGCCAAGTATGGAAGCATTGGTATATTTGGAAGAGCTATGGGCAGATGAATGTGTGAAGCTTAAGAGAATCAGGGGGCTGGAGCAGGCTACAAAGCTTCAAAAGCTAAGTGTCACAGGGTGCTCGGAGCTAGAAGAGCTGCCAATTATGGAGGCATTCGTATGTTTGGAAGTGCTATGGGCAAAGGATTGCGTGAAGCTGAACAGAATCAGGGGGCTGGAGCAGGCGACAAAGCTTCAAATGCTAAGTGTCACAGTGTGCTCGGAGCTAGGAGAACTGCCAAGTATGGAAGCATTGGTATGTTTGGAAGAGCTATGGGCAAAGGATTGTGTGAAGCTGAAGAGAATCACGGGGCTGGAGCAGGCGACAAAGCTTCAAAAGCTAAGTGCTAATGGGTGCTCGGAGCTAGAAGAGCTGCCGAGTATGGAAGCATTGGTACGTTTGGAAGAGCTATGGGCAAAGGATTGTGTGAAGCTGAAGAAAATCACGGGGCTTGAGCAGGCCAAGCTTCAAAAGCTAAGTGTTAATGGGTGCTCGGAGCTAGAAGAGCTGCCAAGTATGGAAGCATTGGTACGTTTGGAAGAGCTATGGGCAAACGATTGTGTGAAGCTGAAGAGAATCAGGGGGCTGGAGCAGGCGACAAATCTTCAAAAGCTAAGTCTCGAAGGGTGCTCGGAGTTAGAAGAGCTGGCGATTATGGAAGCATTGATACATTTGGAAGAGCTATGGGCAAAGGATTGTGTGAAGCTGAAGAGAATTCGGGGGCTGGAGCAGGCGACAAATCTTCAAAAGCTAAGTCTGGAAGGGTGCTCGGAGTTAGAAGAGCTGGCGATTATGGAAACATTGATACATTTGGAAGAGCTATGGGCAAAGGATTGTGTGAAGCTGAACAGAATCAGGGGGCTGGAGCATGCGACAAAGCTTCAAAATCTAAGTGTTAATGGGTGCTCGGAGCTAGAAGAGCTGCCAAGTATGGAAGCATTAGTACGTTTGGAAGAGCTATGGGCAAACGATTGTGTGAAGCTGAAGAGAATCAAGGGGTTGGAGCAGGCGACAAAGCTTAGAAAGCTAATTGTCATTGGGTGCTTCGAATTAGAAGAGGTGGAAATTGTTTGAAGATATGTAGTTGGAGACGCTTGATGTCTCTAAATGTCTTATATTAAGGTGTCTGGTGTGGGAGTAGTGGGGCAACGACACGGACAATTGAAGGCATGTTACTTAAATGGAAATCAAAGCAAGCAGAAGCAGTTTTGCAATGCGATAGATGATTTAGTCATTCCAAGAGGCAGCTATAATGATGCAATATATATATATATATATATATAACGAGAGTCGGCAATGATGATGCAATATATGAGACAATGTATATATAACAAGTTCGCATCAATTTGATTTTGGAGGTCAAAGCTCTTTCCCGGTTACAGTCAAGTTCGCATCAATTTAGGTGAGATCAGAACATTGTCACCACTTTGATTTAAAGCATCTCAATTGATTATATCAAATGCGAGAAATTGATTAGCGATTTCCCACCATGTTTCTTTTTTTAATTAAATTATGTAATAATTTATTTTAATTTTACCTTTTTAAAGATTAGCCATTTGTTTGTGTAAATGCCATTTAATTTTGTTTTAATTTAATTTATTATGTAGTAATAATTTTTAAATTCTATGTAAGGATTTTGTTTTCTATTATTTATTCCATATTTTTATCGAAACATTTTCTAAAGAATACTCAAATAACAAACTTTAAAGGAGAAGACTAAAAAAAACAAAATTTAAAGGAAAAGGAAAATATGTTTTTTTTTTTTAAAATAAAATGGAAAGAATTATAAATTACGTAAAAAATTCAAATATAATATTTTTTTATTAATTTTGTTAATTATAAATTTAAATATTATATTAAAAATAAAAATTATAAAAATTAAATTGATTAAAAATTATATTAAATTTTAAATTATAATTATAAAATTTATTATATGATCATTATTTTATTTTAGTATAATGATGATGATGATTAACTTCCACTAAGATGGAATTGCTTTATTCTATCTTAAGAGGGTAAGTGATTACTTGTGATTCGTAAGAGAAGCTTTTCAAGATCACCATAGTTTTGTTGAGTTAAGAGGTTAGGAAGATTGGTAGTCTGGTAGCTATTTTGAAAATGGGATCTAATCTGGATAAATAATTTTGATCTTCTAGATTAAGGTTGATTACATACTTATAATACCTTAACTTTCTTTTTTCCTCTAACTCTTTATCACACCACATTTTCTCCTTAAATTTTGTTTTGATGATATTTTTAATAGTATATTTATTATGCAAAATGGTGTCTTCCATGATTCACCAATAGTTTAGCTAATACTGAGCATCTTTATGCCGATGGTTGTTATTTTGAAGCAATTTTAGAAAGTCTATTGTTTTCCATGTTGTTTAACTTGTTCTTATGCATATGGAGTCATTCAAGCATTGATCTAATTTGTGGAATGAACTCCAAAATTCTAAGATATGTTGGGACTTGTACCAATGAGTCAAAGGCACTCTCAATATGTATTAGAGAAAGAATATACCAAGTATGGAGAATATTTGATTACATTGTTTGGCCAACAATGTTCTAGAACCATAATTCAATTAAATCAATTCTTGGCTTCTCAAGAATACTATTGTCTTTTATTGGAAGAGGAGTTTTCAATATAAGAATACATTCTTCATTTTCCTTATTTACTTCCACTTCCAAGGTTCTTGATTCATCAAAAATCACTTGAAAAGACTCTTCTTTCTTGTAAAGGTGATATTGCTCATCATTCTTCTCAAGATTCATTTCTTCCATCAATTATTCTTGCTGCAAGTTCTCTTGTGATGTTTCATCATCTACAACAAGGTTGAAATCTTCTTGTGTATTTGGTGGAGGCTCCTCAATTTCATTTTCAAATTTTTTGCTTGAAATATCTTCATATGGAGTATATAAGAGACTGAAATTTTCTTCTTTTAATTTAGAAATTTCATCCACTCTTTGATTACATTCTTCTTTAAAATTGGGGGCTTCGTTATATTGCTTCCATATGGGATGGGATGGGATCGGTGGGAAACAACATTTAAAACATCATAAAAAACATATGAATGCACTTTTGGGATGATTTTTTTTGCGAATGAATCTTCTAACACATCCCAGCTGGTAATGCAGTTAGACATTAATGAACTATACCATTCAAGAGAATTCCCTCGTAGAGTTTGTAAGAACAATTTACATGTAACATTGTCTTCATTGAGGTCAAAATCATAACATGTACCTTTAAAATTAATCAAGTGTTGTTTTGCATCTTTTGAAGCATCCCCAAAGAATGTAGAAAAAATTTCAATAGGAATATTGGGCATTTGAAAGGCTATTTCTGGTAGATTTAAAGGGGTATTATGAAATCGTTTCCTTCTTTGAGTAGTTCTCCCTTGTGTTGAGTCTTGTAAAGCCATTGATGAGATTTATGAAGAATATAAAGAAGCATTATGACATGCATGAAACCCTTCATTTTGAATTGTTTCAATGGAGTTGCCAGGGAGTTCATTCTCCCAAATCTTTGGTGCTTCTCATTTCTTTCCGAAATTATAAAAAAGATGAGACATGCTTAAAATAAGCAACAATTTTCTTGAATCTTCTTTTCAAAACTTTGAGCCATGGAGATTTCTAGTTCCTCAAACATCTTGAAAATAAATCGGTCCCCATTATGGTCACCAAAAATTTTGACGCTTCAATTCGTCAGGACCGAAACGAAAACCTCATGAGAACATTAGTCCCCCTTCATTTTTAGAGAGGTGGTTCTCCTCTTTGGATAAAATATATATCTTTGAATATCTTGGATTAGGGAGAGTGGTAGGAAAACCCCAAATCTTTATTGCTTGGATTTATATTAAAATGGTTCTTCAATAACCCAATATGATTGTTATGTGCATCAAAAGTCTTTTTACAATAAGAAAAGATTGAAGGAGGGATTCAACATCATAATTATATTGTGATCAACATCACACACAATCTTCTTAATAATATATAAACGCATACATATCTTCTTCATGAGAAATAAGAGAGAATGATTTGATCATCTCAAATAATTTTAATAGAGTACTGCAATTAGTAATAAAAGAAAAATTGATAGGTCAACCTCAAATATCTCATACTTAAAACTCAAAGTTACAAGATACAATTAAGATCAACCTCGAAGAAATTCTTTGTGGAGTTTATTCATGAGAAATGTTCTTCATTACCAAAAATTTGACAGCCATGTATGTGGCTGCAAATACTTCATGATCATACAAGAAAATTATGTAGAAGAATAAAAGAAAAACACTCAACAACTCAACCTTGTGCCCAACTCTGAGATTCAAGCATATAGCTATGAGAAGTGTTGTACAAGAATAGAAAGAATGAAGAAAATGAAGATTTATTTCTTTTGATTAGAAGATTGATTGTGTATCCATGGTTGTAACTTCTTATTCATCTAATCGTATGCCTTGCCCCTCTGATAATACTTATTCTCAACACCTTTGATGAAGCATTTCTTCTCTTTTTAAGAAGAGATTTTCTAAGTACTTGAGTAATTAGGGTTTTCTTCCTCTCTTGAAATTCCCGTACAAGTTTCTTCTTGGAAAATTCTCTTTAATTAATGCCTAATTAATTCCTCATTAATGAACTCACATCATTAATATAAGTATATTGAAAATGGATCACTCTCCATTTTTAGTAAAAGTTTTAATTAAACTTTTATTTTCACAATTTAAGTAATTTCCCACTTAAAATAGGAGGACTGTGTTTTAATTTTTTGGGAATTATAATCAATTTTTTATCCATGGAAATCACTTTTGATGTTATCTTCATCGTCTTATATTTCCAACGATATAAAGTTTGGGAAAATCTGTCGCCCGAATCTCAAGATATTGGCTCGTGAAGTTGAGTTGTCATGCAGACCATTAAAAATGCAGTTGACTGATATTTTAATTTCTGAGACAAATATATCAACTTTTAACACTTGAAACCTGTACCACCATATTCTACATTGAAGTTCTTTTCCAACAATATAAATTTATAGCCTCTGCAATATCATGACTGCGGGCACGAGTTGGTGGGTTGGGGAGTGAGGTGAGTAAGAAAGTGAGGGATGACTGGTGTCCACCCACCCATGAGTTATAGTACTTAAAAAAAATTAAGTAGGGAGAGGGTAAGGAGATGAGAGGGGTCGGGGGTAATTTTTAGGTTGCCGAGGGATAAGGGTGATGTAAGGGGGAATTTAAAGTGTAGGCAGCAAAGTTAGGACGATGGCGGGTTCGCGGGGATGGGGAGGTGAGGGAAGTGAGGAGATAATTCTACCAACCCACGAACTCGATGGGAATATGAGTAGTTAGAGGGAGAGGGGATAAATGTAGACAAGGGAAGTGAGGGAGGAGAAATGTATAAAGTGGAAGTGGGGGTTAGGAAGGCAAGGGCGAAGGGTGAAGGAGTGTGATGGGTGTCTCCCCCCCGCCATAGATTGAAATATGGATAAGTATGGGAGGATAAGGGATAAGGGAGTAGAGAGGGTGGAGAGATAAGGAGAAAAAAGGTTAAGTGTTGAGATGGATATAGGTGAAAGGTGAGAGAAATAAGTGATGAGAATACTTAGAGAAAAATCGAAAAAAGATAGAAGAACATGATATTTAGAAAGATTCTTCAAAATTGGATCTCTGGACCAGATATTGAATAACTTAGGCATACAGAAATTGATTTCCGATCTGAAAAATGTGTGGCAAAGCTGAGATTGAGGACTGCAGAATGAACTTATAAAAGTTTAAAAATTTATTCTTTTTATATCAAGGATTTTATGAATCCAAGAGTGGGAAAATATAGATGACCAAATTTTGGTCAACAATTGGCTCCAACTGCGGGACAATGACTCCTTGTGGGTTACTGAGAACACCATAATCTCAAGACCATTTTTTGGCACAGGGGCAGACCCAGGGTTCAATGCTTGACAATGCACCAATAAAACCCTGACTACTGGCCCTTTCAGCAACACCTGCGAAGTAGGCGAAGTCTCACCTGAGGTAGAAGTAGGGGAGGGTACATGACGCATGTGTCTGTAACCAGGTTGGGACACGGATATGTGATAATAGTACTTTGCAAAATATTATGTTAACGCTTAGGAAGTGAACATGCATTAGTTTATTAATCTCATTAACATCACAGAGCATAATCAAAGACAGATCTAGCGAAGTAACAATAAGTGATTATGCACCCTGAGCACTTAGCACAGTGAGTTAAGTCTAGCATTCATTTACCCTTAACATAAGTAAAGTACTTAAGAAACAAAATATATATCCATTACACATTATAATCAAATCACTAAGAAAATTCATAACAAAAATGACGCAGGACAAAGAAAACCATGAGACACCAAATATATGTGGTTCACCCCAAGGTAGGGATACGTCCACAAACCACTTCGCCTCTTTATTATTTGTCAAAATCTTACATCCAGTCACTCCTGTGCACTAAGCCACACATTTGAACTTAGCACAAGACAGGAGATCTGCGCACTGAGCTCTAGATTCTCCTTCTTTACCTTCCAAAAATAGATCAAATGCATAGAGCCAAAATATTTTATCATGAAACTTAGCACCTTCTACAAAATCAAAGTCAAGCACAAAGCCTCGACCACATACATTCCTTCGCACAAATATATTGTTTCACACATAACTAACTCTTCTACACTACATTCATTTTTATTTATACTTTACAAACCCTTACAATAAGACCTAAACATGGGGAAAACCTATGAGCCAACATCCCATAATCCCGATACAAAACCATAGAGGACCCCTTACTAGGTCAACATAATCGTCAAAATAGGTGAGATTCATGATCTCAGCTCCACCCGGGTGCTCCTACTTCGACCAATGTGTCGAAGTCCAAATGTGGGCCAAAACTGACCAAAGTTTCCCCAAAACTTGGTCAAGGGCCAACAGGCCCCCAACACTCACCTGTGACTCATCCCAAGTCACCCAGGTCTGTACAATGCTGCTTCAAAATCCTCGAGCATAACTCGAGCTACCTCGACTTGCAGCCTCACCTGAGCCTCCTACTTAGCGAGCTCCTGGACTGTATGCTTTGTAACAGGACCTTCTAGGCCTTGTTCTACTGCTGCAACTACTTGATATAATTGTGAACCCTGGCCATTGATCTCCTCGAACACCTTGCAAGATTCGTCCTGCACAGGTTGTAACTTTTGTGTTACTTCCATCACCTTACCTTGGAGGGAAGTGATATGTTGTTCTATTGTATGCTTCTCCTGGGATGTCTTCATCCTTTCCACTGCTATGAGCAACTTTATCTACGCCTGCAATGAAAATTCTTGCTATTGCACGTCTTGTAACTGAGCCTCTAGCTTCTTTAACTCTGGATCCTTGGTGAGGCGTTCATACATCTGGGCACTCCTGTCACTCAATTGTTTATATGCTGAGGCAAGGGATTTTATACTTGATACTGTTTTTTTGGTGGACTCCTCCCTCTAGTCACGCACCTCCTGCGAGGTGCTCGACACTGTTTGGGCCTCCAATTTAGTTATCCTAGCCTGAAATTGTTGGCTCTTTCTCCTTCTGTACCAAGACTGGCACAGAGTGACATTATTTTCTTATTGATTCTTTGAGCATGGCCTTCTCTACGAGCAACTTCTCTTTTTCCTTCTGTAGCTGGGCTTCGCTAGCTCTCTTTTCCTCCTGAAGCTTCACCTGAAAATCTTATTTCTCGCTTTCATAGGCAACTACATTGTCCTGCGCTACTCATAACTGTACTAGGACTTCGTCTTTCTCCTTTTGCAAGGCTTGTGTATCCTTCTCCTTCTCTTTCTGATCTCTCTAGAACCGAGCTTATGTTTCATCAGCAAGCCTTCTTAGCTGGGTTACTTTTTCAACGATCATTTCTCTCTATTCCCTTTTGTATGCCTTCAAACTTTCCTCCACTACTTCGACCTGTTCTAGAGGTACTCCTTTAAGGTTAACCTCAACATCCAATTTGGGGCTAGCCTATAATTTTGCGGGGGTGGGAAACTTGATGCTGTATTGGGGGAGGGTGATCCAAATCCCCGGTTTACCCTACGGAGTTGGTTCATCCTCCAAGTCCGCGGTCTGTGATGAGGAAGGCATTGACAGCGCAGTAGGCATTGCGCAGACCAAGCGAACAGCCTACTACACTTCCTTCAACACTTTCTCAATCCTTCCATATAACTCCACGTGTTTCTCTTCATATCTCTGCAACATGTCTTCAGAGGCATCCTCCATAGCTCCGTGGACCAGACTAATGTCATCATCAGTGAGAGTGGCTTCCAACTGTGCCTTATTGATGCACATTTTCTTCCTTGCTGAAAATTTATTCAGAGTAACTTGCCTCTTTTGTGGTGTCACTCTCCCAATAGGGGGATCTTCAAGTGGTGTATCTTCACCTCCTCCTTGCTCTTCTTCTCCTTCATCTCCTCCTCCCTGTCCTTCTGCTTTATCTTCTCCTCCTCCCTGTCCTTATGTTTCATCTTCTCCTCCTCCTTGTGAGCCAGACTCGTTATCTCCAGAAGTTTTCTCTGCGTCCTCTTCATCACTGTCTATGTCCTGGACTTCAACCTTCTTTTTCTGCTTTTTCAGCCCACTGGACTGTCCGACATGTTCAACTCGTGTAACTATCGGGCTTCCTATAGTGTGTGTGTCATATAATTATAAATCAATGACAAGTACAAGAAATTATTTTGGCAATTCCTTTGTAATTTGTTCCATATCTTCATCTGTGAGTTTATAGTATGACTACAATATTTCCTGGTGCTCATCTCTTCGCGCAGTGATGTAAATGAAGCAGGGATCAGTGCGGAACTTCGCTATGCGTTAGTACTGATGCAGGGTACATGGTGTCATATGCGGGAATGATTCAATGGAGACTTTCAACTATTGATAATATCTTTGAAACATGACATTAGACTGCCACTGCTTCGTCATGTCATTAGTATACCATAGGGTGGAAAACTGAGTGGCCAGGGGCTCCATAGGTTCAATATCTGGGAAAGAAGCTCCTTCAATGATCTGCCAAACCAAAAATGTGATTAGGATGATCAACCAACTATAGTGAAACTCATATCCCAATTCTTGGGCTTCACAGTAATATTTCTCTAGCTCGTTGACGAGGTAGTTCGCCCAATTCATCTGCATGCCCTCCACACAGTTTCTTGTGAGGTCCACCATGAACCTGATGACCTGTGTGGGTTGGTTCTTCCTCACTAGCTTTCCAACTAAGAGTTGACAAGCAAGGCACATTGCGCCATCCTGTATGGAGGCTACTTTGTAACCTCGCTTCCCCTTTTCTACCTCTCCATAGGCTTCTTAGATGCGTTGTGCTAAAGAGCGGTCTGAGGTCTTCCTTGGATAAAAATGTTGTGGGCCAGGACCCTTCAATATTAAACATGTGATCTGGTAGATCAACGCCATATCCATAGTAATTCTTCTATCGAGCCATAGATATCTTCCATGATAGCATGACAGAAGGAGTTTAACACAAGCATTAACTTCCTGGTGGTGGCCAAAATGGGGAATCTTCATTACATTCAATACAGTTGGCTGTGCCAACCCCTTGATCCATGGCTGTGAGACGAGGTGAGGTTTCTTTCCGGTAAACTGACATCTTTATGAACATCCATCATTTCTTTCAACTGTAATAACATAGTCTGAACTTCCTCTGATATTTTCTCTTTATGACTTTCTAACATGTCCTTTGTCTCTTGACTCTTTTCATAATTTTCTTGTCTTATGTCCCTCCCTTCAACTTTAGTAATAATCCTTGGACAATCCTCAACCTCATGACCAACAACTTTACAACAAAGACAAATAGGGCCTACCTCCCTCCCCTCAACTTTAGCAATAATCCTTGGACAATTCTCAACCTTATGACCAACAATCTTACAACAAAGACAAATAGAGCCTACCCCAGGGAATTCCTTAGCAAGATGTCCCGACCTCCTACAATTATAACATAAATTCAATCCTCTTTTTCTCTTAAATGTTCCCCAATATTTTCTGTATTGCACACTTCCCCTAGGATCATAGTGTTGGACCTGCAATCTGAAAAAATTATTTCTAGGTTCCTGCATCCACTTATCAGTCCAAAAAATATTTCTATGCATAGGGATAACATATCTTTCTTCATTTTCATTAAATTTACTCAAATCAACTCTTTCTTTCAACTGTGTCGTAGCCTTCAGACTAGGACAGAATCTATTACACATACTTAAATTCATGCGTTCAAAACAAAATTTCACTTATCTTTCACTTACCAAAGCACAAAGATTACCTCTTTTCTTCATAACAACTTACTTTCTTGGCACAAATATTCACAATTTAAGTAGAGTACTACACACTTCATCAACAGACCTACGCACAGAGCTTTTCTTTTTGTTTACTTCAGTTCCCAACAGTCACAGTTTCAGGTCCTGGCAACAAAACCATTTGTTGGCACAGGGGAAGACCCAAGGTTCAATGCTTAACAATGCACCAAAAAAACCCCAACTACTGGCCCTTATAGCAACACCTGTGAAGCAGACGAAGTCTCACCTGAGGTAGAGGCAGGGGGGGTTACAGGACAAAGGTGTCTGTAACTAGTGTGGGACACGAATTTGTGATAATAGTACTTCGTTGAATATTCTGTTAAATCTTAGGAAGTGAACATGCATTAATTTATTAATATCATTAACATCACAGAGCATAATTAAAGACAGATCTTGTGCAGTAACAACAAGTGATTATGCACCCTGAGCACTTAGCACGGTGAGTTAAGTATAGCATTCATTTACCCTTAACATAAGTAAAGTACTTAAGCAACAAAATATCTATCCATTACACATCATAATCAAAGCACTAAACAAATTCATAGCAGAAATGACACATCACAAAGCAAACCATGAGACACCAGATATACGTAGTTCACCCCAGGGTGGGGCTACGTCCACAAACCACTTTGCCTCTTTATTATTCACCAAAATATTACATCTAGTCACTCATATGCACTAAGCCACAGAGTCGAACTTTGTACAAGACATGAG
Source organism: Picea engelmannii (assembly GCA_009831015.1). Taxonomy (NCBI): domain Eukaryota; kingdom Viridiplantae; phylum Streptophyta; class Pinopsida; order Pinales; family Pinaceae; genus Picea; species Picea engelmannii. The sequence continues at coordinate 700,330 of ML787063.1, forward strand.
ATCTGTGCACTAAGCCCTAGATCCTCCTTCTTTACCTTCCAAAAATAGATCAAATTCATAGAGCCAAAATATATTATCACGACACTTAGCACCTTCTACAAAATCAAATTTGGGCATAAAGCCTCGACCACATACATTCCTTCACACAAAGTTACTGTTTCACACATAACTAACTCTTCTACACTACATTCCTTTTTATTTATACTTTACAAACCCTTGCAATAAGGCCTAAACATGGGGAAAACCCATGGGCCAACATCCCATAAACTCGTTACAAAACCCTAAAGGACCTCTTACTGGGTCCACCTAACCCTCAAAATAGGTTAGATCCGTGATCTCATCTCTTCCTGGGTGCTCCTACTTTGACCAACGTGCCGAAGTCCAAAAGTGGACCAAAATTGACCAAAGTTTCCCCAAAACTTGGTCGAGGGCCAACACCAGTTGCCTTATCCATTGGGATATGAAGTCATCTTCAAAATGAAGTCTTATAATTTTTCTTATTTTATCGAGTTATCTTCAAACATCAATACAAATATTTCCTTATTATGCAAAACTGAATTGAAGAAACAAAATATGTACATACATGATCTACCTACCCTAACTTACTTGAAAGAAATGAACACCTTAGGTATAGGAAGATTTTCAATGGAGCCATTCAATCATTTATCTGATTTGTGGAATGAACTCCAAAATTATGAGATATGTTGGGACTTGTACCAATGAGTCAAGGGCACTCTCAATATGTACTGGAGAAAAATTATACCAAGTATGGTGAAGATTTGATTATGTTGTTTGGCCAATAATGCTCTAGAACCATAATTCAATGAAATCAATTATTGGTTTCTCAAGAATACTATTGTCTTTGATTGGCAAAGTATTTTTCAACATAATAATACATTCTTCCTTTTCCTTATTTACTTCCACTTCCAAGGTTCTTGATTCATCAAAAATATCTTGAAAAGACTCTTCTTTCTTGTAAAGGTGATTGTGCTCATCATTCTTCTCAAGATTCATTTCTTCCATCAATTATTCTTGCTGCAAGTTCTCTTGTGATGTTTCATCATCTATAACAAGGATGAAATCTTCTTGTGCATTTGGTGGAGGCTCCTCAATTTCATTTTCAAATTTGTTTCTTGAAATATCCTCATATGGAGTATACAGGAGGCTTAATTTTTTTTCTTGTAATTTAGAATTTTCATCTTCCTTTGGAGCAAAATGACTTGTCTTAGAAATTTCATCCACTCTTTGATTTTATTCTTTTTTAAAATTGGTGACTTTGTTATCTTGCTTCCATATGGAAGAGGATGGGTGGCCAATGTTATCCTCTATCCTAGGGATAACTAAGGAGATTATGTCTCCAGGCCCACAGGTCCTGGACATGGAGTACTGAGAGACATATTGACTTGAGCTTGGCCCTGGAGGTCCCATCCTTTCTTCAACACCTCCCATCTATCAACAACAACAACATTCATCCCATCGGCCTAGTTCTGAAGTAGCAGTGGGTCTTTCTCCATGAGGTAATGATTCTGGGTATCATACTACTTATTGAAAAATTTGCAACGACTACTTGCGACGAAAGTACCCTTTCGTCGCAAAATTCAAGAGAAAAAGTTCAATTTTTCAATTTTGTTATAAATCCAGCCCGTATTCATTGCTCTCTCAACGAAATCAAAATTTCGTCTGTTTTGCGACGATCATGAAGATAGTGGATGATCATCGTTATTTCGACGAACATGTGAATTTGTCGCAAGAGCAACACTAACTATTGACCGTTACACTATTTGATACAGTCCATATTGACCATTATACTGTTTGACAAAGTCTAAATTGATTTGGTCAACTTTTGTCGCAAGAGCAATGATATGACCGTTATACTCTTTGACAAAGTCAACAGTTATTTGGTCAATGGTCGTCGCAATTGTGACGACAGTGACCTATAAATATTTTACGATTTAAAGATGTTGCGGCAATATTGTTATAATAGTGATGGTTCCGAAAGGGTATTTTCGTGCGGAAGAATGTCACAAAATATAATTAGAGGTGGGGAAAAAAGTAAAGAGGGTGAAAAGGGTGATGGTAGATGTTATTTCCCTTTCAAAAAATGTTGTCTCATACATCCCGTAAGAATTTTAATAGAAACATCTACAAAACATTGTAGGAAATATGGGTACATTGATGGCAGATCAAATGAATACCGTCCCATGGTAATTAGCTATATATTCATTATCTATTTTTATATTGTCAATTTTATATAAAATTGTATATATGTATATATATTGTTTGAATGTTTGTTATAGTACACACTAATTTTGCATGATTGTTTGTAATTATAAAGTTAGAGTTTCCCTCTAACTTTGTGCAGAATATTGCACCAAGTAGTAGTAGAAATGATGTTGTACAAGCTGAGGAACATGATCAAGCAAATGAGGATCTCATGGAAGAAGATGATGGGACAAATGAAGTTAATGATCCCATGGAAGAAGATGATGGGAAAAATCAAATGATCCAAGATTTGTTTTCACAACGGGATGATGATGGGGACAATGATAGTATTTATGATGAACCTCTATTAGAAAAGGAAAATAAACGACTTTATGAAGGATCAAGAGCAAATATTCTCTCTACTACATTGTTGCTAGTGAACTTAAAGGTTATGAATAATTTCTCGAACACTTGTATGACACAGATCCTAAGGTATGTAATATGTTTCATCTCATATTATACATAAATGTTGATTTTTTTCTATTTTTTTAGTGTTAATTAATGTGTAAAATAAGAATGTGATTTTTACGATTAATATTCTTTACATTAACTAGTTGTTTGTTATGTTGTAGATTGTTAGGTGAATTTTTGTTACCATTGTCAAATATTTTACCTCGCACATATCGAGGTTTGCATGCCATTATGAAAGACATTGGAATGGATTATCAAACTATAGATGCATGTCCTAATGATCATATTATATATTATGGACAACATGCTTCGAAAACATAATATCTGCAATGTCTTATCAGTAGATATCGAACCCATCAAGTAGAAAAAGGGTGCCTCGAAAGGTTCTTCGTCATATTCCCATAATTCCAAGTTTGCAATGATTGTTTAGGTATGAAATCATAGCACAATTTATGGATTAACATGTACGTAACAAAAGTGGAGATGGTGTTCTTCGAATGTCTATCGATGGTTCTACATTTAGGGAAATTGAGGAAAAATGGGTAGATTTCAAAGATGAACCTCGCAATGTTAGGCTTTCATTGACAACTGACGGTGTTAATCCATTTGAAGAGCTTAGGTCTATTTACTCAGTGTGGCCTATTTTGTTATCAACAATAACATTCCTCCTTGGATGTAAATAAAGAGGGAGCACATAATGTTGACAATGATTGTTCCAGGTATTTGTTTACATTAATTTTTTGAATGTAACATTTTCGTTTGTTTCATTTCTTGCATAATATATTTTGTATATTTATTTACTTATAGATACATGATATCATGGTCATAGTAATTATGTGTAATTTCAAACAATTAGGTAAGTACCAGGTTAAATATATGTGTATATATCGAGCCTCTTATCAACGAGATACTAAAGTTATGGACTGACATCACAATATATGACATTTGTAAACTAATCGGGGAGAAGAAATTTAAATTTCGTGGAATACTTTTATGGAAGATTCACGATGCCCCAGGACTAACACATTTTTGTGGTATGTAGCATTCTAATATTGTTCTTTAATATGATATAATTTCTTAATGATATCATGTTGCATGTTTAAATTTTAAATAATCTCATCATATAATTTACATTAATCCATTTGTTGTTGTTCTTCAAATAAAGGGTAAATTTGCATGTCGAGTTCGTGGTCCTAAGATGAAGTATCGTCATTCAAAAAGTTTAGGAAAGGTGGTGTTTGATGAGTATAGGCACCTCCTCCCTAATAACCATAGGTATCGTACTATTGAAAAACATATTTTCAATAGGAAAGAAGAGACTAGTTTAAAACCACGCAAAATGACACCTCACCTATGGAGGTTGGAATATAATAGAAATCATCAAGGTACTCAATTTCTTTATGTATCGTAGATCATGTAATGTTTTGAATGTTTATTTTAATCATTGAACTTATTTTACCGTATTTGATAATTATTTTTGTGATTTCTTTTATGCTTCATGAAGGCCGCCATCATGAAGGTATTAATAATGGGCTTCCACTAGGAATGAAATGTTATCCCACTCAATTCATGAGGTTTCATTATTATGAGGAGCTAAAAATAGCTCATTTGCTTGATACAATGCATATCGATAAGAATGTGACATAAACGTTATGGCGAATCATAGATGGTAGGAGGGACAAAGAAAAAATTGTCAAAATTTGTATTGACATTCAGGAAGCCAATCATGCAATGCAAAGTGTTGTTTGATCAAATATATCAGATGGACTAGACCGAAATAACCTTCCATGGTTATTAACAGTGAAACAAAGCAATGATGTAAAAGAGGTCATTCAAAGAATTAAATTTTCCACGGGTTTTGCTTCAAACATAAATAATATCTTAACAAAGAAAGGTGAATTAGGTGGGGTAAAAATACATGATTGGCATACCTTCATTAAGGTAATAATTTTGGTATACATATTTATATATATTGGCCTTATACATCTTTTAATTTTTTATTTTTTATTCTACTCTGGTCCAAACAAATAACGATTCATTTTTTTGTTACAGTATGTTCTACCGCTATCTCTCCCAAACGACTTTGAAAACAACGTCAAACAAGTTATATATGATGTTGGAAAATGTTGGGTATGTGTTATATTCTTTGCATGAGTAGTAGTGTCTA